>JAZHPD010000019.1:317565-498432 GCA_037575805.1 Lecanicillium sp. G3 | reverse complement strand
CCCCCCCCCCCCCCCCCCCCCCCCCCCCCCGCCCCGCCCCCCCCCCCCCCCCCCCCCCCCCCCCCCCCCCCCCCCCCCCCCCCCCCCCCCCCCCCCCCCCCCCCCCCCCCCCCCCCCCCCCCCCCAACATGGATTGGGTGGTGAAGTGCGGCCGATTTGCAGGGCACTCGTGCTGTGCCTGAAATGAAGTCCTCGTCCGTCCCAGGTATGTACAGGAATGTGATATGTGCAAGTATGTAGCGTATGCCGCCGGCACCTGAGTGGTCTGAGGTTGACAAGGGCAAAGCAAGCGGCAGAAGACGTGAACACGGTTTGTGCTGTGTTTTCTTGAAAAAGGGAAGAGTGTTCTACAATACAGGGTTCTTTCTCTCTTCTGTTATGGCAGGCTTGGGACTAGTTTGGGTGGTTGGTAAACTGGAACTAGTAAGAGGCATTCGAGGGATAACGTTAATGGGTATTTTGGCGCCAAACGCGGGAAAAGAGTAAATTCAAGGTGGGTACTGTGCGAGAACAGTGCAGAAACTGTACCATGCAAGGAAAGCCTGCACGGGGGAAACACCATTTTATTTGTTTCTTGTAAACCACGAGTGCGAGTCGTGGAATTGGACGACGTGCTGCTTCCATCATAGACCCGGCCGGTGCCTATTTTTATCATCCAGTACGAGTACGGGAGTAAACTACACATTTTCGGCTTGTACGCAAACCAGGCTGCGAGGAGAGGAGACTCTCCACGAGACTCTCCACGAGACTCTCCACTGCCCGATAATAGTAAATCGCTAGCCTTTTCGCTAGCCCGATGAGCACCTACAGCCGTCTACTGCTGTCCCCTGGCAGTTGCTGTATAGTGCACGTGCAATCTGCAGTAATAGCGAGCTCTTGTCACAGAGAGCGTTTTGGGCTGTCTTGTGGCCTTGTTGGTAGACGTAAATACGGACTGTGTGCCCGTCTGGGAGTGCTGCCAGGGAAGCCGATGTGATGGATGAGGATTCCATGTCTACTGTTTTTTTTTCTTTTTTTTTCAACCAGTCGACTGTTGAACGGCATTACCGTATGTAAGGAGCAACAGTACGGAGGAGAGAGAGAGCCAAGGGAATGGGCAGTCCCTGCAGCCTCGTCGTCGGTAATTTCGGAGAATAGATGACACGAGTTAAATGAATCCCAAGACCACGGCGTCGTTTCTCCTGACTGCCGTATCCGTACCTTTTTTTTTTTGTGCGCAATCGAGGCTCGCTCGCTGGGTTCCCCCCTGCAGCAAGTTGGGGAATCGCGAGGCTTGGATCCTCTCTTTTCTCGTCAGCGCTAGTAAGCCTGCATGTGTGAGTGTGTGAGTTTGCGGCAGGCAGAGAGGACATTTGCAGCCTCGTGTTTTACTATGCAGACGTAGGAATGAAGCATTCACTGTAGTAGTAGAAGCAGTAGTGGTTGTTGTACGAAAGCCGTTTGATGCGGGGCTTGTGTACATGATGTTTTTGGCATCATTACTCTGTATTGAAAGTTGGTGGCGGGTGAGGGTGAGCCGTTGAAACGGAACGGAACAGCTCGAGTCAGGAGCGGGTCGGGCAGACGATAAAGTTGACTCGGGTTCCCGTTTGTTTAGCGGGCTCAAACACAACGGCTCAAGTCAGTCAGTCAGTTACATGTTACGGAGTACATGGGGCTGTTTGCTTTGCTGTCGTTGTGGCTGTATTTGCTTTGCTGGGGGCATGATGGCTGGTCAAATTGTGCAGACGTGGCGTGTTGTTGCACATCTTTTGCTTTTGTGCATTTCCTGCATAACGGTGGGGGGGGGTCTTGTTTGCTCGCGGAAACCCGCCGCGGTACGTACCTGCTGCAGTGAGTGAGCACAGAGTGGCAGAGTGGCAGAGATTCAGTGGCCACGAGTCAACAGAGACAGGCCATGCTAAATTTGGCATTATCCATTCCCAGTTCCATTTCAGCCTAGCAAAAGTGCAAAAAGCAAAAAGCCAAAAAGCCAAAAAAAAAAAAAAAAAAAAAAAAAAAAGACGCAAGACCTGGAGGCTACAGGCAGACGGTACATCTCCTCCGCACTCGGCTACACTGCAACAAAGATGAGATGCTCTTGCAGCGCATGTATGGCGCACTCTGATCTTTGCAGGCAGCAGAGAGGGCACGTACCCGGTTTCCTTTTTTCTTTGTCTGCGCTCTGCTCCCGCGCTGGACTTTTGTGTCTGCGAGGGGGGCTTGGTGGGAGTTTTGGAAGGGGGATTGTCTGGCTTCGGAGCCGGGGCGGAGTCGTCTTTTCTCGTGCGGCGCTAAGAAATTGGGCTAAAAGTCACTAGTTAGCTGCAGCTGAAGCTGGGGGGGACACGGTTTTCTTTCCTTTTTATCCAACGTATTATATGCCCTGCCGTGCTTGCTGGAAAATGCCACTAAAAATCTATTCGATGAACAGGTTCGTGTAGACGGCTGTGGGCGCAGATTCATTACTCGAAGTATTTTCTTCCTCTCTCCGGGCTGGCTGTGTTTTTGATTGTTCCTCCCCCCTAACCCTCCCCCCCGATCTCAGTGCCGCCCCCATCTGCCGGTCCCAGCGCACCGGGTGCAGGGCGGCAAAACTCTATAATATCAGCGATTCGTTGCTGATACTATCGGGCTGATTTACTGGTTCTGGGCGTGGGCGGGCTGGCTGGGCGGGCTTGCTGGCCTGGCCTGGCCCGGTGGCCTGGGTCTGGTTTCTGAGGGGGGAAACTCAATCTCTTGGGGGCTTGCTGGGTGGGTGGGTGGCTGTGTCACAAAGAGTTTGTGGCGGACAGTACCGAGTACGGTAGGCACTGGACAGGGAGCTGCGTTGTTGGACGCCGTAAATATTTGGCAAGATAATGAATAGATACTACAATGGTGATGCTGCTGCTGCTGCTTATGGAGCGACTGCAGAGTACTCAATCTAGCAGCAGCAGCAGAGTTCCGGAGTGGTTGTCCAGACAAAGTTGACAGGCGGCAAGTCACCAAGTCACCAAGTCAGGCAAGAACAAAGTCTCAAGCTCCTTCCTCTGTTCTGTTTGCCCGTGTCGAGTCTCCCCTCGAGTGGAGCCGCCATCCGTCCTTCTCCACCCACTTTTTTTTTTTTTTTTTTTTTTTTTGGTATTTCTCTAGCGCATTTTTCCCTTCAGGTGATACAAGCACCCGTCCAAGCATGATCCACCACTAGCTCCAAGATGTACAAATGTACGAGTACCAATCAATGAAAGCTCAATGTACTCCATGTACTCCATGTACTCCATGTACCTCTGCCCCATGTACCAAGGACCTGGTCGCTTTTTCCCCTTCTGGCCACTCACAGCACAATACCAAAGAGACATTCCGGGCCCACTCTGCTGCAGCAGCGCGGTGCAGCCTCCACTCGGGATGCTCGCTGCACTGCTGCACTGCACTGCACTGCTGCACGCCGTCTCTCTCCGTCTCTCTCTCTCCCTCTGTCTCTGTCTCTCTCTCTCTGTTTTCTCTGTTCCCCGAGAAAACTCCCAGCAAACATGCATGTCCCCTGTACCAGTACCCATGCCCATGCACTCATCCATGTATCTACCCGTTCCATCTACCCTTGTACCTACACTTGTACCCAAGTACCTATTCTTGTGCACATGTACTCCGTACCTTTGTACCCATTGCCTGTCCATCTCTCCCCTCATTCTCATTGGCCGCCTCTCTTTCCTTCCGCCCATACAACTCTCCTGCCCACTTTCCAGTCTCTCGGGCCCCCCATCCATCCACGCATCCCACCTTCCTGCTGCCCCCCCCCCCACCCCCCCAAATCAGCCTTCTGGTCCAGCGTGCTGGGAACGCCCGCTTGGGATTTCCTCTGCTGCCCTCCCACACCCTCTGCACCCCCCCCTGCCCTGCTCTGCCTTGCCTGATAACCCGGCCGCCCGCCTTCCCCGCCCGCTACCAAGATTTTACACCTTTACCGAGTACCTTTGCTCGTGCTCCATCGCTCCCAGTGACCTGGCTCAGGTGCGCCGCCTCCCTACTACTGGTACGTACTACGTACTTACTGGCCCGCTGCCAGACAACGCTTCTCCCGGGACGCTTCACTCACTGCGCTGTGCTGCCTGTATTCCAAACCTCACTCACTGCCAACCACCACACACTCACCACACACTCCCCCGTCCTCTGTCCTCTGTCCTCTGTACCCCCTCCATCAAGAGCCAGGTACTCAAACGGTGCATCCGCCCTACTACCAGGTACCTACCCGACCCTTGTACCACTCCTTGTACCACCCCTTGTACCTCTCCCACTCCCACAACCACCACCACCACCACCACTAAACACACACACACACACCACACACACACACACACACACACCACCTACAGTCTCACTCTGCCTCTCCTCCTCCTCCTCTTCTTCCTCCTCCTCCTCCTCCTCATCACTTACTCACTTACCCGCCTGCTTCCTACTACACGCACTTCTCTTCCATTACACCCCCCTTCTTCCGTCATACAACTACCCTCACCTCCAACGCCTCTCCTCTCTCGCGTTGCCCGTCTCTCATCTCCCATCTCCTCGCCTGATTCCAACATCGCGACGCGGCCAACCCATCACCACCACCTCTCGCTCCCTCCCCTTCCTTTTTCCTCCCACCTCGTCGTCTTCTTTTTTTTTTTCTTTTTCATCAGCCTAATTCCTCCCACCCCGGACATCACACGCCTCTTTTTCTGTGCGTCCGTACTTCGTCGCTCTCGCTGCCCGATCCAGCTCGCACTCGCTTTCTTTTTATTTCCCATCTCGCTTCGTCTGCGCATTTCCATCCTTCATCGGCTTCTTCTCCGCCACATATCTACCACTTCTGCCGTCTTCTTCATTAGACCCAAGGTGAGTGTCCAGCCATGCACCATACGACAACGCTCCCTCTCTCTCTCATATCACGACAATCTTCCCGACTCCTCGCAACTCTTCGACTCGCAAATCTTCTTCCGTCATCACCACGCTCCATTCTCCATTCTCCATTCTCCGTTCCTGTTCTCATCTCTTTCGCCCTCACACCACTCGCCTCGCTCCATCTTGCTGACTCGCATTAAGCCCTTCGACGGGCCTCTTCGCTGGCCTCGATCCCAGCTTGACCCAACGCCTTGTCGTCTCGACCCATGGCTTCCACCATGCCCAAGCCGTCGACCATCGTGTCGACGGACAACTATCAGCGCATCCACCGCATCACCAGAGAAAACCGCAGCCTCTGGTATCAGTTGACAGTCCTCCAGCAGCCTGAGCGCGCCCGAGCATGCGGCGCCGGCATCAAGGCAAACAGCGACCGTCGCCCCGTTGACCCTCCTCCCGTCGTCGAGCTGCGCATCATCGAGGGTCCCTCCGTCGAGGACGGCAAGGACATCACCTTCGACTACAATGCCAACTTCTTCCTCTACGCCAGTCTCGAGCAGGCCCGCCCCATGGCCCACGGCCGCGTCCAGACTCCCGCCACCGTCAACCCTCCCATTCTCACTGGTGTTCCCGCCTCCGGCATGGCTTACCTCGACAGACCCTGCGAGGCTGGCTACTTCATCTTTCCCGATCTCTCCGTCCGCCACGAGGGCTACTTCCGCCTCTCCTTCAGTCTCTTCGAGACCACCAAGGAAGAAAAGGACTTTGACCTCGAACCCGCCTCCGACCTGCCTCCCGGCGTCGACTGGCGCATGGAAATCAAGACAAACCCTTTCAACGTCTTCAGCGCAAAAAAGTTCCCCGGCCTCATGGAGAGCACCCAGCTCAGCAAGATTGTCGCCGACCAGGGCTGCCGAGTCCGCATCCGCCGAGACGTCCGCATGAGAAAACGCGATGCCAAGCCTGCCTCCGCCTCCCACGATGCCCGCCCCGACGCCTATCGCAAGCCTGCCGCTCCTCCGCCCAGCAGCGGCCCGGACCCCGGCCCTCGCGATAGATCCCTCAGCACCTCGAGCGACAACCGCGCCCCCTACGCTCCCGAGCCCGAGAGACGCCCTTCTGCCGCCGATTCCTACTCGTCAGCGCCCAAGCCCGAGCCCAGCCCTGCCCCGGCGCCGTCCCGTCATTTGTCCTTTGGTTCTGATGCCACTGCCCCCGCGCACCCTCCCGCTTACCATCCCATTGCGCCGCGTCCTTACTCCAGCCACATGCCGCCCAAGACCGGACTTCAACACCCCAACCAGCCGCCGTCGTACCCCGAGCCCGAGAGCGCCTACAGCTACCGCTCCATGTCCTCGACACCGCGCCCCTGCCCCTCGCCGGCACTCTCCATCAAGCCCGACGCCTACGAGCCACGACCCAGCATCAGCCACGTCCCGCCCTCGCCCTCGCCCTCGTCTTTTTCCTCCAGCGACAACCGCCATTCGCGAAGCAGCTCCTACGCCGCCCCTCCGCCCCCGCTGTACCCTGCCAGGCGACCGCTGCTTCCCCAGCCCTCGCATGCGCCGCTCAAGATCTCCGCCCTCATGTCACCGCTCCCGCCCATCGAGGCCCAGACCGAGCCGCCGCCTCGCACCCCCGACATTCCCACCGGCGGCAAGCGCAAACACGAAATCGTCTTCCACCAGACGTCGAGCCCCCTCCACAACGGCCAGCGCCAAGTCGACCTGCACTACCGCACCGACCACCGCCGCATTCTTCCCGAGCCCGACCAGTGCACGTACTCGAGGGCCGACGGCAAGATTGGCTACGTCCAGTTCAACTCGTACCAATAGCCGCTTGCCTCTGATTTCTTACCTTAGTTCTTGGGCTGTATACTTAGTCATTTTCACCATCTGCACATAACCAAAGCGAACAGACTTTGACGCGCATCATTGCGCGCACCGGCGTTTTCATCTTCGACATCTCCTGGCGTCATGCAATAGCGAATCACCTGGGCACTGCACCCACAGCGACTACACTTTGCCTGCATTTCTTACGATTTTATTTTTTACAACCTACGGCTATCACGGCCGCAGCCGCTCTCTACCAGCGATTTTATGCTCTCACGGATCACGGCGTTTATATCTTGATTTCTCATTTCTTTTCTTCTCTTTACACCAACGACATTCAAGAACAGAACTGAATCAGAAAGGCCCGGGCCACAGTACAATACGAGCCTCCCCCCTATATACCATGCACAATCATGCTCTGGCAGTCATACGTGCCAGTACAGCGTATTTTTGTGGATGGTTTCAGGGAAGACATCTTGTCTCTTGCCATTTTTGGGCACGAACCCGGTTACTACCTTGTTAATTTACAATTTATCTTGGAAAGAAGGGATATCACGTCGAATACGGAAATTTGGATGGAAAGCCTTGGGATTTATTATCGGCAAACATTGCTCTTTTTTTTCTTTTTGGGATATGGTTTTTGGTATTGGTATTGGTGAAACCGGTGTTGTTATTTTTTCCAGGATGCTCATCTACACTTCGTTGTATTTTCTTTGCACTCACCAATGATGCCTTCGTTGGGTTACCTTTTATACACAGAAATCTCACTTTGTTCAGTAGTACTTGTTCGACTTGATGTGTCGATGATTCGCCTCCGAATGTGACTCAGACTGTCTTTTACGGCCATGTGCAGCGTCAAACTAGACGAAACGTAATGTACATTCTTCAAATGTATACATCCCGTACATTTACCATTGTAAGGGAGCACCGGAAGGCTCTGAAATGTAGCGAAATATCAATGACATGCGCACCATGTACCTACAATTGCTAGCCGAAGGAATAAATGCAACTAGATAGATGACTTTTCCATGTGCAGTGTATATATATGCATTGCCAGCGTAAAAAGCGTAAGAATGCCAAGTGGGACGTCTTTTGATATGCAAGGAAGGTTTGTTGACATGTACATTATATACGTTTTCGGAGTACATAAAACGCAGCTTGGGCGT
The DNA here is from genome assembly GCA_037575805.1 of Lecanicillium sp. G3. Taxonomy (NCBI): domain Eukaryota; kingdom Fungi; phylum Ascomycota; class Sordariomycetes; order Hypocreales; family Cordycipitaceae; genus Lecanicillium; species Lecanicillium sp. G3. The sequence continues at coordinate 490,601 of JAZHPD010000019.1, read as the reverse complement.
AGCTTGTTTATATGTACGCTCTATCCTCCTGACGAAAACCTAGCCGAAGGGAAAGGGGACCAAGAAAAAAAGGGACAAAATACAACCGGACATCCGTAATATATACATGACCGTTTCCAGCGCCATGAACAAGGCGGCTGGCACAACTTCATATGTACATTATATACAAGCTATCGCACCCACACCAAATCAAGATACATCACTCATCAAGCACACCTCTTGGCTTTCCACACTGCGCAGCTGCCCAGCCGGCTCAACTCCATCAAAAACGCCGACAGTCGGCGCACCTGCGCATTCTCGGCGGCGCCCAGCGCGCAGAGCGGGCCCGTCACCACGGTGCCCGCGGCGGCGGCGAGGAGCTCTGCGTCTGCGGTTGCGCGAGGGTCGAGCGGGTGGATGAGGACGTTGACAAAGAGCGCCATGGCGGCGACGGGGGCGTAGAAGGCGACGTGTCTGGGTCTTTGGTCAGTATGATTCTAGAATAAGGTCCTAACGTAAAGAGGATAAAAAAAGGAGGGGGGGGGGGTTTGCATAATTCTCACCTAAGAGCCCAGCCCTGCAGCATGTCTACCGTAGGTCTGAGGTACGCCAGCGTCGAGCGGCCCGCCTCGAGTGTCAGGTCGATGCTCGAGTGCACCACGCTGTGAAGATCGTCCGGCAGGCTCTCTTCCTCGTTGGTCGTGCCGCACCTCCGCACGGCGGTGTGTATGCAAGTCAGCATGTAGTGGTACTCCAGCTGCAAGGAGATATTGCCTGGTGAGTCTGGCGGTGGCGCGTCGGGGCCAATGGCGAGCCACGGCCGCGAGGCTGCCGGGATGGACAGGCGCCACTGCTCAAGGTCGTCGTCGAGCTGCCGGATGTTCAGCAGCGTCTGGTCGTCGGAGAAGCTCAGCGCTGGAACGGAGTACAGAATCCTGAGGGTCTTCTCTTTGAATTTCGCGAGGTGAACCGTGGCGTCGTGATGGAGGTTGCCGGTCTCGGTGTACGTCAGGTCGCAGTAGTCCCCGGTGAGAAGCGGCGGTCTGCCGGAGCGAAGCGCGATATCCTTGTCCATCACGTAGCATATCCAGAACATTCGCCTTGTGAGGCGCCGTCTGCTGGCGGCGAACCCGTCCTCGGGGGGCATTCTGGAGGAGTGCCCGCCCAAGTCGCAGACCATGCGGCAAGCAAGGGTGTGAAGGGCGTTGGAGCTGCGGCAGTTGTTTGTAGATGAATAGTATATTTGCTGTAATTGTTAGTATGCACACAATAACGTGAGCGGATATGAAGGAGTCAATTTACGATGAGAACGACGGCTTTGAGCGCGTCAGCGTTTGATGGCTCGTCTGCAACGCGGAGGGCAAGCTCGGCCCTGCGAATATAATCTGTGCTGCCGAGCCAAGGCTCCTCGCCATCTAAGTGCCGTAGCCGACCAACAACGGCATGTAGCGCGTAGACGCACGCCATGGCCGACAGGCTTGGCTCGGGGTCGTCGTATGCCGCCAAAAGCGTGTCCTCGAGGAGGCCACGGTCGATAGCCGCTATGCCAAACGGCGAGCCCGACTCTGCGAGGCTGTCGGCAGCCGAGAGCGTGGCTTCTCTCCCCGGCAGCACGTTGTCGAGCACGGGGTACTGACGGCGCTGCCATGCAAAGTTGCGCAGCGGGCTGTCGGCCTCGACCCGCAGCGGCGCAAACGTCTCAGACAAGACAGGGTGTCCGATCCGCGAGGAAATCCATCTCACGCCGCGCTCCGAGAGGATCTGCACGCCCTTGAAGTGCCAGTTGAGCCCCGCGTGCGGCTCGTCAAAGCACGGCGGCAGCGGCTCTTCATCTTCAGCGGTGGTGTCCGCGGGCGACGGCTGCTGATGCTGCTGCTGCTGCTGCACGGCGCTGGCAACAGGGTGCGACCGCGGCGACCGCAGCGCTGCGAACGGGCTCAGGGGCGAGTGCGCGGAGAGCGAGGCCGCGCTGGGCGTGGTGGCGGGCTCGCTGCTGGACGTTGAGGGGCGGCGCGCGACATCACCTTCCAGCAGTTCGATGCGGCGACTCAACGCTTTGACTGCTTCGAGTGCGATTTTCCTACGGCATGATTAATATCAGGCTCATGGGTATTGTTGAGAGCGCGAGCGGGTGGACTTACGAGTTCTGCTTCTTCTTCTGTGGCTTGCGCGTAAAAGTGCAGGCGCTGCCCTGGTTGCTGCACCAGTTGCATGGGTCACCTGGCTTGGGGATAGAACATTGGATCTGATAACGGCGGTCAGCAGCGAGCGCTAGCCTGGGGAAAATCTTCTCCAGCGGAGCTGCAGTGCGATGGTGGCTTACCTTTCGCTTAAAGCAAACGTCGCAGGCCGAACGGGGTGGCATGGCTGGTTCATTTCACGGATGAGATGCGCGGTGTAAGAAACGTTGTCGCAGACGGAATGACGGAGGTCCGGCGGGACAAGGTTCTGCAGCGGGGGTCTCGGAGTTCCAGCATCCCGCTTACATAATGAGAACGCTGGAGTTGCGCAAGGTCAATCGAGAACCTATATAGACGACTGGGCCAGCACGTTTTTCGTGGGGTTTTTTTTTACGAGCTGATCCGGTATCTATAATTCATTTACATCTCCCAGATCAGCCAAAATGGCTTCAATTTCAGTCAAGTGGACGCGCATCGCGTCCAGCCAGCGTCTCTACCGCTCCTCGCAGGCTGTCTCGGTGGTGGGGCTCAAGACTTACATCTTTGGCGGCGAGGTCGTCCCCCGCGAGCCCGTCGACAACCGCGTCGACAGTGTCGACTGCAGCGGTGAATCAGGTAAGATAGTCCAGAAGTATGATTAGCTACGGAGCCTGGCAACTGACGCCCCAGGAACAGCCAGCGTGCAGACGACGGCGACCCCTAAGGATGGACCCATCCCGCGCGTGGGCAGCCCCAGCACAACCCTCCGCGGGGACATCTGGATCTTCTCCGGCCGCGGCGGCCTCGAGATGAAGCCCATTGAAGAGCATGGCGCCCTGTGGCGCTACGTCGTCGACAGCGGCGCGTGGCAGCTCGTCAAGCCCGCCGACGCGGCGGCGCCGTACCCGACTGGCCGGAGCTACCACGCCGTCACCTCGGACAGCGACAGCAAGATCTACCTGCACGCTGGGTGCCCCGAGTCCGGACGTCTCGCCGATCTGTGGGTGTTTGACGTGGAGAAGAAGACGTGGACGGAGCTCTCCTCGGCCCCGGCCCCGGCCCGGGGTGGGGCGTCGGTGGCGTTCGCTGCCGGCAAAGTGTACCGCATGAACGGCTTCGACGGCAAGACGGAGCAAGGCGGCAGTGTTGATGTTTTCGACGTCAAAGCCAACTCGTGGAGCGCAATTGAGTTTGCTGCGGACGGCACCAAGGGCCCAGAGCCGAGAAGCGTGGCGGCGCTGCTGCCGGTGGCCGTCGCGGGCAAGACGTACATGGTCACCATGTTTGGCGAGCGCGATCCCAGTGCTCTCGGGCACGCTGGAGCCGGAAAGATGCTTTCCGATGCCTGGGCGTGGGATGTTGAGCAGGGAGCGTGGTGCAAGTTGACGGCGGCGGCTGGTGAGGATGCGCCTGAGGCACGGGGCTGGTTTGATGCCGATATTCTACGGGGTGATGGCACGGATGGTGTTATTGTCCACGGCGGTTTGAATGAGGAGAATAAAAGACTGGGTGATGTGTGGAAAATGACCTTTGAATAGGCTCGTCGGGGGGTGTTGTCGTGTAAGCTGCTTATAGTAATGGCGGGCCACGGCAATGTGTAAAATTATTAGACAATTGCGCCAGGGAAATTACAGCTGAAGAATGAGCTGTTTGAATTAGGCCTCTCTATCGGGGGGAACATGCTGTATAGACGCATCTGTAAATAGCTAGTAGGGGATGTATACGGAGATAGTGCACATGAAGCACACGAATGAAAACACCCGTTATGACCCAACATACGGCCATAGAAAAAACTGGAAAAACATTGAAAAAAATTCAATTGACCCAATTAATTGACTCATGAATGGCGTGAGCGGGTTTTCGTTCGGGATCAGCTACCTTGAGGGCATGTGCTCCGGCTGAAGCCGTGTCTGTCCCTCAGCTAGTTACGTTATAAGTGGCCCGCGCCTCTACCTCCGAGCAGCAGCCCCGAGGTTCTTCTTGTCTCTCCCCAACAATTTCCCAACGCAGTTGCTGCTCTCCTTTCCTCAACTGTGTTTTCCATTGGTATATCCAATCAGGAAATGAAGATGGCAGAATCGGACGACGGCCGTCGCCAGGACGAGGAGACCCCCCTCCTCGGCGGCGGCGACGAGCCTCGCGGCGTGCCCGCCCGTATTGCGCGCCGACTGTACATCTCGCACGCCTTGTCGACCTGGAACGCGCGCGTCTTCGAGTTTGGCGCTGTTCTGTATCTCGCGACTATTTTCCCGGGCACGCTGCTGCCCATGTCGGCGTATGCGCTTGCGCGTGGGCTCGCGGCCGTGGTGCTGGCGCCGGCTGTGGGACATTACATCGACGTGGGTGACCGGCTGCGCGTTGTGCGCGTGTCTATTGGCGAGTTCATATTCATTTTTCGGCTAAAGAAGGAGAAAATAATTGCTAACTTGGTATAGTATTTCAACGACTCGCCGTCGCAGTCTCTTGCGCAGTGTTCTATGTGCTCACTCTCAAGTTCTTCGACCAGAAGGTGGACATAGGTCTCGTTGTGCTCATAACGGCCTTGGCCTGCGTTGAGAAACTCTGTGCTATCATGAACATGGTTTCGGTGGAAAAGGACTGGGTATGACAAGCCACTTACAACTGGTTCTGCACTGAGGACTGACATGCTCTAGGTCGTCGTGGTGGCAGCCAATGACCCCGATGGCTTGGGGGATCTCAATGCCCAGATGCGGCGCATCGACCTGCTCTGCAAGCTCTTCGGCCCGCTCTTCATTGCCCTCGTGGACGCCTACTCGACCAGACTCGCCATCCTCATCAACTTTGGCATGAACGCCGCCTCCGTCACAGTCGAGTACTTTGCCATCGCCCACGTCTACTTCCAAGTCCCCGAGCTCCAGCGGCCCAAGCAGCGACCCCCGCTGCCCGCGCTCTCCGGGTCCGACACCGCCAGCTCGCAGGCTCCCGGCATCGTCACCCGCGTCCGCGGCCTCTGGGGCAAATCCGCCAGCGACTTCGCCACCTACGCCCGCCACCGCGCGTTCCTGCCCTCGTTCGCCGGCGCGCTGCTGTACCTCACGGTGCTGAGCTTCTCGGGCCAGATGGTCACGTACCTGCTCTCGGCGGGCTACTCGTCGACGTCGGTCGGCGTCGCGCGCACGCTGAGCGTCGCGTGCGAGGTGCTGGCGACGTGGGCGGCGCCGTGGCTGATTGGGCGGATCGGCCCGGTGCGGGCGGCGCTGTGGATGAGCACGTCGCAGCTGGCGATGCTGGCGGGCGGCACGCTGGTGTTTGTGCTGTGCGCGCCGCGGCGGCCGCTCGTGTCGGCGTCGGGGCTCGTGGGCGGCACGATACTGAGCAGGTTGGGGCTGAGGGGCTTTGACCTTTGCGTGCAGCTCATTGTGCAGCAGGTGAGATCTTCTTATAATATAGACTGACGCAGCACGTAACCAAAGATGTAGCTAAGCCGTTTTACAGGATGTTGAAGCCGAGAGCCGCGGCGCCTTTTCGTCGGTGGAAGCGGCGTGGCAGAGCCTCTTCGAGATGCTGTCGTACGCCTCAACAATCATCTTCTTCCGCCCGGAACAGTTCCAATGGCCGGCGCTTCTCTCCGTCGCAGCCGTGGCCTCGGCGAGCGCGGCTTACACAGTCTTTGTTCGCAAGCGCCGTGGCCATCTCTTGCACTTGGACGCGGTCACTGCGTTCTTGCGGAGTAGCAAAGGCAAGCGGGCGGAACAGAACAGGGTGCTGGAAAGAATCACATCTAGGAATGATCTGTAGTCCCTGCTGCCCAAAGGACTCACACTGAGAAAATTGCTTACAGGTCTTTGTACAACATGGAGTGTCATAGTAATATTAGGGAAACGGAGAACATACTAAAATACTAACGCAATCATCACATTTTACAAACGCAGTTGTCCATCTTTACCAATGAGTTCCGCTGGAGTCCCGACACGTACCAGTTCGCCCTTGTCAAGCACAATGACCTTGTCGAAACCCCTTACACTCTCTAGCCGATGCGCAACAGCCAGAACCGTACAGCCAGCGAACTCCTCTTCCACCACGCGCACCATCATGCGCTCCGTCTCGGTGTCGACAGAGCTCGTAGCCTCGTCAAGCACGAGGACCTTGCCCGCAATATCGCTACTATTCTTGCGCACCAGCGCGCGCGCAAGACACAGCAGCTGCTTCTGTCCATGCGAAAACGAGGCGTCCGCCACGTCTGTATCGAGACCCGCGTCAAGAGCAGTGATGGCTTCCTCGAGTGAGACTTTGCGGAGGGCATCGAGGAGGCTGATATCCGAGGGGCCGGCGGAGGAACCAGGTAGGAGGTTGAAGCGGATGGTACCTGGGAAGATGATGGGCTCCTGGGACACTGTGAGGAGACGGCTCCGGAGGGTGTTCAGTGGCACGAGGGAAATGTCAACGCCGTCAATGGTGGTAGTGCCAGTGTAGCGGAGGAGCTGGTACAGCGTGAGCAGCAGCGAGGACTTGCCGCTTCCGGTACGACCGCAGATGGCGACTTTCTGCCCAGGCTGTATGGTCGCAGAGACTTGGCGCAGCACCGGAGTATCATTCTCAGAGATTGGAGTTTCTTCGCCACCAGTTGGCGCAGCTGCAGTCTTGTATGAGGCACTGAGGTTGCGGATCTCAATGAGACCGCTCGATGGCCACTGGGCCGGCGGCTCACAGGTACCAGTCTTCTCCACCTCCTGCGGCGTCGACGCCTCAAACGCCTTAAGTCGCGCTATCGCGCCGAGCGACGTCTCAAGCTGCGTCCACGAAGTAACGAAGCGCGCGAGATTGGATCCGAACACGAGGACGTTGGACATGGCGACCGCGACGTTGCCCGTGTCCGACCCGCCGCCCACGACGGCGAGCGCGACGAGCGCGACCGCCATGGCGCCGACCATCATGTCGAGCACAAAGTTCAGCCAGCGCTGGATGGCGAAGAGCAGGTAGTGCGGGCGCTGGGAGCGGTCGAGCAGCGCGACGGCGCGGTCCCGCGCGGGCGCCTCCCACCGGAAGGCGCGGACGGTGGCGAGCCCCTCGCCGGACTCGACGAGGTGCGCAAAGAGAGGGGCCGAGGCCTGCAGCTGGAGGAGGCGGAGCTGGCGCGAAGTGCGGAGGTAGAACTTCTGGAGCGCGTAGAGGACGAGCATGGCGACGGGGATGCAGGCGGCGAGGTACTTGGAGCCGAGCATCACGAGGGCGGTTTGGCCGATGACGGAGAGGGCGCCTATAAGGGTGTTAGATGATGGTAGTTGAGTATTTTAGAAGAGGCGTGTTTACCTTTGAGTGACGTGAAAACTGCGGCGGGTAGATCTTTGTCGACGAGGGACATGTCTTGGCTGAATCTAAAGGGTGTAAGTGGGAGAAGGTGTGAACGGTGCTAAACAAACATACCGATTGACGAGATCACCAATGTTGGCAGTCGAAAAGAATGACATGGGAGCGCTGGTAGAGGTTAGCTTGGCACAATTGATACACGCCGAAGTACATACCGCATCACAGTCTTGAGGAGACTCCAGTGTAGCTTTCCTGCAGACCTGGGAACGATCATGACAAACATGAACCTAGACAATAATCAGTCAAACCGAGTTCGGAAACAACAGGAAGAAGAAAATGACAGTACTCACCAGCAGTCGATACCAATTGTAACAACAACCATCATGATAAAGAAGCTGTATACGCCATAGTACAACCCCTCGCTGCGAGCTCCGTTCGCATCATTTGACTCGGTCCAGAACTTGAGCCAGATTTCTACATCAATTAGCAAACCGTATTACACACGTCATAATCCGGAAAACTTACGCTGCATCACGCTGAAAACCTCCATGCTCACTGAACACGACAACCCAATAAGAGCATACTTCCAGCCGACGGACTTGAGGTAGTACCAGTACAGCGACGTATCTCCGGTAGACTGCAAAAGGTTGTCGATTTCCTTGTTGATTTCCTCTTCCTTCTTGGTGGCAGCGTTGGGCGTCTCCTCCGGGTCATCGTCGGCCGTGGGATCAGCATCGTCGCCGGCGTTGGTGGAGAGGGAATCCTCCTCGGCAACGGCACTGTACGGGCCCTGGCGCGAGATGCGGCACTTGTCCATGACAATGACATTGTCGGCGCTTTGAATAATGCGCTCTGTAATAATGTTTAGTAGCCACACTATTCTTCGCTGCGTTGTGTATAAATGACTTACTTGAGTGCGTGGCAATAATGGCTGAGCTACCGAGCTCCTTCATCAAACCGGACGGGCCAAAGACCTGCTCCCAGATGTATTTCTGCGTCTTCTGATCCAGGCTCGAAAAGATATCGTCAATTACAAACACAGGCGCACGAGCGAACAGTGATCTTGCGAGGGCCTAAATGAATGTTAGCGCGGCACACATTTTTGCCTGATCGACGAGGAAACTTACAACTCGATGTCGCTGTCCGCCGCTGAGGGATAATCCCTTGCTGCTCAGCACCGTCAAGTCACCATCTTGCAACTGCTCAAAGTCCTTGTCCAGGCCACACGCTTTGACGATGACGTTGTACCACGGCTCGTCAAAGTCGTCAGAAGACCAGCCAGCAATATTGTCGCGGACCGTACCCTTGAAGAGCCACGCCGACTGCGCGCAGTATCCGAAGCGCGCTACGTCGACATCAGCGCCGCCGTCGACGAGTGTGAGCTCACCCAGGATTGCCTGCAGAAGCAGACTCTTGCCGGAGCCGACCTTGCCGGCGACGGCACAGACCTCGCCAGGCTTGAGTGCCAGGTCGATTTCGTGCAGCAAGGCCTCGTCACTCATGTTGGCAGCAAATGAGGCCTTCTTCAGGGTGATGGTGTTTTTGGGCGTCTGTTGCATTTCCATAGCATCCTGTGGAACGTCCTCTGTAGAGCTGTTACCGCCCTGGACGGACACATTCTCATGGTGTTTGGCTTGCTCAAGGAACGTCTCGATGCGCTCAAAGATTCCGACAGAGCTGATGAAACTGGGAAAGGCATACAAAAGATTGGCCAGAGGCTCCATCATGAGACCAATGATAGCGAGCGAGGTGAAGGCCGTGGAGATGGACAAACGAGCGTCGGGGTTGCCGCGCTGCATGCCAATGGCGATGCCGAAAGTAAGGACGGGGGCAATACACGGGCCGAGATTTGCTGGGAAAAGCATGTCAGAGATTTACCGTGGCCTTAGAGCTAGTTGCGTACCGAGAATATTCATGTAGGTCATGAACGTGCGAGATTTCTTTGACCGCTTCAGCTCGAAGACGCGCAGAGATTGGATATAGTCGAGCCAAACGGGGACCAGACCTAGCATCTTGGTCTCGCGGATAGAGCCGACAACACTGGAGGTAATGGAGACGCGACTCTGAATAGCTTCGTTCCAGGCTTTTATGGCCGGTCCCATACGCTTCGGGAGCTGGCCCATCAGGGCGAAGCACACTGTTGAGAGTCAGCGTCGGCAAGCATCCGGTACCGGGATATTGGACTTACAGAGTGCAGAGATGATGGGTCCGATGCAGCCGACGCCCAGCTGCCTCGTCAGCAGCCAAGTGGCCAAACCAATCTCGAGCGGGTTCGCCCACAGGTCGTGAAAGCCAGTCAGCGCCCCATTGATGACGGAGATGTCGGGGCCGATGAGGGTAAGGATTGCCATTTCCGACGCAGTGGCCGTCGAGACGCCCATGGCACCGGCGCATATCAGCGACACCAAGCCGCCGCGCGTCATGGTCAGACCACGGTAGAGATGGTGCGAGTAAAAGCCCTCAGTGATCTGTGGTGCAGGTCAGCAATGGTAAACCAGCTAGTCGGACACGGCACATACTCCCGTGCAAACGTATAGGAGGCCCGTCGCGGCGACTAGGGAATAAGCAATGTCGCGGTGGTACTCGCCGCCCTTTTCGCCGTTTTGCACAAACTCGATAATGTACTGCAGGAGAAACGGCTGCGTGAACCGAAGCCCGATCAAGAACAGCCGTCCAATCCCGCTTTTAATCAGAGAACCCTTGAGGCAAGATGCCAACACAAGCAGCAGCCGGTACTTGGACGGCTCCGTCTTGGAAAAGCGCGCCTGAAAGTCGGCGAGCAGCTTCTCGGAGCGCAGCTTGTCGTCCGTCTCGTACAGCGTGTCGAGCGAGAGCGAGGCGCGGAACCCCCGCGCGAGCAGCTCGTTGAGCCACCAGAACGCGCCGCGGCTGTACACGCTCGCGAGCGATTCCGGGCTTGCTTTGAGGCGCTTCCACGAGCCGAGCAGATACCTGGTTTTGCCGAGGCTCTCGACGAGGAGCATGGCGACCTTGGAGGCGAGCTGCGCGGTGAAGAGTGCGGGGAGCGCGTGGAGCGGGCGGCCGGAGGCGGAGTTGAGGAGCCAGAGGGTGCGGCACTGGGCAATATCGAGGATTGTGGATATGAGGAGGTATGTGAGGATGAGGGTGGATGGGCGGACGGAGCGCTCGTGCTCGAGCCAGCTGAGAGCGCACATGACAAGGGCGGCGATGAAGCCAATGGACGAAGAGGCGATGCCGAGTTTATTGGTGATTGGGCCATGATTGAGGGACCACGAGATGAGGACGGCGATCTGGAGAACGGCGAATACAACGCAGGTCGCCTTTAGATCATGTTAGTCAGTTGTCCTGCTGTATTCACACAGGCACACTTGCAAGCTTCACGACGTGCAGAGGGCGGCCCGCGACTTTGCGGCTGCCCTTCCAGAGATGGTAGGCTCGCGGGACCGCAGCGCCCAGGAGGATTACATAGGGAGTGATTGAGAGGACGGACTGCTCGAAAGTGAGTGTGAAATCGAAGCGCGATTCGGGGCCGCACTGGCTCGCGGTAGGGCCAAGCGAGGCGTCGCAGCCTTGGACGGGACTCGAGCTCATTGTTTGTCTCGGTAGCTGAGGTGCTTTATTTTATGCCCATGAACGACCTCGCATCCAAGGGGACGTTCTTGGCGTATTTATTTATTAAAGCAGAATCCGGGGAAGTGGGCTTGGTGTGTGGAAGGATTCAGGGCGAATGTAACCAGCTGACGACGGCCACAAGGCTGCTAGGACACATGTGGCGCAACGGCTAGTTATAAGGCTGAGTAGAGGGGTTTTGGGAGGATATTCACAATTCATTACGTGTTGTTCTTATGAAGATTTATTTCCTTTTTTTTTTTTTGTTCACTTGAAGAGATGCGAGTTGAGATTGTTGCCTGATCACCTTGCTACCTGTGAGCCTGTGTTGGCTTACATCTTATCCTAGGCGTGTAGCATGCGTAGCCTGAATCTCGGCATCTAAGGTCAGGATCCTGTCGACCTCGAGCGCGCGAAACTCGTCCGGGTTCCTCACAGCCTGGTCAAAGTGCCGCAGCGCCAGAACCAGCTGCGCAGCCCAAACGTCCGGGCTGACGCGTCCGACGCCCGTAGCCAGCGGCGTCATGAGAATCGACTCGATCCTCCCCGCGCCGCCAGCAGCAGCAGCACCGCTCCCACCGCCGTCCTCGCGTTCCCGGTTGTGCCTCTCAATCTCGCACAGCATGCTCCACACGCACTGGTACACCACCTCCTTGTCCCAGGTCACGTCCCCGGGCACCCTCATCGTCGGGCACAGCAGCACGTAGCCCGCGCCCCAGACGTTCCTGGAGCGCGCCGCAAAGCCCTCCGGGATGCGCACCAGCGTGCACGACCCGGGGATGGCCCAGCCGCGGTGCTTCGCGTACAGCGTGGACTGCGCGGCGCGGGTCAGCGCGAGGTAGTCGTCGGTCGGGGAGAGGGCGCGGGAGATGGCGTCGTCAAAGGCGCCGTCGAGGCGGCCGTACGAGTTGGCGGGGGAGACGACGGCGTCGAAGCGGACGGCGGCGGGGAGGGCGGCGAGCGAGGAGGAGTGGAGGGTGATGGTGGCGAAGGACGGAGGGGCCGAGGCGGAGGATGCGCGGACGAAGGCGTCGCGGTACTTGTCTTGCATGCAGAGGAGGTTGATGGTGAGGGGGTCGGGGGACGGCATGTTGAAGTTTGGGAATGGGCGAGAACAGGCGACAAGTTTAATGACTTGTAGTGCTGAGGCTTGGTTATGAGTGTGGTTCAGCGTGGGAGATGCTGGAGTTGAACTGTTGGTGATGATGGTGATGATGGTGATGATGAAGCCATGATGCTGGTGATGGCGGTCATGTCCATGCCTATAAGTGCGATTGGTTAAACGGCTGCCTGTTTGCCTGCCAGCTGGCAACTTTGATCTACATGCAAACGGAGAATACTAATTGCGTAAGTGACAACTATCACGAACAAAGAGTAAAAGAGATGCACCAATTTTGCATTTGTATAAATTGCAAAAGTAAAAAGCATCGCAATTGGGCCAGTAAGGCTATGGGAGAGGCATCGTGCCACACTAACATGCCTCAACATACAGATACAGACATTCTTGTTTACTCAACACCAGCAACGAGACAAAACCTGGAACTAAAAAATATATATATATGCATGAGAAAAAAAACTTGGAAAACTCGCATATAAATAATTAAAAACACAAGTCTAATTATCCCCAAACCATTTTTTCACATTTTTCCCTTCTCCATATAACCCTGTACATAAAAACCCTGCTGCATATTGTCTCGTGCGGTTCGGTTCGGTCCCCTCCTCCATCCGTTGCCGTGGTGAACTGAACCCGGCTCGCGCAACCCGCATGTCAACAATACAGTTGCGCGGGCCCCGCCTTGCATCACTCGCAATTCCAGGGACTCTCTGTTGCTCTTTTAATTATAACAGAATTCCCACAAACTCCATTTTCTTTTTGACATATATCCTTTTATTTTCTATTATCAACCAAGAGATAAACAAAAGCGGAATGAGTCCCAGAGTAGGATATCTTTAAACGCCCTTTGCTGCTTCTTTTTTTATTCCCTTTCTTGCGTCGCATCATTAACTGCATCTACTCTCGTCTTAGCGGCTGCGCCGTTTTTTCTGTTCGCCTGGCTTATACAAGAGCCACGATTACTACTACAACCTCAGCTCGTCATCTCTCCTCAACTTTTTTTGCTCTCGCCAGTCTTCTTCGGCCCATAATGGCCCCCCAGGCCAAGAACCCTTCCGTCGCGGCCCTCCAGAGCCGAAGCCGCTTCTGCGAGGGCTCCATGAACGACCGCATCTCCGCCGCGCCCCCCGTCCACTTCCTCGACCCCCAGGCCCTCGCCGCCCTCGAGGCACCCGTCCCCTTGTCCTCCAACACCAGCTCCAACGGCAACGGCAGCGGCGCGCCGCTCACGCAGACACGATCCCGCAAGACGGGGAGCAGGCTATTCGGCCAGGTGTGGGAGGGCTTCCGCGGCAAGCTGCGCCTGCGCAGGGACGAGCAGCAGCCGAACGAGCCGCAGAGCACCTCTAGGGACAGCAGCAGCAAGACCACACCAGCCGCGGCCATCACGGCGGCGACCACGACGACGGCCGTTTCCACGGGGGGCGCGGCCGCGGAGCCCACCTTCAGCATCTACAACGACACGTCCTCCCGCACTGACGGGCCCGCCGCCCGCACCCGCAGCACGACAGCCAACAACAGATCATCCGCCGCAACCGCAACCACAACCGCAGCCGCAGTCTCGCCGCTCCCCTCCCCCTCGTCGCCCATCAACATCCCCGGCGCCGGCCCAGGCGGCGCGGGCAGCAGGGCAGAGTTCAAGTTCACCGGCTTCGGCACCGACCGCCCCTCCAGGGACGAGGTCCTCGCCAGCTACCAGCAGCTCATGGCCGGCGGCTTCTTCCACGCGCACGCCATCCCCTCCTCGCGGCAGTGCCTCGCCCGGCCCGGCACCAGCCTCCCGTCGTCCATGTCCGCCGTGGGCATGCGGCCGACCACGTCCCGGGGCGAGCTCAACAATAACAACAACAACAGCCGCGGCGGCGGCGGCGCCGCCGCCGCACACGGCCGGCGGCAGCAGCAGCAGCAGCAGCCATTGTCAGCTTCGCCGCCGCCGCAGTGGCCGCTGGCTACGCCGAGACAGCACGAGCAGGTGCCGTTTCAGTCGCCGACGAGCGTGTCCTCGCGGGGCACGAAGCGCGCTGCGGTGGACGAGGACGAGGACGGGGACGACGAGAACCAGACTGGGCTGAACGATGAGAACGCGGAGAACAAAGCCGACGCAGACGGTGACGGCTTCACGGCCGGCGATTTCGACAAGGAGAACCAGGCCCCGCCGCACCCCAACACCGTCAAGGAAGAGCAGCAGCCCAAGAAGCGTCTTCGCCGGCTAGCGTCCCGCGACAGCCTCTTTGTGCCCAAACGGCGCTCCTCCTCCTCCGCCGCCCGCCGCAGCCTCTCCGTCTCCTCCGCCGTGCCCTCCGCCTCGTCCTCCTCCTCCTCCTCCTCGGCGTCCGCGCCCAACAAGCTCCAGAAGCGCCGCCCCTTCACCACCCGCGGCCTGTTCGACATGCCCGCCAAGTACCAGCACCAGCACCAGCACCAGCAGGATGAGCAGCAGCTGCTGCAGCAGCCGTCACCGCGGACCGTCCGCCCCCGCCACGTTAGCGACGGCGGCGGGAGCGCGCGCGTGCTCCGGGCCCGGGGGCCCGCAGAGGACCACCACCGCCCCATGCGCGTGGTGCCCGACGCGGAGCGCGGGATCCCGAGCGTGCCCGCGATCCCGGTCAAGTTCACCTACGGGGAGGACAGGCAGGGCAGCGGGCCGTGGAGGGGTCTGCGCATTCGTTGAGGGGACGGGATCTTTTTGTCTTCACTGAAAGGAGGACGAAAATATACGAAGAGAAAAGGACGAGGACAAGACGTTTTCGGGCATCCATTGGTGGGAACGGATTATTATTTTCTCTCTTACGATTTTACGATTCATCATGTATCTATGTTGTACGTCATTTTCGGTGGACGTTTTTTTCTTCTTATTACCCTTTCTACGCGAGCAACGCGTTTTATGCATTACGCCCATCATCACGCATCTCTGTATCACGAAATGGCTACCTACCACTTTATCATGATTTCACACCACTTTCCAGTCACTCATGCTCTCATGCAAACAGCATAGTTTTGTGACAGTCATCATCAGATGATGCTGTAATTAGTACATATCTACCTAATAATGAGAAAGGAAATCATGACAACCCTGCAATGAAAAAAAATTCACGCCTCCCAAAAGAGAAATTCCCAGAAAGAAAAATAAAGAACAAGCCCAGCATCTTCATCGACGTCCCTTTTTCCATGACGAGCCCAACTCAGAGGAGAAAAAAAAGTAAAACCCAGATATAGCAACATTTCCCTCTAAAGACCATACATTGAACAAAGAATAGTGGCTTCTTTTTCCCTCCAAAGCATCAAATACATTTCGTTATAAAGTAAAGAAGAAATAAATCAGCAACACCAACACCCGCGCCTAACTGGCAATGAAGCAAGCGCATTGATTCTACCATCCAGAATGTGTAAATATATATAGCAAACATCTACAGATGTCGCCGTAGATGCCGATGTAATCCCCGCTATAGTACCGGTAGAGCTCGTTCTTGTCTGTTCTGCAAGTAGCGAGTCGTGCGGGCGTAGCCCACCTGGACCACGGCGGTCGCCGATTCGAACAGGCAAGGGAATAGTCGGGGAAAGTAGCTGTAAAGCATCGCGCAAATCATAATAAGCAGGAGCGGGATCCAGATGAAGAAGAGCTTGCGGTCGTTGCTCAGTCTCTTCAACTTTTGCTCTCTGGCCCGCAGGAACTGATCCTGCTGTTCCTTGGTAATCGCATTCTTGCGGCCAATCTTCAAAACGCTCGGCACCTGGCCTTCCGACTCCTCAACCGTGTCGGTAGACTCAGCGGCCTGGGCAGTCTTGGTCCTGCTCGAGCGCTTCTTGGTCTTGGTCTTTGTAGGCTGGTCATACAGCGCGGTGCACTTCAGGTCGGCATCGGCCTCGGCGGCAGCCTCGGCGGCAGACCGTTGCTTCTCCTCCACATCCTTGGAAGGGAAGATGTCCTCGTAGGCCGGCGGCGGTGCTGGTGCCGCGGTAGTGCCGCTCATGTAAGACGAGATATCCCACCACCTGCCGTCCACCTTGCCAGAGTTCTCGCCAGTAGATCCGGAAGAGTCGGCGGAGCCAGGTCTCGTTCCGGACATGCCCGGAACGTATTGCTGCATGCGCTGCAGGTAGCCCTGGTAATCAGGCAGCATGGGCATGCCGGGGAGCGCACGCATCTGCGGCAGCTGAGGGATATAGGACATGTTCTGAAGGTGCATGGCCATGGACTGCTGGATCTGGTGAAGCTGTTGTTGGAATTGCTCCTTCAGAGCAGCTGCCATGGCTGTTGGCGCCGAAGCATCTGCAGCCTCGGCAGTGTCATTCAGTTGTGCCGGGTGCTCCTTGTCGGCAGTCATGCCGCTGGGGCGTCTCATGCTGAGGTAGCTGTTCTCATCTGGATCTTCGTCTTCAAAGTCGCCAGAAGTATACTCTGGGCTCTCTTCACCGGAGGCGATAGAGAGCGGTCCGTCGTGTGTGTTGGCTCGGGTGAGAGGCTCCCATAGTGACCTGACAGAGGCGGAGCTGCTCGAACGGCTGTGGATAGAGCCGCCACTGCTGCGAGAACGAGCGTGACGCTCAGAGTGGCGGATGGCGCGAACGACGGCACGGGACTGGGCAACATCTGTTGCAGTGAGACCAGACAAGCTGCGGATGGTGGGGTCAGCACCACCGACAATGAGACGTCTAACAATCTCAGAGTGGCTCTGGATAGCCGCCATGTGCAGGGCAGTGAAACCTCCCTTGTCGCGGGCATCAGGGTTGGCTCCGCGGGCGAGCAGAGCGGCCACGAAGCGGTGGTAGCCAAGCGAGCAGGCGAGGTGAAGCATGGTGTGGCCAGTTGATCTTCTCAGGTCGAGCTTGGTTCTGTGAGCACTGTCATCCAAGTCAATCAAGTCGAGGACCTTGAGCAACTGCGACTCGAGGTGTTCGTGGGAGGCGTGGTTGAACTGAGGGCCACTTCCAGAGGGTCCCCCAGAAGAGCCGCCGGTCCAGCCACCAGAGCTGCTGCCGTCGTTCAGGATGCGCCTGGCGAGGTCACTAACATCCACCATTTGTCCCGACATTTTCTGACCAAGAACCGACAGGGCCGTTCGGATAAGCTTGTCCTCGTTGTCGTCCACGTACTTGAACGTGGGCGGCTGCTTCGCCATGGGAAAGTTTTGAGGCTGGACACCCTGAAGTTTGAACGTGACAGGCACAGTCCCAGAAACAGGAGAAGGAGGCAACAAGCAAACGAGAGAAGACTCGCCCCAGAAAGTAGTTGTCGTGGCCCGCTGATCGCCGAACCAGACCTCGAGACCCTGAAAGAAGGCGGCTCCCAGCACAGTGACTTCGATACCACCAATCTTGGGTCCCTCGTTGGGAATAATCTTATGAATGACGGGTGCAACGCGGGGTGCGCCAACCGGAGCAAAGAGGCTGTTGGCGAGCGCAGCGAATTGGTTCTGCTGGACGCTGGCGCGGAGTCCATTGGGGCTGGGAGCACGGCTTGCGTGACTTGACGTAGGAGCCGAGTACATGTTGGCCATGGCGAGGTTGTCCATGCTAGCAGATCGGTTGTTGGCAAAGAAGGACGTCTGGTCGTTGTTGCTGTTGGGCGTCGGGGGACCATTGGCAAAAGGCACTTGACCGTTTTGTCCAAAGAGGTGCTCGGCCTGCTGGAAAGCAGTGGGCGGGCTGAACGGCGAGGTGGCGCTTGATCTTTGGCTGGCAGCCGATTGTGACATGGGCTGGGGCGAGGTATCGAGTCTCGTCATCTCGAGCCCGTTTGGTACTCTCGAATTGCTGCCCTTTCTCCTCTTGGGTGGTACGCCCTGGGTTGGTGACCCTGGTCTCGAATGAGGGCGAGGCTGTACGGTCGCTGTGCTCATGGTTGGTGTTGTCTTGCCCGAGCTGGGGCTGGCGTGGCTGCCGCGGTGCATCGAGGCTTCGCTTCCTGCCTGTGACATTCTGAAGTTGCCGTTGGGCATGTTTGGCACCATGCCGTTGACATCGGGGGCCATGGGAATCGACGAAGAGGTGACGGTATCGGACATTGGCGGTTGGGAGGTGAGCTGCGCCATGGGATGCGTCTTGTGGTCGTCGGTGATCATGATCGGGTTGGACATGGCCTGGGCGATGACGCGGTCTTGGTAGTCTCTGATGGTGAAGATGACGTTGAAGCCCATCTTCTCTCCGTGGTGACGGCAGTAACAGGCTATGCGCATGGGCGCGTCGATCTGCATGGTGCGATTCGAGACGACAGGCTCGGGACGGCCGTTGGCATCGAGCATGCCACTGAGCGGTTGCCACTCTTTGACTTCTTGGGTGTTGAAGACAATGACGCGGCGTTCCTCGTCCTGGCTCCAGACCTTTTCCTCCTCGGGCTTCTTGATCTTCTTTCTGGCCGCCCTCTTGCGTTCTCGGGTGATGCAGCCAGCACAGATGCGGACCTCACCACCGTTTTGAGGGGCGTTTTCCTCGTCGTCGAGATCCGGTAGGCTTCCCTGAGGTTGTGTCCTGGCGCGCTCGAGAGCCTTCTTCTTCCAGTCAGGATGCTCCATGGCGCTGGTGCAGACCAGGCTGACGTGGAGAACGAGGGTATCGGGAGAGGGTTCAGGCGTCGGCTTGGCGAGGAGCTTAGGCTTTGATATCGTATGGGCGGGGAGGTGCAGCTTGGTTACACCAGGAGGAAGCGGGGAAAGCGTCATCTTGATGGGAATCTGCGTCTCCACGCGGGACTTGAGCGGCGTTGGCAGGATTCGGAGCTCGTATCCAGTAAAGTTGAAGGGCGCAGCACTGAACATGGCCATCTGCTGAGTCATTTGTCTTGATTGGGGCATGCCTGCGGGCACAAAGCCTGCTGGCGAGGGCACTCCATCTGACGTAGCCGCAGCCTGCATGTCCGGCTTGGTGGGCCACATACCACCGGCACCCATCATCTGAAAATACTCGGCCTTGACGTTGGCGGGGGGCGAGTTCATAAAGGCCGTGGCAGGCGAGGAGTTGTGGCTGGCCACCAATGTCGACATTGGCGAGACTTCTCGGGAAAGCGATCGCTTGACTCCGTTTTGTGATGACGATACGGAGTTGGTCTGGGAATTTGTTAGCAAGGGCGTGCTCGCGATGCACCACGCGGGGTGACGTACGGAGGCCTTTTTCTTATGTGCTTGGGGTTTAGGTTGTGTAGAGACGTTGTTGTTCTTCTGAGGGCTCGTCGACTTGATGGTCGGCATGCCCGGCGAGGCCATGCTCACGGGCCCGTTGGACACGGCATCGGGGCTGCTGGACGCGCTCTCAAAGTCAAACGACTGGTCCATGAAGCTGTCATCCTGCTCGGTGAAGCCGTAGAAGCCGTTCATGGCGGGCTGGCCGGTGACGGCGCCAAAGTTGAAGGTGTTGTCGTCATCCTCAAAGTTGGCAAAGTTGGTGTTCCCCCAGTCCATTTTCATATGCGAGGCGTCGTCGTCCATGGTAGCATCGCCCGTGGAGGTGGCGGGCGTCTTTGCGGGCGTGGCACTGGCGGTCCTCTTGGAAGGCTCGGCAGACTCGGAGGAGGAATCCTGCGAGGAGCCGTTGGGCGAGTCGGGGAAAGGACCGACGGCGAGCTGCTGGGGGTTGAGAAAGGCGTCCTGGTCCTTGGAGCTGCTTATGGCGTCGAGGCTCTGGAGGGTGTCGGGGCTGTTTGAAAAGTCAAAGAGGTTGGAGCCTCCGAGGTCATCGTCGGAGAAATCGTGAAACTCGCCGCTGGACGTGAGAGCTCCCGCAATCAAAGGGCTGCCGGCGCCAGGGCCACCAGCCGATGTCATGACCGGGAGGGCGAGAGCGGCGGCGGTGCGTGTCCGCTGCACGCAGGTCGGGAGGGGATCGTGGTGTTGTCAGAGGCGTGGCCGGGTCGCAATGGAATGAGGCGGAGGGCGTCGAGGACTGTCGGGAGAAGGAAGAAGAGGAAACTGTCGAGCAGTGAACTTTTTTTTTTTTTTTTTTTCGCCAGATGGTTGGTAGTCGAGACACAGGGGTCCAATGCTAGCGAAGGGGAGTAGCGCTCGGTATAGGGCAGCCGGCCTGCGAGGTACTGTGTGTACGACTAATGGCGGCGGCGGCAGGCTAAGAATAAAAGGCTGAAGAGTCGAGTCTGGCTGTCCTCATCCTCACACGGGCGATTGCTTTGAGATGCACGGGACCGATGGCGGTTCAAGAAAAGCGCGCGAGGAGAGTCAGGGGCGGGATGTCGTGGTGGACCAGAGGAGAGTCGTTTGTAGCAAAATTGGCCAGGTCGGTCGGGTTCGGTCGCGGTCGCAGGGGCGAGAGAGAAAGCGTACTTGTAGGAAGCCAGGGACCGGGATCCGGGGGAGCGCAAGCGACTGAACCAGGCCCACTGTGCAGGGGAAAAGAGTGTGATGGTAAAATATTGATCCGAGTTTGCGGCAGTGAGAGCAGTCGGTATTGTGAGCGAGCCGGTTGGTTGGCGATGGTGAAGGCGGTGTTGAGGAAGAGGAGGAGGAGATTGATGAGGCGAGAGGGACAAGGCGACGAATGGGCGGCGGGTTCTTTTGGGGGGCGCCGGTTACGAAGAGCGCACTGTAGGCGGGCAGTTGGCAGGAGGAGGCAGTTGACTACCCAGTACCTACTACGTAGAGTGCGGGCGGTGCGCTTGTCAGAAGGGCTGGGCCGGGCTGCTTTTGCACCGCTGGGCTGGACTAACTAGGCTAGGTACACTACGCTAGAGGCTGGGTACCTGGAAAGAAGAAAAGAGAAAAGCCTGCAGAGCGTCAAGCGTACTCTGTCCTCCGTACATGTGTGCGCTACGTGTACTCGGTACAGTCTATTGCTACAAGGAATAGGACGCTGCAAGCCACGGCAGCTGCCAGGACGCAAACTATTGCAGCCTTTTGGATCCTTTTTGTCTGCACCAGTACGGAGCCTGCTGGCTCACGATACAAAGTTTTAGCGGGCTGGTAGGCGGTACCTTTGCTGTGGCGCTGCATGGTGGAAAAGGTACATGGATGGGATGTACCTTGGCCAAGGTTTGGTGGGCAGGCTGTAGACGGTAAACAGTTGTATATGCGCACTGTGTAATTGCGGCTCGCTCTGCATAGACTGTACAGTGCAGGTTTGCGCCAGCCCTCTTTTCCGGACCCTGGCCCGCTGCCCCCTTGTTAGTGGGTGGCAACGACTTTTGGCACATGACAAGCCTCCACATGGCGCACATGGCACACATGGCGGACTCGACGGGTGGGCAAGCCGCCCGAATCAGTACTTGTGCCCAAGGTACCGCTCCTTTACATGTGTGTCGAGCACTCTGTACCGAGTACACAACACAGATTTCCCTTTTTTCTTCTGCTTGCTTGTTCACATACCGTCTGTCCGTCCCCGCTTCCAACCCTCGCCCAGCATATGCGCCATGACGAGCTTTTGCCCTTTAATTGTTGGGGGGGAAATGAATGAAATGGGATGCGGTTCGCCCGCTGGCTCTACCAGGCAACCAAACAGCTTTTCCCTTTCCAGGCCCTTCTTTTTCTTCCCCCACGAGCCACACGCATTACGTAGATGAAGCCAGGCTGTCCCGTTCAATTTTTGCGTGTACTCGGAATTGCTCTTGTCATCATGTCCGACTTGTATGACTCTTTTTCTTTTCTGTTTCTCTCACCAATATGCGTCAGTGTGCGTACGCGGATGGACGCGTTTCCCCTTGCCTCAACGGATTTTGTTTTGCGCGGCCGTGACTGGCTGGGACGGCGGCGGGAAGCGGGCCAAGGCTGCGAGTGCATTTCACTGCAACTCCGTATCGAAGTACCGACTCCGTAGTTATTACTCTCCCAACTGCGCCCGCAGCCGTGCTTTTTCTTCCCCCGTACTCTTCAACTTCAATCCGCCGATATACGGCGGCAGGGAGGCTCTCCGTCCAGCAATCTGGCCATGCTCGATGGGCAGTCTACAGCCTATACTTTCTTTTTCCCTTTTGTCTTTTTCAATTCATTCTTTTTTTTCCCTCGTCACTAAAAAGTGTGCGCTCGCCTAAATGACACACACACACCACCCACTCACACTCTCCTCCCCCCCCCCCCCCCGGCCCCGGTATCAATCCCACGTACGGATTACTTTACGTTGTGCCACCAGCCACTCCTACCACCAAGTATCAACCCCCAGACTGCCTTGTATGTGCCCAAGGTGCAGCTATTATCGAAAACTACCTTGATACTACTCCGTAGTTGCTCCGTACCAACCAATACAAACATGCACAAGCACCGCCTAACCAAGAAAAGCTCCCCCCCTTCCTTTGGCTCACGCTCTACTTGCCTGCTACCTGTACCTGTTATGCTTGGTACCAGCAAGACCCCTAATCCTCGCCCCCCCATTCCATAACATCACCAAACTGGGTCCTGGGTCTGAGGGCCCCTGTCCTCTCTTGTCCTTGGTACGGAGCCTGCGGACCACACGCTTGCGAGACTGGCTTTCACGGCTTTGCTTGCAAAGGCGTGATTTGATACCAATATCCCTCACCTTTGTTCATTCTCTATCCTCTCTCTCGTCCGTTTTCCTGTTTGCCCCCCTGTTAAATCCACATTGGGCTTGTGCTTGTGCATTCCCCCGCCAGATAACCCTGTCAACCTGTCCAGTACAAGCGCAAACCGCTATCAGTCCAGGTATCAAGGTGTCCCTTTTCTTTTTCATTCGTATCAGTTCACAGACCTGGGTACGGTACGGTGGCGGATAGATGGCTCGCAGATCCGCCGAATGGGGCTGCGAGGGAAGCTTTGACTTTCTTCAATGCCTGCATCTTGTATCTTTCCTGCACGCTTCCGTCGCATTTGCAACCACTCCCCAGGATCATGCATCGCAACAAGATTTTCTTTACTTTTTCTGCATACAACCGTGCCAAGCTAGACACACACATCCAGACAATGCGTCCGAAATCGGATCTTGTGTTTTCCTCTGCAGATGCAAACTCCCCGTCTATTCCCCTCCCCGTAATGTTTCCAATAATACCGAAAACAAACACGCAAAGAAAGAAAGCAGAAAAGAAAAAAAGGACAGTGCGTCATTATTCACTTCCCCATCAGGCACGCGACATGTTGGCCTCAATCTTTCGTAACATTGTCACCACGCGGCTGCTCCCGGATGGAAGATATTCATCGCATATGAACCACCTCCATTCCTCCATCAAAGTCTAGTCGGCATCGGACAAGGCCCGTTTTGACAACCTCCATATTCCGTGGGTTAGGTGAGTTATGCCCTCTCCGTGCCCATTTCCCATCTGTCCTTCTCCACGGTTGATTGGTCCCTCCGCTCCCGCTTTCTTTTTCCCCATCCCCCATTATCCGGGCCAAACATGTGATGCTCGCTTCTCCTCCCTAACCGGCTGGCAAACGTCAGTGCCCCTTCCCCTCCTCTTCTTTCTTTCCCGTCACCGCTTATGCCGATCTACACAAGCAATCTGCAGATCTGTGCGCCTGCAAAATCAGACCGACCCAATGAATGATTGCCTCTCACATCCGGTTCCATACTCCATGGGACGAGACAAAATTTTTAAGACACAACAAGGTTCGGGCGCAACCAAGATTCGACATCAAAAGGATAAATTCATACGGCTTTTATGCTATTGCGTGTCTGGGGGAAAAACGCAAATGTTTGTAGGCCAGACAGCAAGATATCCAAAACAAATCATGCAAAGGGCATCGTCGCTCCACTCAGCTATGCTAACAAAAAATTCAAGAGGAAAAAAACTTGGCCAAGAGCGTCGTCCAACACAGATATACATCTACACTTGTCGACGACTGCTCGTCATGCATGCAAATAAAAACTCTCAACCATCGCTTCGCAGTGCCTCTTTCATGCGGAGATTCAACCCACCCCGGCAAAACAAACTGCATCCGCA
This sequence comes from Lecanicillium sp. G3, assembly GCA_037575805.1. Lineage (NCBI taxonomy): Eukaryota > Fungi > Ascomycota > Sordariomycetes > Hypocreales > Cordycipitaceae > Lecanicillium > Lecanicillium sp. G3. The sequence continues at coordinate 466,663 of JAZHPD010000019.1, read as the reverse complement.
TATATACTCATCATTTTGTTCCATAACCATGCTCATACTCATACTCCACAAATGGTCAAATACTGGCACGTAGGGGACAAAAATGCAAACGTGATGTTTTGTGTGTGTTTTTTACTCGGGTCCTCGCGCAGAGCTGGCCGACGAAATGGGAGCCTCGTCGGGGAACCGAATCTCGCGTCTGATGGAGGGCCTGGGCGTGGAGAGGGCCGGCTCCCCCAGGAGGTTGTTGTTGGACGCAGCCTCGGCCGTCTGCCTCGAAGGCTCGCCGCGGTGCTGCGTCGGCGCGCGCGACATGTTGACGCCGGCCACGGCGTTGGCGTTGTCGTCCTTGTTGGTCGTGATGCGGCGGCCGAAGCCAGGCAGTATGTAGCGCCCGCCGGTGCCCGAGTCGCTCGTCTCGCCGGACAGCGCGCGGCTGAGGGTTCGCGGCGCCAGGTATCCCACCCTTCCGAGCGGGATGGACAGTCCGTGGACGACGACGGAGCAGACGACCAGGAACCACACGACAACGGTGAACGTGTCTCCCAGCTCCTTGACGTCGCTCCTGGGCGTGCCGTCGTCGTCGCTCAGGTGCCTGTTGATGAACTCGAGACCAATATACAGGTAAAAGACGGCCGAGACGCCAATGGGGCCAAAGAATCCCACAAAGATGGCCTGTCGGTACTCTTGGATCTGGTGAATCCACTTGTGCATGGCGTAGATCCAGGGAAGACGACGAAGGATGAGGACGAGCAGGCCGAGAGGGATGATGCGGGACAGGGGCGCAACCGGGTTGCTGGCAATAAAGTTCCAGGGGATGACGGCGCCGTACCACAGGAAGATGGTGACGTTGAGAAGCATGTCGACCGTCGGCTGCAGCGAGTCGTCCTTGGTCTCCTGTCGGAACCAGTCGTCCCACGTAAAGGTGTTGCCGGCAATGAAGCAGGCCAAGACGTCGTCGGTGCCGATGATGCCACAGGTGCCCAGAACAAAGAGCGCGAGGGCAATGGAGAAGACGAGGAAGCTCTCCCGATCGACGTAGCCGCGGTCCTCGGCCCAGTGCAGGAGATACTTTGCCACGAGGCCAACGACGGCGCCGTACGCGATGCTCATGAGAATGACATAGCTCCAGGTGAGGGCGAACCAGAGCCCCATGGCCTCGCCGGCGCCGCCGCTGTCGGGCGGGGCGCCGCTACCGATGTACTTGATGAGGTAGAGGGCGAAGAAGAGGAAAGGGTACCCGAGGCCGTCGTTGGTGCCGGACTCGGCGACAATCAGGTTCTGCAAGCCCTTGGGGATGTTCTTGTCGGCAAACTTGCCCTTGACGATGACGGCGGAGAGAACGGGGTCGGTCGGGGTGACACAGGCGCCGACGGCGAGAGCGTGGAGGAAGCTTGGGGTGCCGATAACGCCCCAGACGAGCAGACTGGTGACGAGCCACATGGCGGTCATGCCGGGGCCGATGAGCAGGAGAACGGACTTCCACTCGCGCCAGAGGTACTTGCTGGGAAGCTGGACGCCGGCGAGGACCAGCTGGACGGCGAGTACGAGGCGGGAGAAGTCGAGGGTGATGGCGTCGATGTTCTCGGTGCACTGCTCAGCGGAGAGGTTGTTCTGGGGGCAGCCGGCGTAGGCTTTGGGTCGGAACCAGTGAGCGCCCTGGGGCCCGAATGCGACGCCGATGCACATGGCAATGACTGGGGCGTTTGTCAGTGGGTTGATGTCTTTTTTTTTTTTTTAATTCTTCTGCGGCCTTGGCGTCGTCATGTTGGCGAACTGGGGACAACCATGGACGTGTACGCGCGATGAGGCTGAAAACAAGAGGTCGACTTACGAGCTTCCGAGAGGTAAAAGTGCTCCTTGAGCAGGTACGAGACCAGCCCAAAGAGCGAGATGAAGCCACCCAGGACGGCGACGACGACATTGAAGTTTGTCGAGGCAACGGGGGCGGCCCAGATGGGGAAGATGTTTCTCGCCATCTTGGCCGGCGGGTTGGTTGTCTTTGCGGGTCTGGCTTCGTTTTTGCCCGCGACGGCGGGGTTTTGTCTGGTGATGCGAAATAAATCCGAGAAAAAATGAACGGGATAATTCTGTCTTCTTTATTTCAGTTTCGAATTTGACGAAATCGTCTCTTTCAGTTTTCGATTCACGACGGGTTCGAGCCGCCCACGAGCTACTGTTAGCAACGCTGAGCGGGAGCGACAAGGACAAGAACTGGAGTGGGCTGGATGCGGCAGATCATTGCTTGGTGCCAAGAGCCGAGCATGAAAGCTGATCGATCTGTGGTTGTTGGTTTCTTGTAAGGTGCAAAAAAGGCGAGATTTCAAAAGCTCTCGGGGCAAAAAAAAAGAAAAAGGCAAAGAGAAGAAAAAGGTTTGGCAAGGACTGGCAAAGAGTTTTGATGCACCGAAAGGAACTTGTTTTGTTTGGGTGAAAAAAAAAAAAAGAGAGAGAGTAAGATGCGGGGGGTTTGCCCGTGAACAAGGCTCGGATTGCGAGCGCGCGCCCCAAGTTTTGTTAGCCACTGCGAGTTAGCGGGCGACAAGGCGTATGCAAATCCGTAACTCCGTAACTAATTAGTTATACTCCGTACATTGGGGGAGCGATAGGTGGTGTGTTCTGCAGGAACAATGGGCTGCGGCGACGCTAGAAAATCAGAGACATTGTGAGGCTGATTTGGGATTGGCTTGCTCTAATGCAGGCTATGTGCAATTAACTTGGGAACGAGAATAAATACCGAGCCGGGCGGGGAAGAAACCTGCGGTCAGAATTCCGACTATTCCCATGGTACAGACAGTACTCCCGCACTTGTCGCAGTACTACCAAGGTAATGCCGACGCGCCTGCGTGAACCTAGTTATTGCGCCAATGGCAGGGGATCCCTTTCGCGTCATGATGATGGCCGGCAGTTACTGTACTTTTTTTTTTTTTTTGAACACTTTAAACCTGTCGAAATGCGTTGATTCGTGTTCGTCTTTGTTATGGCTTTTTTTGCCGTATTCATCATGGTATTCATCATGCTGTTGGTTGGCAGCTTTAACAATGCCGACGGCCCGGCAATGCTACAGCGCACTCACTGTGGAAGCAGCTGGTAACTTAGTTAACTGGTGCGGTAGCTGGTCTGCCCTCTCTGCCACTCTCCCACGCAAGGTCCTCGACCGCAGCTCTCCAGTCGCCAGCCACTTTTACTACGACAGCAAAAAGTAACGACATCTATCCGTTGTATCCAACCAACTAGTTGGTTCTCGGCATCCTCACTATTAGCGAGATATCTACCCAGCACATCCGACGCGCTCAATTGCAAGACCCAAGTCCAAGTCCACCGTCTACTCATCTCTCTCTCTCTCTCGCTCTCTGCCGATAAGCTCCGCCACAGCTTCAATGCACCTATCATGACACTGCTGCATCGCTAGCCTGCTGCAATGTGACGAGTGTTGCATGGAGCTTAGCCACTTTGTCGAATGCAACCCGGGCAAAAAGTGACGAGAGTCGACATTGTTCTGAATGAGTTAGAACAAATTACCTTCGCACATGGGACTCGGCTTTGGGCTTGTGATGGGCTTGTACCGGCCGTGTCACACTAGAGCAACACGATACAAATTCTTGGAAAGAAGCGAAACGCTGTAGACGGTAGTAACATCACTATCATACTCAATCATGGGCCACGCACGTTGGAAATGTCTCCAGAGACATGTTAACATTTCAGCTAGCTGCCATACTGATCAACTAAAAAGCTAATAAAAAAAAGTAAGAACAAAAATAGAAAACAAATGCAGAAAAAGCATCGCAAATGAGGCTCCATATACAATCAAGCGGCATGGCAAGATCGTAACCCAGAAAAAAACACCATAAACAGAAAAAGATAAATCAAAGATAGCCTGGTGGCCACAAAGAGGTATTCCTCGAAGCCTGCCTTGTGCTTTTTTCCAGCTAGGCCAGGTCATACACCACCTCTTCCCCCGGAGCACATGGAACAAAGGACCAAGAAAGAACACTGCAGGATATCGATACATTTTTTGGACTTGTGTTTCCATTTCATCGGCTTGCCGTCTTTTTTCTTCTTTTTCACAAAGTTTTTTTTTTCTTCTTCCAAGCCGCAGCCCCAGAGAGCAGGTATCGTCCTAGCCACACACGAGCAGCTTCGCCTTCACTCCATGACAAGATCCAATCCAATCAACACACTTCCTCACATCTTTGCTCCTCGAACAGCCAGCGCGTCCGCCGCCTGGTTCCCTCTGTCCGCCGCGTGCCCCTTGACCCACTCGAACTGCGTCGCGCCCCCTGCCCGCCCGCGCTCCTCCATCTTGTCCAGCACCGCCCGGATGATGTCCTGGTTCTTGACCGGCTCCCCCGTCGCCGTCACCCACCCCTTGTTCTTCCAGCTCGCCGCCCACTGCGTCACGCAGTTTATCGAGTACTGGCTGTCGCTCACAATCTTGACCGTCTTGTCCGACGGGCACACCTGCAGCGCCCGCAGCATCGCCATCAGCTCCGCCCGCTGGTTCGTCTGCGGCTCCCCCATCAGACGCTCCGAGATGTTGCGCACGTCGCCGGGCCCAAAGAAGACGCCCACGCCCGCGCGGGCGCCCGCCTTGCCGTTGGCCAGGCTGCTGCCGTCCGTGTACACCCGGATCAGGTCCTCCGGTACCTGCGGCAGCGCCAGCGGCGTCGGCTGCGCCTTGGTCGTCTTGGTCGGCTTCTTCACCAGCGTCGGGATGTCGATTGTCGCCCCGCCGCCCGCTGGCGTGGCGATGGCCGTCTCCCCCAGGGCGCGCACAGCCTCCATGCTCCCGTGCGTCCGGATGTAGTCCACCGCTTCTGACCGCTTGGCAAACCGCTTGTACTTCGGGCCCTTGACGCCCTTGATGGCCTCTGACGCGTCCTCCCAGTGGTTGAAGATGCCCGTCGGGTTGCCCACCGCCACTGCGTAGTACTTGGCCGGTCCCTCTGACGTGGTCGCAACCTTTTTTCCGGCCGCAAAGGCTTCGGCATCTGACCGTGATACGAATGACTTGACTGAAGGCGAAAAAGATAACACGAATTAGTCTTGTATGCTGTGAAAAGTACCCGGCATCACATTGGCGCGTCTTCCCAACTTACACAGTGCCCCCTTGAATCCAGCCGTCTGCTGTGCGCATTCGGTGTATGTGGTGTACACGCCGGGCCTGAACCCGACCTGCACGGCGTAAAACTTTTGCACATTGTCCGTCTTCCTCTTCTTCGAGGCGCCCGCCGACGCGACGGGCACGACCGCCGACGGCGCGGCCCGCTTCCTGTTCATCACGGACGGCGGGAAGCCCAGCGGCTGTGTTGGTGGGGGGTATATGGATGCTCTCGTGGGCGTCGACGCAATGGTTCGCGTGGCCTGCGTCGCGGTGCTTCCAGCTATATATGTACTGGTCGCCGGTCGTCCGGTTCCTCGCCCGCGGGTTGCTGTTGTCGAAAAGTCTGCTGCTGCTGCTGCTGATAGTGGATGGTAGAGGCGGCAAAGGGAGGTTCGCATTGAAAGGCGACAGTCAAAGGCAAAGGCGCTGGCAAATACGCTGGGCTGGAAATCAGGTTGCCTACGCCACTGCCATTGTCCCTGAAACCGGAATGGCAAAGCCTGTCGCGTATTGTTTGGGCCCTGTCGTCTGAGATGCGGCAGGCTCAAAGGGCAGAAATTGTCAATCAGGTCGCTGTTTGTGTGGGGTGTTGAACTTTTCGAAAACGCGAGACCAAGATGGGCCTTGGCCTTGGTCAAAAATGGTGGCAGCGGCCGCCCCGCGCTTACTGGTCGGACACCAGCGCAGCGCTGCCGCTGACACCCACAGCCCCGCCAGCTTCAACGCCTCGGCTTGCCAGTTTCTGGCCAAGTATTGGATGTTGAATTGTAGACGACAGCCTTGTATGAACAAGCAGTCCTCACATATTCACGGCTTCAGTCACTGCTAAAACAAGTATTTTTAAAAAGACATAATATTGTACAACTCCAGCAATTCTCGTCCCACCCTCTAGACCCCATCCCGTCCCACACACGAGTCGGCTTCGTCGCATCAGAGGCGCCCTCCCAGAGCGGCCGGAGTAACATGCTTCTCCCGTCACAGCGATTCCTAGTAATATCTCCTAAAATCTCATCACCATCTAACAAGAACCTCTCTCCAGCACACACATATTTAAAACAGGGGTATATAAATGTCGGAAAACGCATAGGCATAGCAATAGCAAGGCGTCCACCCGCAGCTGCAGTCGTACTGTCCTTTAAACAGACCCAACGAGTCTCCCATTGACCTAGGAGGCGGTAACCCTAAACATGAGTGGTTGGGTCTAGGGTCACCAAGTCAAGATTGCTATCTTGCTCTAGTTCCCAGGCTAGCAAGCTCCAATTGAGCTCTCGCCTCCAGAAGAGACCCAACCCTCGTCCACCTCCGTCAGGACGATCGTCTGAACTCAAGCCGCCGGTGCGTGGCATGTGGTTGCAAAACACCACCTTGCCCATCCTGGCGTGTAGGATTGCCATCGAACACGCCACGCAGGGCTCGTGGGTGACGTAGAGCTCCAAGCCGTGGCACAGGTAACCGTCCTTGTTGGGGTGCTCCTGCTGGAAGCATTGCTGTTCTGCGTCGAGAACCGGCCCGTCATGGAATGCGTCAAACTCTAGAATAGGTGCATCTAGAGTCAGACCAACCGATTGTCGCTCATGTCGAACAAGCTTCTGTGCAACCATGCTGATAACACGGAGCACGCAGTGAGCCATTGCGTTACCGTCGCAACCCAAGAGGGGGTCCTGCTTCCATCGTGCGTCACCCGCCAGCGCGACCAGCTGAGCACCGTTCATGTCGCGCTGTACGACCACTGCTCCAATCGCCTCGCCCATGCCTGTCCTTTTCGCCTCCGTCGCCACCCGCTGTGCCAGGGCCATCCACATTGCGGCGTCGTCTTTGACCTCGTCGGTTCCTCTCGACACCATGCTAGGGTGCGGTCCCAACGGGTTGTTTTTTCGGTAGACGGTGGGCCAGAATTGCGATGACCACATGGCTGCCTGGATCTGAGAGGTCGGTGCCAGGAGAGGGATCGGAATCGTGGAGATGAAGATGTCTTGGTCGAGCCCTTCGATACAAGACAGCGTCGTCGCCAGCTCCTCTTCCGTTACTTCTGACACCTCGCAGACGATGATGTAGATCCAACTTGACTTTGCCGTGTGGACCTGACGCCCCTCTGGGGTGTCGTTCATGAACTGCGTCTTCAGATGTGCGGGTAGATCCGACGGCTTCGCACATCTGCGGAGATGAGGTAGGGGATTAGCACTACCATCAGGACGCATGTCGCGCAATGCCCTGTCGACGTTGTTAGGTGATGTTTCCCCGGTTGCTAAATCTTGTTGGCAGTACTCACGATATCACTTCGTTGGCGGATTTTGTCGGTGCCCTTGTGATATACGCATGGACGATCGTGTGGTCCTGGCGAACTTCTTGGGTTGTCTTGAGGGGAATGAGTACCCCTCGCTTATACTGCAGCGACATGATGTCGTCGATTAATGGGTTTGCGACGACACCCGCGCTGACTTTCGGCGGCGAGTCTAGAGCCGCCATGCCGGCGTTTTGCTCGAACTCCTGGTCAACGTCCCCAAAGCTCATTTCGAAACTCGGTTCTGGATGGCTTTCTTGTGGGGTTTGCAGTTGATCTCGGCGTCGAATCACGCTGTGGCGGCCCGGGAAAACCTCGAATTCTCGATGGCCGATGCAGCTGATGGGGAGTCTTCTTGGCGGTTGCTTCGGAGGCTTGACTTGGCTCCGATGCTGGCTGGTGAAAACGGCGTGTCTGCTGCGAGTACAAACGCTGCGGAAGCGGTGCCTTTATCTTCTCCTGTTGTTTACTGGAAGGACCGACTGCAGTCGCGAACGTGCCAGTAAACAAGAGGTCGGATGGAAGGTGTGGCTGGTGATCGAAGCTTGATCCTGCAGTTCGCTGGGCAAATCGCTGTTCCGATGGCGACGTCCTTTGCTGGTTGCTGGATTCAAGTTTGGACTTTCCCGCTTGCGACAGTGTTGATGATGGAAGGAAAGAAGACGAGAAAAGTTTCCAGAGAGATGGCTGACCGCTGATAGATATATATACCTCTGGAAAGGCAGCTGGGCAGAGTCTGCTACAGTCACCTGTGTTACAAACAAAAAGAGTCGCTCGCCTCTGGCACCTGGCAAATATTGCTTTGGGCCCCACACGCTGGATGTCGCCACTCGGCGTTCGTTTGTCGATATTACTGTGTCTAACTTGTGAACCAGATGACAAGCGAGATATTGGTTTCTGTGCTTCTTTTCATGAAGCGAAGAGTCGTGTTTGATATCTTGAAAAAAGATTTGTGGGGCCGACAGGCGAAGTCGCTGGGAGGAGTTAGCGCTGCGGTGGTTGAGTGGGAGTGTAACGGCGATGACCAAGAGCTACAGAACAGATATTGGTTTAATATTTTCAAGATTGCACTCATTGATGACACTCCTGCTTCATCTGTGACCACCTGTGACATGATCTCTGTAAAATCGTGCTCTCGAGGAGGCTGTTGGCGCCTCCATCGACCCAGAGCAGGTGAACTTATACCTACCCTAGACCTCACGTAGCAAATCCGTTTGGATTCAAAGGACAAGACGTGTAAGCGCGAACAGTTGGGCATTAAGTCCCTGCATGGTGAAGATTCTTCAGGGGTTGATTCGGGTGTATATGCTGCATTGGCCATGCGTAAATCGACAGTTAAACCTCGATGCGACCTCTCAGAGCTCTGCAGTGCTTCAGCGGACCGTCGGAGCAGCAGATGCAGCACAGGAACGCAGCACGAGCTCCCTACGTGGAAAAGAGGACTATAACCACATTGGCAATAAATATTTACGTTCGAAAGCCGGGAGCCATGTACTGTGAGATCACATAGCATAAAATTGACACTGCCGACACACATATAAAACCAGGAGCGAGCACAACCAAGAATGACGAAGCATCGAATCAAGGACGTGAGGATTTACGGTAAAACACACTCGCCTGTAAAAGACAGCCAGCGCTGAAAGACGGCAATTCACTTCTGAGGAGGGTTAGGGACATGGCTGTTGGCCATCGATTGCCGCATTTCCACGGAGACCCCTTTCCTGCCGCGCACTCGTCCCCGGTTCTCCGCCACAACAAAAAACAGAGAGAGCATGAAACTTTGGGGCGGCCTCCGTCCTGTTTGATGCGCAAGCTCACCAATTTCGCACAGCGCATAGCTTACACTGGCCTTTCCACGCTGCCGCAAAAACAACAAGGGACGACGCGTCCTGGGGGAGGTGGGCGGCCTGGAAGCACCGCATAGCCCAAACTCTCTGCAAACGTAGCAGCAACAGTGCGGCATCCAGCAGGAGCAGCAGGATGCCGCAAGCGCGGCGACGAGGCCTCATTCGGGACCTTTGGACATCCCACGTTTCCAGCTGAATGGTGAAAGGGAAATCAGGAAGAGAGAAGAGGCCCGGACCTGGCGGGCGACAGACACACACACCTCCGTAAAACATGACTATTTTGGGACGGCTCGTTCGAGGCAGGCCGCGTCGCCCTGGTTTGCTTTTCTGCTGTTACCCGTGTGTGGCCTCACACACACACGCACACACGCACCCCTTTCTCATTTCGCTGGTGGCTGACGGCGAGGCAAGAGATGAGAAAGGTCCGTATTACGAGCTTACCAAGTACAAGCTTAGCAGCAGCAGGCTCGGCGAAACAAGCCCAGGAGTCTAAATAGCGAGACAGTACCGAGTGCGCAGCATTCGTACTCGTAGCGCAGGACCAGGGGGTGCCGCACACGGCACACAACAATTTAAGCATAGACTTGTGTCTTAGTTGGGGAAAAAGAAGAAGAGCGGACTTAAAAAAAAATAAAAAAAAAATAAAAAATAAAAAAAATAAAAAATAAAAATAAAAATAAAAGTACAACATCGCAAAACCACGGGCGGGAGCTACCGTGAGGTCCCCCGGGTTTGTTGAGGGATGAAGTGTATTTTTTTTGTGGTTGTTTCAGTCAACTATTTTCCGCCGAGTCTCAGCAACTCTTGGAGGACAGAATTCTGGTGACTCTCAGCTCATGGCCTACAATCTCGGACAGCTTCCCAGATTGGCAAACAAGATGACGCACGTTACGACGCTCCCACTCCCCCAAATGTACAACCAGCGCGAGCGAGCCCGGCTCTGGCTGAATGGCACGTAGCAGCGGGAGCACCCAGCAAAGGAGCGGTGTTTGGTTTACAGTGGATTGCATTGGGGTAACTACGTAGATTGAGAAAAAAAAGATTTCTGGGCGTCGTGGTTGGCCAGAGACATGGGCCGAGAGAGAGCTCCAGAGCTCCAAGAACGTCGCCGCCCAAAGACTATTGCCGTGTTAGTTGGACGCCTGAGATGGGAGACAGACGTCTCCACTGATAAGGCACCAGGACTGCAGGGATGAGCGTGCGTTGTGGATGGAGAAGATGGATGGCGCCGTCGTTATCTCTGGGCAATGAGTTCTACCCACCAGGGCGGTATGCGCCAAGTTGGGATAGACCCTGGACGGGTTGCTCCATGCCACGACTCACGGAGCGTGCGGAGCATTATTGCCAGCATTCAGAAGGACCAGTACGAGACGGGCAGTGCATATTCGTGATGCTGAGGGCACAGCACAGCTCATCGCAGCAGAGCACAGCATAGTGTTAGTCTCCCCTCACTATCACGTCGGTGACCCCAATAACCCCAATAACAAAGGCCCCGTCTTTGAGGGGCGTTGGGGGACGGGCCAAAGTTAAATGGCCCGATTTGAGGGCACCGTGGCGCCGCCAGTGACTGCTTGATGCTGTCCGCTATCGGCAGGTTTGTTTAGAGAGAGGCTTTTCTGTGCAATCTGGCTCAGATACCATGTATCAGCACTCTGTACTCCATAGTCGCCTCGTAGTTAGCGTTGCAGCAAGTGCGCCCATTGTAGCCCTTGCATGGAGAAGATGACGTTGCTGGGGATTTGGGGCGCGGGGGAGATGTGCCAGTGCATGGCAAGAGATGCAACGAGATGTGGCGTCCCCGAGAAACTGCCCGCCCGCAAGTGTCCGCAAGTGTCCCTTTTCTGTTCATGTGAGTCGGTGACCAAGGCAGCAGAGACGGCCGAAGATCGAGAACTCCCAGGACAGTAAGAATGAGCATGGCCGACCAAGCAGAGCAGTAAGCCGCTTACGAGGGCGAGCAGACAGCCCCAGTAATATTCCGACGATGAGCAGCCGTGCTGTGCATAATGTGCATGGTGTACTGGGGGCATGGAGACTGGCTCGAGCTGGAGGTGCACTGAAAGACTTGTCCAAGACAGGTTGCCAGGCTTATGGGGACGGTTATGGTGAGATGGATCGGTGGATTTAGATGGCTTGAATGCCGGCCCCCCTCGTTACGAACCAAGGTAGTTAAAACCGGCGCTGTCACTGGGCATCGCAGGCGAGAGGCGGGATTGAGTTGAGAGACTTGCGAGGGTCCTCGAGGGACGGACTGATCTACACAGCCCTCACGCCAAGAAGGTGCTTAGAAACCATAGCGTACAGGGTTTCGCAGAAGAAAGGAACGGCGCGGGATGGATCTGACGGGCCATGAGTGGATGGGACGAGTCGTATCTTGCAGATGCAATAGTTATGCAATCTGCGACTGGCGAGTCCTGGCGGACGTGGCAGCAGAGTCTAAAGTAAAGGGTTATTTACATGATACATGACAGGCATGGGTCTGGACTCGAGACATCTAATGGCATCGGAGCGTGCGGTACGGAGTATGCGGTGCGAGCTGAGTGTCGAAGCGTAGTCGTGTTCGCGGCAGGGATAATGTTGGCTGTCTCGATGGCTGGCAGGGATGATTAGCGGTTAGAGAAGCAGTGGTTGGATACTGAGACGAGACGCAGTGACGGTGTTTGCAATGACGAATACGTATGCTCCATGTTCTTTCAAGAGGGAGAGCGGGAAGGTCGCAGGTGCATGGCTTGTGCTCGAAAAAGAGTAAGAAGAGGGTGGCGGCAAGGCATTGTTGAAACAGGCACAGAGCTTGGCTTGATGGCGGCGGCAGCGGAGGAGCTAATAATGATGATGATGGTGGTGGTGGTGGTGGTGGTGAGAAAGTGGAAGTGCTCTGGTGCTGGTGCTGGCGCAAGTGGAAGATGGTGGTCCGGACTGAGATGGAAATGGGGGGGGGGGGGGGGAGACGGGTGTTTTCCGTAGGTACATGTGTTTGCTGCTTGTATTGGCGGTACGGCGAGTACCTCAGTAAAGTTGTCAAGTTAGTGGGTGAGCCACCCATCAGCGGTACCGGTGTCTGCCTTTGGTCTGCGGAGCGACATTTATTACTCGAGGCCCTCCACCCAAGAATTTGAAAGCTTTTTTTTTTCTTCATATATCTTCTTGAATCTGGATTCTTGAATTATACGACCTGGCCTTTTTTTTCCTCTTCATTCCTCTCTTTCCTGGTTTTCCTGCTACAGTACCGTCAGACGTCATACTGCAGCGTCAGTCCAGTGCGGGCGCTTGGCGACGACAGATTGCTTGACTCGGCGGCACACTTTTACACGCACACAAAGTTCCCGCCATCTCCTTTCGAACCAAGCTGGGAAAAAAAAAGAGAGCGAAAAACTGGAATATTCGAATCAGAATTTTCCATCACTTTTCAACGCTCAACGTCATTTTTCCACTTGAACAACACTCGATACAACAACAGAACCACTTGGTTGCTTCTACTTGCATCACTGCGCAGTACCAGCTCCAAGGGACCCGCCCCCTACAGAGACTTTGACAGAGATAGCGCCGGAGGACCCCTTTCGAGAAACTCCAAAAATTCTCCAGCGACTCCAGAAGAGTCCAGCAGCAAGCGAGTCAGCGGCCTTTTCACGCCCTCTTACCCAGTCTTACAGCAGGCTTCGCACTCGCCTGGCCCCTCGCCGGCCCCTCGCTGGCCCACGAGCCGGTTTCGCAGTTTGACAGGTCTCTTTCAGGCTCTTCCGCCTCTCTGATTGGCCAAATCCGCCACACCTGCTCTGGAAACACCGGAACTACCGCCTGGAACCTTGAAGCCGCTAGCGCGCGAGTCCACTGGAAAGCCCATTCTTTCGGGTCCCCTACGCCAAAGGGCCCCAGGCTGGAACCCACTGTATTTTTTCTTTCTTTTCTTCCCTGCCAGCGCCCAGTGCCAGCGCCCAGGCTGAGAGTTTCTCAGGCGCCGCCCCCGGCCAAAAACTCGCCTCGCCTCGCCTCGCCTCGCCTTCGCCTCCCACTGCGGCCAGGCTGCGCCCAGATCCGGCCAACTGCCCAGGCCACAGCCAAACAGCCCCAAGTCATGCCGTCAGCTGTGCTGGCCACCCAACTTGGTGTGTATTCATTCCCCCTTCGCCCTTTGCCTTCACTTCTACAAACAGCCGCAACACAGTCAAACATTTCATCATTGTTTACTTTCCTGCACCTTCTTTTCTTCCCAGACCACCTCCCCTACCTCTTTGCCTTGTTCCCTCCTTCTACTTCATATACGTCCTTCTCACCTCTCTGCTCTACACAGACTTGGGTCGCCGAACGAGACAACAGTCATCGCTGGCCAAGCTTGCCATGAATAACCTCGCCTCTTCGCCGCCGCAGTCGCCACCCACCTCGCCCGAGTCCGAGAAGCAGCTCGCTGTCCAGAAGCACAAGTCCGATGCGCCCTTCAATCCGCAGCTCCCGACTTCCGCCATGGCCAGCGCCGTGCGCATCATGAACGACCTCACAGAGACGCCGCCGATACCGCGCAGTGTTTCCTCGACCGCGCCCAGCTCCCCGCGCATGTAAGCACTCCCGAGTTTTGGCGCTGAATTTTCACGTTTTTCTTGTTCTTCGCGTCATCTTGACTACGAAAGCAAAAAGAAGCCGCCCACTAACACGTTCACAGCCCTCCCAAGCGCCAAAATTCCGGTAACCAGACGCCGCGAGTTCGCCCCCATGCCACGACCCTCAACATCCCGGGTATGACAAGATCGCGCGTTTCACCCGACGGCCGAATCCCAGAACGCGATGTTGCCGCCAAACTTGTCATTATCATGGTCGGCCTGCCCGCCCGTGGCAAGTCCTACATCACAAAGAAGCTCCAGCGCTACCTCTCATGGCAACAACACGAGTCCAGAATCTTCAACGTCGGAAACAGACGGCGCAATGCTGCTGGCATTCGCGTTGCCGCACAGCCCAAGCTCAGCCGCGAGCATGCGCGCCTCGACGGCCCTGTCCAGGCCGCCTCGATTCTCCTCAACGGACACCCCGCGCCCATGGCTGGCGCCGATGATACCCCGACAGACCTCGACCTGAACAATCCTGAGAGCCAGGACCAGTCCGCCAGCTTTTTCGACCCCAAGAACGCCAAGGCAGCTGCCATGCGTGAACAAGTTGCTATGCAAACTCTCGACGAGCTGCTCGACTACCTCATTGTCCAGGGCGGCTCCGTTGGCATCTTTGACGCCACCAACAGCACCATTGCGCGCAGACAACACATTGTCAACCGCATCAGAGAACGGGAGCCCAAGCTTGGTATTCTATTCATCGAGTCCATCTGCAGAGACCCCCACCTCTTGGAGGCAAACATGCGTCTCAAGCTGTCTGGCCCTGACTATCGGGACAAGGATCCTATGAAGTCCTTGGCCGATTTCAAGGCCCGAGTTGCAGCTTACGAGAGCGCATACGTCCCGCTTGGAGAGTACGAAGAAGATAACGACATGCAGTACATCCAAATGGTTGACGTTGGCCGCAAGCTTGTCCAGCACAGGCTCAAGGGCTTCCTCAGCGGTGGAATCAGCACCTACCTCTCCAGCTTCAACCTGGCCCCTCGCCAGATCTGGATGACCCGCCACGGTCACAGCATTGACAATGAGCTCGGCAAGCTTGGCGGTGACTCGCCCTTGACTGAGCGTGGCCACTGCTACGGCCAGGCGCTTTACCAGTTCATCACTCACAAGCGCAAGGAATGGATCATGGAACAGAAGAGCAAGCAGGCCCAGGCCTCATTCCCTCCTGCTCCGGGCGACAACACCCCTCCCTACCCTGACATAAACAAGGAAATGGACGAGAAGAACTTTTGCGTTTGGACTTCCATGCTTCAGCGCAGCGCGGAAACCGCAGAGTACTTCGAGGCAGACGACGACTACGACGTCAAGAACTGGGAGATGCTCAACGAATTGAACACTGGTCAGTTTGAGGGCATGACGTACGAAGAAATCGCCACAAAGCATCCCGAAGAGTTCTACAAGCGTGCCAACGACAAGCTCAACTACATCTACCCAGGCGTCGGTGGCGAAGGCTACCTCCAGGTTATTAGCCGACTCCGCGACATGGTTCGCGAGATTGAGCGCATCACCGACCACGTTCTCATTATCGGGCACCGCTCCGTCTGCCGCGTTTTGATGGCTTACTTCATGGATCTCACCCGCGACGACATTACCGACATGGACATCCCTCTCGGTATGCTCTACTCCATCGAGCCCAAGCCATACGGCATTGCTTTCCATGCCTACAAATACAACGAGGGCCAGGGCTGGTTCGACGAGCTTCCTCACTACAAGCCGCAGAAGGCTGCTCGCGGCACAGTCTAGGAGACGTAGCTTGCAGCCGCCGCTACGGCTCTACTTTACCATGTACAATAGTTGGGCCTCATGATCACACGAGGTCAATGGATTACAGGCGTTTTTTGATTTTCGGGATATGAATGTTTTTGATTTTTTAGAGATGGTGCGACAACAAGTTTTCACAAACTACACCGCGCGCGCAGCCAAACATGCGCCAGAACGAACGAAAAGGGAACAAAACAGCAAAGACCTTGAGCGCCGCATCTGCAGCACCGGCTGCAACATGCAATAAACCCAACACACAGCATAGACTTCCACGACGGCGAATCGTGGAAAACACACCATCATGATACCATTGGCGCCTTTTGTTTCTTTCCTGCGTTCTCTTTTTACTTTTGGCGCTGCATCCAATTTGCGGACAGAGCCTCTTCACATGGCCTAGGGGAGGGAACTTGTACTGTTATTGTCTTTTTTGCGCACTGAATGGGTGCCTGGGTGTCCCTCAGCGAACCCTGACGATTATGATTGCAATGCTTGTTCTTGTTTCTTATCTTTTGCCTTTAGTTGTTTTTTATTGTCTATGCATTAGCGAAAACAATGGCACGTTACGAACTGCACCGAGAAAGCACGTTCCTGTCGTCCTGCATTGCCATCTGCCAAACAGTTATACGCGAGTCACATACATATCTGGGCCACGAAAAGCATAGATATATAACATGATTTGGTAATGTGTAATATATTACATATTTATCATTTTATATAAACTATACAGAAGAAACCCTTGGTGTTATTTTTCAACACAAGAAACGCCGTGCCATGCAAAATGATATCAGGTCATCCAGCCCCCGTATCTTCCCAACAAGAACATTATAGACGGAAACGAAACTACTTCCCCTTTCCAAGTCTACTTTTGCCTCGCCAGGATCATCTTTTCTCTCTCGCTCTGCCTCTTTTCGAACTGCTTCTTGGTGTGCTTGCGCTCGTTCTCCTCCTTCCTCTTGATGGACTTGAGCTCCTCCTTCTTGATCTCCGTCGCCTTCTTCACAACCGTGGGGATGTGGCGGTGGCGCCTAATGCGCCTGATCTCGGGCATGTGGCCGTACCGCTCGACCAGCGCGTCGTTGTACTCGAGCGCCTGGCGCTGGCGGGCCGACTTGATGCCCTCGCGCTGGCTTGCGTTGGCGCGCCACAGCCGGACGTTGCCGTCGTCGGAGCCGGACAGCACGTACTTCGCGTCGGGCGTCCACTTGGCGGCCATGACGCGCTGCATGCGCTTTGTGTGGTAGACGTCGCGCGAGTGGCCGCGGTCGCGGTTCCAGAGGCGCACGGTGCGGTCCCAGGACGCCGTCACGAGCTCCTGGCCGGTGGGGGAGAACTCGACGTCCATGACGGCGGCGACGTGGTCCTTGAGCACGTTGAGCGCGCGGTCGAAGCGGCGCATGTCGAAGAGGTAGACGTTGTGGTCCTCGGAGGCGGTGGCGAGGTTGAAGGCCTCCATGGGCGACCAGGCGATGTGGTTGGTCGCGAAGTTGAGCACCGTCTTGGTCACGGGCGTGGAGGTGCGCAGGTCGTAGAGAACGACGGAGCGGTCGGTGCCGCAGGATGCGAGGATTGAGGTCTCGACCTGGTTGAAGGCGACGTTGGTGATGGTGTCGGTCGACGTCGGCCAGCGGAGGACTTCGGGCGCCGCGGTGTGTCGCTCAAGGTCGTAGACGGAAATCACGCTCGACGCCGCAGCAAACGCAGCCCTCGACCTGTGGTGGGAAAGCGACGTGAACGCGCCCGAGCCCAGCCACGACGAGATGGGCGCCGCGCCGGCGGGCGTGTTGTACGGGTCAAACAGCTTGACCGTGCGGTCCGCCGCGCACGTCAGCAGCTTCTGGTCGCGGGTCCACTCCATGCCCTTGACGATGTTCTCGTGGGCCGTCGTGTGCCAGGCCTCCTCGCGGTCCGCCAGGTCCCAGACCTTGACGACGCCGTCGCCGGAGCCGCTGGCGAAGCGCTCGAGCGAGTTGGGGTCCTTGGCGATGGAGTAGACGCCGTCGACGTGGCCCCGGCCCAGCTGCGCGATGAAGGGCGCCGCGTGCATGCGCTCCAGCTTGACGGCGTTGAGGGCGCGCTTGTACTCGCGCGCGCGCTCGAAGGGGTGCAGCGCCGAGTCGAGGTTGCGGGACTGCTTCGCGGCGTCGGACCCGGGGGCCTGCTGCGAGGCCACCGAGCGGCTGAGGGCCTTGATCTTCATGCTTGCTCGGTGCTCGTTGGCTGTGGACGTGTGTGTTTTGTGGATGTGTCGTGCAACCAGAGGATTATTGCCTTTGTGTTCCTCCTCGATCGGCTTGTACTCTTTCCGTAGGTAAGCTCGAATTGAGAAAATCGGCCCTGCAAAAAGTCGGTCGTCGTGCCAAACTTTCGGTGGTGGGGATATATTTTTTTCTCTTATCGGAAAATGCGAGATCGCGATAAGCCTGTGGTTGGCGGCTTAGTCATGTGCCGCCACTTTGGGCGACGCCAGCTTTGGAGGCGCGCCGGCGCAAATGCTCGTACTGCAGAGGCAGCCTTTTGAAACCGCCCTTCCCGTACATTACACAGGGACAATCACGACATCATCCTGTGTGACAGCGCGGTAGCACCGACCGAGACGACAATTTAAATACGAAGGATCCGGGGCCTCGGTTTTCAGCAGCAACTTTCCTCTCCGCATACCCCGTTTTCTCTCTCGCAATCGTCTCCCGCGCACGCGCGCAGCAACGTCAAGATGGACGGGATGAACTACGACCCGATGATGATGGATGGGGAGCCCGAGCAGCCCCGGGTGACAATCTCTGCGGTACGATAGAGGGAATTACCTACCGAATGGCCGTGTCGGGGTGGACAATTTTGCTGATTCTTGGCTGCGCTGCCTCTCTTTCTCTCTAGGCCGATAGCACAAAAGTCGACTTTGAGCTGTCGCGAACGAACCTCTCCTTTGCCAATTCCCTGCGGCGCGTCATCCAGGCCGAGGTACCGACGGTGGCGATTGATTTGGTCGAGATCGAGATCAACACATCGGTCCTGGCCGACGAGTTCATCGCCCACCGCCTGGGCCTGATCCCCCTCGACTGCAAGGGCGTCGACGAGCTCAACTACTCGCGCGACTGCGACTGCGAGCAGTACTGCGAGCAGTGTTCCGTGACGCTGACACTACACGCAAAGTGCACGTCGGACGAAAACATGAAGGTCTACGCGCGCGACCTCATCGTCGACGGCCGCCACGCCAGCGCCGTCGGCACGCCCGTCATCACCGACCCGGACGGTGTCGGCTGCCTGCTCGCAAAGCTGCGGAGGGACCAGGAGCTGCGGCTGACCTGCATCGCGAAGAAGGGAATCGCCAAGGAGCACGCCAAGTGGATGCCCACGTCTGCTGTAGGATT
Source organism: Lecanicillium sp. G3 (assembly GCA_037575805.1). Taxonomy (NCBI): domain Eukaryota; kingdom Fungi; phylum Ascomycota; class Sordariomycetes; order Hypocreales; family Cordycipitaceae; genus Lecanicillium; species Lecanicillium sp. G3. The sequence goes on along the minus strand of JAZHPD010000019.1, from coordinate 447,728 downwards.
CGAATACGACCCGCACAACAAGCTGCACCATCTCGACATGTGGTTCGAGAACAACACCGACCCAGAGAAGGAATGGTACGTTTGGTCCATAGCGGATTTATTACGGTGCCATTGACTAGGTACTAACCTCTGCTTTCCCAGGCCCAAGAGCAAATACGCTGAATGGGAGGAGCCTCCGCAAGAAGGCGAGGCGTTCAACTACGACGCCAAGCCAGAGCGCTTCTACTTCGAGGTCGAGACGTCTGGCAGCATGGAGCCGGACCAGATTGTGCAGGGCGGCATCCGCGTGCTGCAGCAGAAGATTGGCGCGCTCCTCAAGGGCCTCGACCCGCGCAAGTACGGCGGCGACGAGGGCGGCGCTGAGTTCGACGGCCCGCGCAGCCCGGACATGAACATGGAAGGCGGCACGACGCCCTGGCAGGACGGCGGCTACACGACGCCGTACGGTGGCGGCGGCGGCGCGACGGCCTACGGCGGCGGGGCCAACACCGCGTACGGCGGCGGCCCCGGCTACGGCACGACGCCGTACGGCGGCCAGGGCGGGTGGCAGTGAGCGCGGGATGTTGGCGCGCGCCGCAGGGTATACTTGTTTGAGGTCTTTTCTGTCCGACGAGGGAGGGGCAGCGAAGATGGCTTACGAAAGAAGTAAAAAAAAATCTGGCGTTTTTTGTTTAACTTGCAAAGACTTTTTCTCGGGGTTTATTTGTTCGCAGAGATTGACATGGTTGGGAATTTCTCATTTTTTTTTAATAGTTACAGGATTCAAAGAGGTGTACAGTAAAGGACATAAAAAGAACATGAAGACATATAGCGAAGATAGGGGGGTTGGTGAACGGCTGTTGCTGATTGAACGAGTATCAGTTTCTTCTGATTTCGTCTTGTGAGAATGTACTGTCCAGTGATGAGGATCGGCGAGCCGTCACGAAGATGGTTTCCGCACCGACGGCCCGAGGACGGCCAGCTCGTGCCGGGTGGCAAGTAAGCAGAACACCCCGATGCATGACTTTGATTTTTTTTTTCTGCCAAAGAAAGAAACCAAAAGAAAGAGCACGCCGCAGCTACCTTTTTTGAGCACCCGGCCAACCGAAATTTCCCTTTCCCTAGCTTCGCGTACACATGCGAGCATCAGCTCGAGTCGAAGCCGGTGTGGCCGAGAAGCTCCGCAGCCCGCTCACCGTCACCCTGCAGCAGGATCGGCGGCAGCAAGCACACTTCGGCGATTCAGCTGCGAAAGTCAAGACCCGTATGCTTCTTGTTTGTGTACCTTTCGCTAACGTGGAAGGGGAACAGACTACATCATTTGCAACGTCAACGGTGTTGCCCGCTGTCAGAACTCGTACGGCAAGCAACCTCCCGGCCTGTAAATGATTGAGCAGAAGGGGACGTTGGAAGCCGCTCGATTCATTCAATTGGCAGTATTGTGTATATAAATCTGATATAATGCCTTGTGACAAGGCCATATGATTGGAACACAAAAAAAGAAAAAACACAAATCGGTATCAAACCTGCCGACATGGTAGAAATATAAAGTAACAACCCCGTCCGTCTAAGTGAAATGATATCAAACGCCGTCTCGAATGCACACATTTTATCGCAAAAGAAAACCCATGGCACTGTCGTTTTGTCTATCCAACCCAGCTCCAGATGATTTACTGCTTGTTGTCGATCCCCTTGGCGGCTCTGTATACCTTGCGGTGTGCTTCTAAAAAGATGAATGTACATATGGTGTGCCTGTGGATTGTATTGTTAGAGGTGTATCCCAGGTGAAAGTTGAGAGGTCAGGGGTTGCTTACGGTCCTAATCTCAGGAAACTGGGAACCCAGCCCTTGAATACCCAGCGCATGCCGTCGGTGCGGGAGATATCGCCGATGAGCGAGACGATGCCCTGCTTGTGCGAGGAGGACATGACGCGGGTCTTGATGACGTCGATGGGACTCGTCGCAGTGGCGGCGGCCAAACCGGCGAGGAAGGACGCGGAGAAGTGCGTCGTCAGGTTGTCGCCCATGGGAGTGTACTCGAGCAGGAGGCGCTTGAAGGTGTCGTAGGTGGCGAGCTGGCCGGCCGTCATGACGGCGGCGCGGCTCGCGTTGGGCAGCCAGCCGCGGAAGTAACTCGACAGCCCCTCCTCGCGCGCCATGCGGACCATGCCGTCGACGGCGTGCTTGTAGTTGCGGCGGTCGGCCTGGGGCAGGGCGGCGTCGTGCTGCATGCGCACGTTGAGGACGTCGGCAAAGTTGCCGGCGATGCCACCGAGAAAGCCCGAGGTGACGGCCATGGCCGTGAGGGCCGGGAAGGTGGCCTGGTGGCCGGCGCGCGTGTAGCGGGTCTTGAGCTCCTCGTAGACGCCGAAGCGGACAGTCGAGTAGGTGAGCTGGCGGAGGAGCGAGGCCGAGATGCCCGAGTAGAGGCCGCGGACGCCGTCGTGCCTGCAGATGTTGACAAAGGTGCCGCTCATGTTTTTGGGGGCGTCGCCCTTGCGCGTTTGCAGGCGAACCTGGGCTAGTTAGTAACTTATACGACTTCTTCGAGCAGAGGCGACAGTCGGGATGGGCACCGAGGGCGGATTGTCGAGTGTTCGTACCTTGACTGTGAGTGTCTCGGCATTAGCAAAACGAAAGACGTCATTGGCGCGGCGCAACAATTGCGACAGGCAGAGAAGAAGCAACAGGAGGAATAAAGCACATACCCAAATCCAACGGATGCGTGACGCAGGCTGCCATGCTACTGGCGCTGCCGCCGAACCAGAACGGATAGCGAATGGCATCCGAGGCGGACGCCTTCTTGGCCGGCTTGGAAGCCGATTGCTGTGCCGAGCTCATGATGTCCAACGGCGTCGCATCGAACGGGAAAGAGGGGAGAAGCAGAAGAAAGGAATGGAAAAGGAATATATGATTGAAAGCCTATTGCGACATTCCGGGTCGGCGACTCGTCAGCAAAGCAGCAAGACTCAGAAATGTCGCGTTTGCCGTGCAGATAGAGAGAAGATGAAAAAATGAAGATGGAACAAGATCCCTGGGGCCTGAGTCGCTTGTGACGGTTTTTGGCGGCGCTCGTTGTTACTGGCTCAGCCTGACCGGTGACCATTGACCACTTGGGCGCGGGCAAGCTGGGAAAAAATTAGCCAAGACAGGCCTTTGGTTGGCTGTTTCGGGGGGTTATGACCCCACTGGAACGCGCCGTCGGAGGAGTGTCGTCATGATTACAGGGCGCTGCTACAGTGGGTGTAGCGGGAGAGGTGCCTGGAGGTACGGGGGAGAGGCCTGTGACAGGTGCCGTCGATAAGCGGGCATGCATTATGTGTATGTACTCCGTAGAGACCTGCGTTATCCTCGGCCTCGGAGCGAAATAATTTTAACAAACCTGATAGGCATAAACTGACAAATAATCTATATTTTTGTATATTTTCCTCATCTACATACGAAAATTGCGCCGGCATAAGACAATGGCCCAAGCCCTCGGCCTTCCCGCCGGTAGGACCCAAGGGTAAACCACCAAACACCGGCCCCTCTCCCATTGGCCAATTCGCCCCGCTCAGCTCGAACCCAAACTTTAGCTCTCGAGCTCTCTTGAACACTGAACAAAGTATCGTCATCCCGCTTCGATACCTCAAACGCAGCGCAGCATGGCCTGTCGCATGGGCGCAATGCGTCGCTTCACACGGGCTGCGGCCTCGACAAGCATCCTCTCAAGTAGAGTCGCCTCGATGCGACAGCCGCTGCTGCTGAGAACCTTTGTCTCTTCTCGTACGTTTCTCTTGAGGCATACATAGCTGCTGTTTTTAACATCACTCCAGCGCAATTCCAATCAAGCTCTCCCACCAAACCGCCATCTACAGTATCAATCCGCGGACACACGTGCCAAACAGACCCCGACTGGTTCAACATTCCCGAAAATGTCCTCGACTCGACCACCCGCCGCATCCATCTCCAGAAGGACCACCCCGTCTACATCACCCGACAGATCATCCAGTCCAACTTCCCTACGCCCACCTATAAATACTACAACGATTTAAGCCCTGTCGTGACGACGCAGCAAAACTTTGACTCCCTGGGCTTCCCCGCCGACCACCCGGGACGCGCCCGCTCCGACACGTACTACATCAACGACAGCACGCTGCTGCGCACCCACACGAGCGCCCACCAGGCCGAGACGTTCCGCGCCAATGAGAGCGACGGCTACCTCATCTCCGCCGACGTCTACCGCCGCGATGCCATCGACCGTAGCCACTACCCGGCCTTTCACCAGATGGAGGGCGCGCGCCACTGGGACCGCAACCTGGTCCCCGGCGGCGACATCGCGGCCGCTGTCCTACGTGACCTTGAGACTCTTCCCACGCACGACGTCGTGGTCGAGGACCCCAACCCACCGTGGCACAGCGAGCGCAACCCGGTGCAGGACAAGCACCACTCGGCGGCCGAGGCCGAGGCCATCGGCGCGCACCTCAAGCGCTCGCTGGAGAACATGGTCGTGGACGTCTTCTCGCGGGCCAAGGCGGCCGCCATGCGCGCCGACCCCAACTTTGTCGACGAGCCGCTGCGCATGCGCTGGGTCGAGGCCTACTTCCCCTTCACCAGCCCCTCGTGGGAGCTCGAGGTGTACTACGCGGGCGACTGGCTCGAGGTGCTGGGCTGCGGCGTGGTCAAGCAGGACCTGTTCATCAACGCCGGGGTGCCGTCCAAGCTGGGCTGGGCCTTTGGCATCGGCATCGACCGCATCGCCATGCTGCTCTTCAAGATCCCCGACATCCGCCTGTTCTGGTCGCGCGACGACCGCTTCATCTCGCAGTTTGCCGGCGTGTCGGACAACCTGGACCAGCTGAAGCTCTTTGCGCCCTTTTCCAAGTACCCGCCCAGCCCGCGCGATGTGTCGTTCTGGCTGAGCTCGTCGACGTCGTCGGCGGCGGGCGGCAACACCAAGAACGTGTTCCACGAGAACGACGTCATGGAGCTGGTGCGCAACATTGCGGGCGACGTCGTCGAGGACGTCAGGCTGATTGACGAGTTTACGCACCCCAAGACGGGGCGCAAGTCAATGGCCTACCGCATCGTGTACCGCAGCCTGGAGCGGACGCTGACGACGGAGGAGGCCAACAAGTACCACGAGGACGTAAGGAAGGCCCTGGTCGAGCAGCTGGGCGTCGAGCTGCGCTGAGTAAGAGGCAGGCGGTGTAATTGAAGCATCGCCTCGCAAGCTACGTGTTGTGGGTTGCGTAGACCTGTGGCTTTGGACTACGCTGTATGATATGGAAAGCTATAAGCTATAATGTAACATGTATAATAGGGTTGTATAACAGTTTATGGAACCAAGGCAAAATAAATTTCACTTCCAAGTATGAGATGTATCGTATGAGGCGCAAAAGGCTGTGCGGAGACACAAAAAAAAAAGGTGCAAGCATGGCAGTGATGGCCAAGCCAAATACGTTTTTATACCACAACTAGCCGACGAAAGGAAGGGCTACTGTGCCAAGAAACAACAGGGCAAAGGAAATGAAAACGGCGAGCTGTCAAGCTTTTCTCTCCCTCGTTGGAGAAAGTGACGATGTAAGAGGCTTCAGCCCTGGATTTTATTATTATCATTATTATTTAATTTTTTCTTCAATGAATGCATCGAGTCAAGATGGTGTCAATGGCGGTGGCTGTGAAGTGGACAAGGGCCAAGAGTGCGGAATCGCGGGGCCAGGGTAGAGACTTGCCTAAACGGGCAAACAGCATGGGGGAGTTTGCAGCGGGAAGCGTAGCCGATGAGGGATAAAGTGGCAGAAGGGATGGAATTTAAATGGATTCAATGAGATGATGTATGGAGTATGGGTTGATGTTGTGGAGGTTACTGGGTAGTTGTGGTAACTAACAAGTTGATGTGGTTGAGTGGTTGTTGTGGTAGTTGTTCAGTTTGACAACTCATGAGGGAATGTGGCCATTTTGTTATTAGAAAACTACAACTCAGCATCTTTACACATTGACTTTGGGCCATGTTCGCAATTCTCGGTAGTTGTGGCTTTATCATGTTTGAACACATTGCATGTATCTGCACAACTCCAGCAACTGACGCCAAGAACATTAGGTTGTGGGGAAGTATAAGCCAGATTCACTCCCGCCAGTTGCAGCCCTTGTCATGTATGTTGCTCGTTACGTACTCGATACAATCCACCGCGTCCTCGATCGCAGCCAGTAATTAACTGTTGCATCTAACTATGTGTGGTGATGCAGGTGGTTGTGCTCAGTTGATTATTTTGGTGGAGCCCGAGAAGAGGTCAGTCATGTTGAGGCGCAGCAGGCTCAGCAGGCTCAGCCGTCGGGATTGGGAAGAAGCGGGATGGAATTTGGCTGCATGGCAAACTTTTTTCATGCATTTGTTCGAATTTTTCAACGTTTTTCTGTTAGAGAGCGAGCCAACACAGCCTCGCATGTCTTGGCGTGGTGGGAGAGAGAGAGAGAGGGCCACCGGCGGTCCCGGGGCCTGTGTGAGTGAGGCAAAACTGCCAGTGCACGATGAATAGCAACCAACTACACATAGTTTACCAGAAACGTTGCAGCGCCTCTTTTACTGGGTAGAAAATCTCCGCTGTGCAGGGATCGCCGTAGCTCTGCAGAGAAGGCTGTGCAGAGGCGGGCATCTGTAGGTTTCGGTGCCAAGCTGCGGCTTACCTCTCTCTTTACAGCTACAATGCCCGAACCGACAGGCGGAACGTACTACTCGTACTGAGTAATTCCTTGCCCGTGATGACATCAGAAAACTCAAATTTCCCAACCCGCTGGTACAGAAAAAATCCTTCCGGCTTCATCCCAGCAGCCTCTTTTTTTCTTTTTTGCACAGCCCGGCCGCTAAAACTTCGAGATACATTACCCGTGCTTCCACAGCTCTGCAAGTCTCACGCTCCTCACCAGGCCGGGGTTGGGCCCCCCACACTTCCAGGTGCATGTAGATTGGGGCTCGCCAGTCTCAATGTGGAAGCTGACCTTTGGCTCTGCTCCCACAGGCCCGAACCCAAGGAGAAACACAAAACACAAGTTTGGTTACTGTACAGATTACACAGGGCGGCGGGGAAAGTAGTGGCGGCGAGTAGTGTGTGTGGTAGAGGTCACTACCAGTAATGATACTCCGTGACCAGCGATGGAGAAGAGAAAAGATGGAGACTGATGCTGCGCCAGGGCGGTTGGGCCCATCCGCCGCTTTTACCGTCCTGCTGGTGTTTTAGTTAGTTAGTGTGTGGCCTGCAGCCTGCAGTGCCGTGCAGGCCACGCCGCTGCTGGTCTTTTTATGCATAATTGTGCAAGGCCCATTTGGACAATCGTCTCCAGTCTTTCACTTACAAGTACAACTTCACATGTCGTCGCTTCTATATTGCCCTTTTTATTCTTTACTCTCATCCTAGGCCAACTAACCACAAACTTGTAATTAAAATGAACCGCCGATCCATCACCTGCGTTCCTCATCCGAATATACCGGCCATTCTCGTTATCCATCACACCATTACACCGTCCTGTTCCTCCTCCTCCTTCTCGTCCGGGTGGCCAGCCCAACACGGCGGTTGGTTCCTCCCCCCCCCGGGCACCTAAAGCGGCTTGCAAGCCCTGCACCCCCGGTGCGCGGGAACGTGATTGCCGCGGCAAAACCTGACTGGCGGCGCATGCTGGGCGCGGCACCGGCAGCACTTCCAGCGGCCGGCGAAGAGAACTCTGTCCCAGCATGGAGGACGCACGCAGACATCCGGCAGCGTGAACGAGGCCTCGTCGTACGCGGGGCATTGGTTCTTCCGCTGCGCCCGGGCGAGGACGCCCACTACGCAGATGGCCGGGTCCTCGGGATAACAGGTCCTAAAGAGTTCGTGGCCGCAGCTGCCGTTGAATATTATTACTTTGCACATGACGGGCGGTCAGGTGCGAGAAAAGGGCGAATGCGTCGAGATGCAGAAAGATGTAGCAAGCGTAGATGTAGATGCTTGCCCCGGCAATGAGTTGCCAGTCTCTTGGTTAGTCTACGCCTACGCTGTTATATACGTTACTATCGGGTGAGCATGTCCAGCAGTGAATGGCCGACGTCAGCTTGTCACCACGACACAGGTTGTAATTCAAGAGCAAATTCTGTCCTGAGTAACATGGTACATGTTATACGCTGCATCATTCATCTCTGAATGGAATGCATTGGCTCAGTCTCTCTCAAAGCTAGCTACAACTCTTGCCACCCTCCCAGCATCGCACACCCACTCTCCCGCTCATGTCCCGGGCCCGTCGAGTCCAACTCTATGTCATCATGTGCTCTGAGGGAATTGTTTCTGATGCCGCACAATACTCCGGCCATTCCTTGATGTACCAGGCATGCAACCTCTGCATCCACCGTGGTTGCAAGCCGAGCAATCCTGGTTGCCCTTTCGAACCCGGGCCGCACTTGCAACGGTCCAAGCGTCCTGGGGGAGCAGCTTGGTCTGACGATGGGTTTGTTTGCAAGTGCTGGACTAAGTAGTGAATGCTCATCTCTTCTCGACGGGCACCGTCTTATATGCATCTTCATCTGTGAATGCAGGACCGAAAGCCAGCCACCGCATCCAAGCTCAAATTTGAAATTGTATTCTCTTTATGATATCGAACTTATGCGGTGAACCGTAAGCGCGCGACAGCAATTCACAACACCCCGCCGCTCCAACGTCCTTGGCTCCGTCGCGACACTTACCGTAGCTGCCTAATGAGTTGCTGGCCTGCATCCGGGGCGACAAACGCCGTGACTACAACAGGCACACACGTACCTGGCGGGATGGTTGGTGTGGACGCAGCGACAGCACACCCAGCCCAACGGCTGCTGAAGCGCCACGTAGGCCCGGCACCACAGACTCCCGCATACCGCCGCGCAGTCTCTCACATGCAGTCTCTGGTAGATGGGGCGGTGCTCTGGGATCGAAGCCCGCACCTGCAGCGCCTGAGGGCAATCGAGCGTCGTGAAAGGGATCTGCGTCGCGTAAATTGGGTGGATGCATCGGCCGTAGTGCACGATAACTCTGCACATCGTCGTGACAAGGTGGCGGCTCGCCCAGGGTTAATGAATCTTGTATAAAGGCAAACTTGTAAATTATGAGTCAAGCAGTTAGTATTCACCTCTTTCTGGCGAACGCTGGTTTATATGCATGATTATGTGGGAGTACAAGGTCGAAGCCACATTGTTCGTGCTGCCCCTTTCCGATCCCAAACTCAACCTAACGGTTACATCCTATCAATGATAGACAGAGTAATACAAAAGCTATAAGCGCCGCAACAGCAATTCACCACGACAGCGCGTAACAGGCTCAGATATAAAACCAGCGCCTGCCGTCCACCTTCGAATGTTCCACGGCGCGCTTGACACCGCTCTACAACAGAACAATATCCAAAATCTACATATAAAAAGAAGAGGGAAAAGGTCACCATGTTTACGTTTATGGTTGCTCTCGCCCTGTTGGGCTACGTCTTCTTCATTCTTCCGCAGCATCAGAACACCAACCGGAACGAAGGGGCGGACGGGTGCGACTAGTTACGGCCGCCTTGTGTTGCTTCCTTTTATTACGGCAACGAACGACGAAGAACAACAAACGTTACAATATGTTGCTGAATTAATCTATTCTCAACGAGAGCGATATCGGATCGATTGGCAGGGACACCAGCAATGCGCACTACAAGAGCGCGTTGAGCCGATTTGACTTGCACGGGGATGAATCACGCTTACGTCGGCGCCGGCTAAGCCGCACGCAGCGGGCTGTGGCACGCGAGAGGAGAAGGTATATATATATATATATGCCCAATATACATGGATGGACAAAACCGATTATTTTACCGAGTAAACCGGATATGGGAGAGTGCATGTCATTTCGTATTCGGAACGCGCAGATCTACTACCGACTCCATTTCCAGCACCCGCTAAACGTCTGGTGATCTGGGAGCGTCATGATACCCATGGCAAGGACTCACCCGTCTCCGATAGGTGTGTTGAGCGTGACATATCGCTTGGTCTTGTGCAAGCCGTATCGCATGCGCCGTAACCCAGCGTTTGGACGACGCACCATCGATGCAAAGAATTAATTGCGACAATTTTTGAGAGGTAGCCTCCGGGCTTGTAACCGGCTAGATTGGCAACATCGTGAACCCCGGTTAGAGGCAGTGCGAGGAGCTGGCGTCATGTGTCTTGCTGCGGTGGACAGATGCTGACCAGATGGCCTGCCAACACGAGGGGGACACTGCCTCGGAACATTCTGCAATCAACGACTCATGTTGGGGACCGTTTGGGGCACAGCGCACAGGAATCGGCTGATGAAAGTGGTGGAATTCAAGCGAAGCCCAGCATGATGACCGTTGAAAGCCTGTTCCGCTTGGTCGCGCCACCAAGCAGACAGGGGAGCCTTGCATAAAATGCACAATTCTCCCTCCTGCGCCGCCCAACGCGCAAGCTTGGCCAGTGGGCCTCCGAGGCTGAGCTCGATGGCTTAGAGCGGCGTGGACGCTAGGCCCAATGAGGCTGCCGCCGTGGCCAGGTCACTGGTAACCGCCAGTGGCCCGCCACCGCCTCCCCCGGTCGACTTCGCCTCTCCCGCATTGCGATACATATATCTCGCCCGGGCTCTCTTCCCTCTCTTCTCTTCTCACCCATTCACGATCCTTTCTCTGCGTCTTCAATTTCCATCTTGACGCTACCCCGACAAACAATTTTCTCCGCCTTTCCGCTTGCGCGCCTTCACCACTGCGTTGCACCAAACCCGCCCGCACACACCCCACCTTCACATACAAAACAAACCCGCACAATGGCCATGGAATTGTCACCAAAGCCCAGCCGGTCCTCGTCGACGTCGTCGCGCCGCGGCATCAACCTGACCCTCGACCTCTCTAACCTGCCGCCGCTCGAGCAGCCCACCCCTCCCTCCAACACCCTCCTCTTTACCAACCTCGACAGCCTCGACATCTTCCGCCCGGACAAGCTGCAGTCGCTGCGGGACCTCATCAACCGCACCGCCACCATCCACGCCTTTGCGCCGCTCAAGTCGTTCCGCCGCATCGTCGTCTCCTTCTACGACGTCGAGTCGGCCATCTCCATTCGCAAGATCTGGGACGGCGAGGCCATCATGGGCCACCGCCTCAAGATCTACTTTGGCCAGCCCACCCCGGTCGAGCCGAAGGCCGACCACCTCGCCCTGCCCGACGCCGGCAAGCTCTTCTTCATCTCCCCGCCCCCGAGTCCCCCGCACGGCTGGGAGGTCCGCCTCGAGGACGCCCCCAACAAGATGGTCCACGCCGAGGACCTTGCCGACGCGCTGGCCAAGCTCGGCGCCGGCTCTGGCGCCGGCAGCCGTGGCAGCTCATATGACTCGCCCATCACGCCTGTCGACGGCCAGGCCCTTCCCGGCCGCACGAGGAGTCGTAGCTCGACCCTGATCTACCGCCCCGACGACCACGGCAGCAGCCCCGGCCTGCCTGCTGTCTTTGTCGAGGACATGACGGACGAGCCCGAGGAGATGTCGCCGCTGGAGCCAAAGCCCATCATGGCGCACACCTCAAGGCCGCCCGTGGAGCTCATGCACGAGGTTTGAGCTTGATACTCTTTCTTTGGGGCTCGTCAATGCATAGTACAACGAGGATACAGAAAAGAAATATTTCATTACTGGCGTTTTGGATTGGACGGGAATGGATACGGCGTTACTTTGGCATTTAGTACATAACCATCACTCGAGCATAGCTCGACACTACACCAGATATCAATTAAATCACTGCCAACGATTTGATTACCTCGTCAGAACTGTTCTTCCAAAGAGACTTACCACTTTTACATGCTCAGCGATGTCGGCACAGATTTAAAGTTGCGTAGATGCGTCGCAGCCGCCTCGCAGCCGCTTCGCCAGCGAGGCTGTGCGCGCTCTCGCCCCTCCGGGGCATCCGATCAGACGACTGTTCTCCTGCATAAAATTCTCGGCATTCCGTCGATAAATCGGGACCACCCGTTTGGGCCGCTGGCGCCGGCTGCAGGCCCGAACTTTAATACATTGGCCCTGCTGCCCTCGGCGCCGCGCTCTATGAAGGGAACGCAGGCACGCACTTGAATCCTAAAACTGTTCCATAGAGTTTCTTCAATACGCAGGAGGATCTTTGAATATTACATGCCGTGACGAACTCGGAGGTTTAGCTGTCAGCGTTTTAAGCATGTCAGTTTATAGCTATGAGAACCGTATACGAAAGCACCTAGTATCCATATCCAGCGATGAACAGTCAGACGTTATTTATGTCCTCACCCGATCCTTTAGCACGCGAGATACCCGTTTTGATTGCTGAGACAATTATCTACAATCGAAAAGTTAGCTCGTCGATGCATCGAAGCAATGTGCCCCAGATGGCGAAAAGAGGGAAGAGACATACTGAGATCCACGCCCGACAAAACACGCTTCCCTGCGCCGTTGAGACACTGGCAACGGAACGTTCGCCCACCCTCCAGAACGCAGTCTCTGCAGCTGTATCCATACTGGCCGCTGGTTTTGTTAGTATGCGGGGTGTTTCTGTAGAGAGGGTATAGAGTTGATACATACTCTTGCTTGCACTGCTATGGTTAATATACAAGCCATTGGGGCGGCGGTGGGGAGGAGCTTCAACTTACAACTAGTTGTCCGTTTTTGTTGCCTACGCAGTAACCAAGGGCAATGATGGTTACCTGGTAGCTGTCACTGCCGCTCAGTTTGCAGCTCGCGCGGAGGTTATCGCTGGGCTGATCCCACGCAATGTTCGTGCAGGTGTCAAAGAAGCCGCCCGCAAGGACGGGGGCTCCCATAGAGAGAACCAGGGACAGGGTTGCGGCTGTAAACTTCATGATCCAAAATAGCAAGTATTGGTAGAGACTTTGTCTGAAGAGAATCAAGTTCAGCACCGCCAGATCTGGAGGGCGAAGGGACATGTTAATATACACCCAGCCGGGAATCATGTTACACAGCCAGGGCCAGGTGCGTGATATGTAGCATCCCGACAGCTGCCCTCCGATCCAATGAAATCTACGGCAAAGTAATCGTATGCAAATATTTACTAATATCACAGTCAGAACAGTTGAGCACAGGACTTGACTTGCAGCAAGCCTCAGGCTGTGATACACAACACCGGAGCCCTGGAGGCAGAGCGCCAATATGGTTGGGTATGCTAAGCCACCGCTGAAGTAACATGCATTTGCAGATAACTCGGTGAGCACTATATGAGACATGTACTCAGGACGTAAGGCCCAGAAAGTGATAGGTAGAACTAGGGCGTGCACTTGCAGAGTGATGCTGCTCTTGATTTGTTGGAAGTTTTATAGTTACACGGCCTTGAGACAGGCAATCCGTGCCACATCTGCATTGCCAAAGGGGGGCTGCATATGGCATAAAATTCAATTTGAGAAAAAATTGTTCAGTTTTTATTCATTCTATCAAAATTTTTTCTTCTTAAATTTATGTCGTTCATTATGCTCGTCACCAATTATGTGTAGTGGTATGAGCCTTTCCACACATTCATTGCCTTGCTAGCCAATTTAACATGTATGACAAAGAACTAGAGCAGAATCAATCATCAAGCAGACTGCGACGCCAATGACAACCTTATATTGACAGATTTGATCAAAGAATCTGAACAATGAAGAACCGGGAAATTAACTGCCGCGGGCCGTGGTAGGCTCGCCGCGACCACTTTGTATGGGGCCCAGTGGACAGGCCATGGAAAATTGCAGCGCGCGGAAAATGCCCCGTAACAGGAGCGAGTATCCATTTTCTTCTTCTCCTGCCATCGCACATCACACGACACCGCGCAGCAGACTGCCAGCCAGCCTGCCCCATTCCCGCACCCATGAGCTGCTCGTGCAACGCCTCGGCGCTGAGGCTTTTCACGCGCGGCCTTGCCCAAGTGCACCGCCTCGAGCCCGGTGCGCGTGCGCAGCGCACACTGCCCATCCGCGGCGCCGCCGGGCCTCGCATCGCCACCTCGTTGGTGTCCGCGGGCGCGGCGGCGTCGTCGTCAGCCGCCGCGCGGCGCCAGTATCTGCACGCCTCGAGATCGCTGCAGGACGCTTCGGATACGGCTGCGGCAAAGGCAGTCGCCGAGGAGCAGGGGACGGTGTCGAGAGACGCTGCGAAGCAGTCGGAGCAAGCATCGGCGACCGAAATACGGGACGAGCCCGTCAGCGCAAATCGATTCGACTCGGGTGCGCCGCCGACGGAAACGTCCGAATCGAAAACCCCAAGGAGAAAAACCGACCGCTTTGCAGATCCCGAGGAAGTAGGCAAGAGGGCCTGGAGATTCAAGAACAAGCAGGGTTTCGACTGGAAATTGTTCAGGCAGGGAAACCGCGAGGACAACGACCTGTCCAACTTTGACTGGCAAAACTGGAAGGGCAAAAAGTTTGAAAAGAAAAACGGCGTCGACAAGCTGTTGTCGAACCTGGAAAAGGCTCAAGAACGTGACCGCGAGGCAGTTGGAGCGCTATCGACCGAACACGACGGACAGCATAATGGGAAGAGGGGCAAAAATACCTTCTCGCGATCACCATCCGATTCCCGCAGCAGGGCGAGCTACAACGGCGATGCGCCGCAGAAGAAGCGAGAAGGCTGGCGGATTCAAAAGGAGGCACTCAAGGCAAAATTTCCCAACGGCTGGAAGCCGCACAAGCGCCTCTCTCCCGATGCGCTGGCTGGCATAAGAGCCCTGAACGCACAATTCCCCGACGTGTATACTACAGCGGTGCTGTCGGAGAAGTTCGAGCAGTCGCCCGAGGCCATTCGGCGCATCCTGAAGAGCCGCTGGCAACCATCGTCCGAGGAGGAGGAGGAGCGCCAGCAGCGTTGGTTCCGCCGCGGCAAGGCCGTTTGGGAGCAAAAGGCGGCGCTGGGCATCAAGCCTCCCAAACGCTGGCGCGATGAGGGTATCGGCCGCGACGGGGAGTTCTTTGAGCGCAAGGCGCGGGCAGTGCGGTCAACAGACAAGGTGCTGCAGGAATCGAGAGAGCGGTACATGCAGGGTTTCAAGGCCGCGGGAATGGAAAAGGCCGGGGTAACCGTCACCGACACCAGCTTTACGGCGAAAAACGAGTCTGCGACTTCAGAAAGGGTCACCAAGACTCAAGAGCAAGACGTCTTTACTGATGCTGCCTCTGAGTCCCGCAAGGAATAAGACTGGCACACTCTCATCGACTACCTGACAAACCGCAACTCCGTGTATATCATTGATGAATCTCCTATGAGAAACATTTTGTATCCTATAATATGTATAATAACCAAAAATAAAACTAAACATGCCATTGAAGCTCAACTTAGGACACAATCACACCGCGACGCTACAAAGGAAAGCGTGCTTCACTACATTGAATTCGAAACGATCTGATAGCTGAATCAAACTCTACAATAATCCCTTGACTACTATTCCGATCCTCTTATTATAACGTTTCGTCGTATCTGTTCCGAACCTGTCAGTGTAGTAGTTCAAACCAGGGGCGCAGCGGGCGTGGGGCGCAGGCCAAAGCACATGTCAGAAGCAGGTTTCAAGCTTTGTGGCCTCGTGGGACAGCGGCAGCATTTCTACCAAACACTCACCAGCGAGCCCTTCATATCTTTGTTCTACTCGCCAATTGCTTTCTAATTTTGCATTTTAAAAAAACCCAAGCGAGCGGTATAGCATTCGACAGACCGAACACCGCACTGCTGCCCACAACCTCGGAACCCTCGAAGCAAGCACGCCCTTCTCCGCGCCATGGCGACGCCTTCGTCTCGCGGGAGCTTCCCGCAACCGCCGCAGCGCGACTCGTGGTTCGCGCCGTTCTCGGTCGACCTGCTCGCCAAGGTGCTCGGCGTGACCGTCTTCCACCCGTTCGTGACGGCGCTGGTGCCGCTGTGCCTGCGCGCGCGGGCGATGATGTGGGACGCGCCCATGATGCTGGGCGCCTTTGCGTGGGCGGCGTTTGTGTCGCTGCTCTGGGTGGCGTCGGCGGTGAACACCCGTGTCGCGCACGGCCTGCCCCGCGAGGTCGACCTCGGCGAGGAGGTGATTGTGATTACGGGCGGCGCGAGCGGGTTGGGCATGCTGGTCGCCGAGGTGTACGGCATGAGGGGCGCGACGGTCGCGGTGCTCGACGTCAACGAGATGGAGAATGGCGAGGCGCGCGGCGTGACGTTTTACAAGTGCGATGTCAGCGATAGCAAGCAGGTCGCGGCAACGGCGCTCAAGATTGAGCAAGAGGTAGGCTCTACCCATCTACGCGTCTAGGCTAGGGTATCAGGGTACTAATTTGCTTCATAGCTGGGAACGCCCACGGTACTGATTAACAATGCCGCTATTGTGGTTGGCAAGCCGCTTCTCGACCTGACCATCGACGAGATTGATCGCAGTCTGTCAACGAACCTCCTCGGACCTTTTTACTGCCTCAAGGCGTTCCTCCCCGCCATCATTCGCAGCGGCAACGGTGGCACGGTTGTCAACATCTCGTCTGTTATCGGGCACCTGGGCGCGGCACAGCTGACCGACTACGCGGCGGCCAAGGCAGGCTTGTCGGCGATGCACCGGTCGCTGACGGCGGAGCTGCGCGAGTCGCACCCGGAGATCAAGACGGTTCTCATCACCCCCGGGCAGCTGAGCACGCCGCTCTTCTACGGGGTGCAGACGCCGAGCAGCTTCATCGCACCTGTGGTGGAGCCTGTTGAAGTTGCCAAGGAGATTGTGGCTGCCATTGACGGCGGCCGCGGCGCGACGACGGGTATGCCGCTGTATGCGCGATGGGTGGACTGGTACTCCGTGCTGCCTGCGGGTGTGCAGGTGTTGGCGAGGAAGATTTCCGGCGTCGACAGGGGCATGCGGACATTTGTCGGGAGGAGGGGCGCGGGCGAGGGCAAGAAGCAGCGGTGAATGCAGGCTGTTCACTCTTGTTTGGACGCTGGTTCGTCCGATGCAGAGAATGAGAGGATGAGACGAAGAGGTTGGGAAGGGTGAAGAAAGGGTGATCTCTACGTTGCATGAGTGCCGATCTGATATGAAGGGCAATTGGGGTTATACTTTTGTAAATGTCCAAAATGTATACTGTAAATGTTAATGAAGCTTTCACGGCCGGAAACAGGACAGATAGCCTTGAGAAGACGCTATCAATCTTGAGTAAGAGCGTCTTAGTCGTCAGGCTACTATTCTGACGGCAATGTGACAATTTGCCTTGCATTGCCCGTGTCTCGCATGCCACACCGAGCGGGCCGCATATCTTGGTAGTCCTGGATTAGCATGCGGCGAGATTCACAGAAGGACTCTGACAGCGATAATAATAGCTCCCGTACTGAGATATGAGTGAGCCGCAAAACCATGACGACAGGATAGTCAAAATAGGAAAGCCGTGCTGTGGCATTGGCCCCATGTTGACTGCGCCGCTTTGCGCGAGCCTGGAGACGAGCTTTGCGTGCCGTGCCGGGATGCCACAGGGCTGAGGAGACCACAGGCCCCTTGGACAATCTGCTGTGGGCTGGTGGAGGTTTGCCTCCGGATCCTGTATCGTGAGAGATGAGTTCTGTCATTTTTACCGTATTTATTACCTCTTTACTCCGTACAGTTTAGTTATTGGGACACGAGGCAGCGAATGACATGGGCAATACGCTGCGAGCAGTTCGTGAAACCCAACCCGTGGCGGGGGACATAAAATGGGGGAAATTAAAGCCGTTCTTGGCATTTTAGCCAAAATGTGATTCCTCTGTCCTTGCAATATCTCTCGCCCAGACAGTGATGACTCCCTTTGCCCTGCCCGGTTGCCGACACTGTCGAAATGAATCTGCGACAAGGACTGTTCAACGGGCGTGCAACAATCGGCGCTACAACAACACAAGACAACATGTTCTTCTTCGGTAACAATGTCCGCCCTGCTGGTGCAACGCTGTGGATTAATTGGTGCGACAGCGACGCTGGTGTGCCCGCGTTAGCTGCAACCATGGGTAGAGCTTTGGTACCTGCATGCCGTCCGTCATAGGGCCCGCCGCGCCGTTGCTAAGTTAGCTGGTCGTTAGAGTTTTTCCCTGCCTGCTGTTGATTGCTTTCTTGTAAATTCCGGGGGAGAACGGGCTTCATGCTTGGCTGGATTCGTATTCGCTGTTGGCTTGGCCATATGCAGCGTATAGTATCCCGCAGGACGCCACGGCAAAATGAAGTGGCAAAAGTACCAATCAGCCTGACTGAAGCCTCTCGATCAAGGCACGTTGGCCACACTCTTCCTCGACTCTTCCCCATGGAAACTTGCTAGCGCCCTGCTTAGGCCCGACAAGTGGCCCATGCTGCCTCGTGTTGATACATGCCTTCATGTCCGTACCCACCGAACCCAGCCGGTCGCCAGCCTTACCAGGCCCGGCTGCTTTCTGCTCTTTCGAACCGAGTCCGATTTTTCAGTGGGCTTTTGTCGTCACTGGCTCGGATGGGTTGCTGCTACGGAGTAGTTAGTGATAATTTGGACCGTGTTGAATCGCTGTTGCAGAAGCCTGCCCTGTCGCAGGAGCCCTGTCAGACACTATATTAAAAGTAGACCAGGCCCAGCGTCACCTTTTTCTTCCCTGCAGCCTGCTTTCAGTTGTTCGCATCCTGTGCCCGTCCTACCGTTCATTTCGAATCGGTTGTGTTGTGCCCTTTCTGCTTTTGTTTTTGTACATTTAATCGCATTTTCCGGGGACCTTCGCTTCTCTCGCTTGTACATATCGGCATCGCGACTGCCACTGGACTTTTGCGCGCCTACACCAGCTGTCGATATTTTCTACCCCTGTCTCTCTCCACGATCGGCAGACCTTCTTTGCTCTTCAACCTCATTCGATCCTTGCTTTCCTACATCCTTGCTTAATCCAGATCAACATGCGCTTCTCTTCCGTGAGTCTTGCTCTCTCGGGGCTTGCGAGCGCCGCCGCGGCTCTCGACCCGATTGAGGCCTATGGAAACAAGTTCTTCAACAAGGACGGCTCGCAGTTCTTCCTCAAGGGTTTGTCTAGCCTTGAACCTACTGTGCCTGCAACTTGGCAAACATGCTGACTCTCTTCCAGGTGTCGCGTACCAGCTCCGCCCTCATGACCCTCTCATCGACACCGACCAGTGCCAACGTGACGCTAAGCTCATGAAAGAGCTCGGCGTCAACAGCATTCGTGTCTACCACGTCGATGCCGATGCCGACCACGACGGCTGCATGAAGGCATTTGATGACGCAGGCATCTATCTGTTGATTGATCTCGACACCTTTGACACCTATGTTCTGCCCGTTAGTTTCGACTAAATTCCACAATCATCAACGCTCGCTGACATTCGCATAGCACGACCTTCACTGGAACCAGACTCAGTACGACTTGTATGCTGCTGTCATGGATACTTTCCATGACTACAACAACGTTCTCGGATTTTTTGTCGGCAACGAGAATATCGCTAAGAAGGAGGATTCTGTTGCCGCTCCTTTCATCAAGGCTGCAGCTCGCGACATGAAGGCTTACCGTAACAAGAAGAACTACCGCAAGATCCCCATCGGCTACTCCGCCGCCGACATTGTTGAGCTGCGCCCCATGCTCCAGGACTACCTCGCTTGCGGAGGCGACTCGGCCGACATTGTCGATTTCTTTGCTCTCAACTCGTACTCGTGGTGCGACCCCGCCACCTATAAGACGTCGACTTATGACAAGCTCGAGGAGTACGCCAAGGACTTCCCCGTTCCGATCTTCTTCTCCGAGACTGGCTGCAACACTCCTGGGCCCCGCGTGTTCGAGGATCAGGATGCCATCTTTGGCAAGGACATGATTGGCGACTGGAGCGGCTCCATCATCTACGAGTGGATTGAAGAGGCCAACCACTACGGCCTTATCAACTACGGCCCCCCTGGCGGCGACGCGACGAACACGGATGTCGAGGACGGCTTCACTCGCAAGGGCACACCGACGCCCGTCAGCCCCGACTTCAACAACCTCAAGAGCAAGTGGGCTACCATCACTCCCACTGGTGTCCACATGGGCGACACGGATCCCAAAGCGCTGACCACTCCTGCCTGCCCTACCTCCACCGATGGTGGCTGGTGGGCGATTGACGGCAACGTTCGCCTTCCTACGCTCGGAGAATCTTTCTCGGGCACCTTCACGTCTGTGCCCAGCGCTACTAGTGACAGCCAGCCTGCTGATGCCACGGAGAAGACGGAGAACAAGGGCAAGGACGACAAGGACAAGGATGACAAGGACAAGGACAAGAAGGACGGTGAGAGCGCTGCTTCTAGCGACAAGCACATTACCATCCTTGGATCCAGCGTCGCCGCTGTCGTTTTCTTGGCGGCTGTGCTTCTGTAAACGGCGACGGGGCAGCCACTAGGGCCTGTTGGGCTTGTTCTTGGTATATAATTTTCTACACACATACTGCAATTGGGAAAGGAGATTGAATGATGTGCAACTTGACTGTATTCTATATATTCTTAGCATTCATGATTGGTGGACAATGCTGCATAGAGCACATGCTTACTGCAAGATAGAGTGTAGGAGAGACGGTCGACAGTCAGTTTTGCTAGCAATATTGTTTTGAGACAAACGCACTCGCTTTTTTATTCAGGATCCATTATTGGTATTGCGCCTTGTGCGTATTTTCTGGTGACTGCAAATGCGACGGCGACGCTGATGACGATGACGATGACGACAAGGAGAAGACCCATCATCAGGTACCGTAGAATCGTGTTGTACAAGTGCGGATTATGTCCCCATGGCGTTCGCGTATGAGCTGGGCATTGTGATTTGTGCATCGAATATTTTAGAATTTTGCTTGGAATTATTCGCGACGTTGTCTAATACCGCTGCGGGGTGCGACTGTCGAACAGGTTGGTCAAGGTAGTTAGCTGATGTTTTTTGAATGAAAAGTTCGAGATACGGGAAGATGCAGCACAGTCCCGAAAACACATGGATTCTTCTGCCCAAATCAAAACAATTACAACTTGATCACCATATCCTGAGCAGGCGCCTTCAATATACTTGGCATCGTATTCACGGCCAGTCGCGACTCTCAACGGGCATCCAAATGCGGAAAGTGGGTTATGTAATACACTAAAAATCTAATCGGGTGGTTGGAGATGTTGGCCGGCTGAATTTTTTTCAGTAAGAAAGTTAGATTTTTCTTTGGTAGCGTAACGGGCGTTCTCGATGCGCCTCCAGTAAGAACTGAAAATAAAGAAACCAGCCAAGAGGGAAAAAAAACAATCGATAACGATAAGATAATTCTTATCAGCCGATAAGAGGCCACTCATCCACCAAGCCCACCAAAAAGTGGCAGCAGACAAGTCCATTGCTTCAACTTTTCCCACTTGCCCGTGAAACAAGTCTTGCTTTGCAAAACCCGACAATTTTGAATTATTGCTCATCAATTATTTTTCGGGCCCTTCAGCTCTGTGTCCATTGTGTATCTGCAGTCGCCAAATTTTGGGGCAGGAAATAAGGGCAGCGGTGACGACTGACTCAGCAAATTTTCTCCGCGACTGCCCGCATTCGATCGCCAGTGGTGGCTGCGGTCCAAGGCGAAAAGAAAAAAAAGAAATAGCCAGGAAACAAACGAACAAACAATCAAGGCACCGCGCACACGTACCCGGACCAAGAGCGAATTACCAACAGGTCCGGCCGGCCGGCTTTGCGATTTAGCGACTCGGCGCTTTTGCTTTTATTCCCTTCCGCGTCCGCATTCTCGTATGCGCGCGCGCTCTCCATTCCGCAACAATGGCTGAGCCGGCGCAACCTGAAGCACGGGGCGGCGCACTCAGTACGTCGGACTCGTCGCTCGCCCCTGTCCCCGGGACACCGGTCGAATAGTTTTCTGCATCGCTCTGCCTCCACGGATGTGCAAGTGCATGCGCCGCGGGGTGACGCAATTGACACTGGTCGGCGCTTGGTTTGCTAACGACTTCTGGGCAGGCATAAAGCAGGAACACGACCTGATGGGCCTTGAGGGCCTCGACTTTACGCTGCCGCCCGAGCTTACGAACCCCTCAAAGCGTCCGATTGAACAAGAGGGCGACTCACAACATGATTCCGAGGCCAACAAGAGGATGAAGACGAGCGACGTGGAAGGCCTTGAGGGCATGGTGGCCCACGAGGATGACAATTCGCTGGAAGACGGCCTGGCGCTTCTTGTGCAAAACGCATTATCAAATGTCGGCGACTTGGTTGGCCAGTTTGACACCCCCGGCGACGGCGACACCAGCGATCCGATGGAACTCGATGCCTCGGCGCTTCTGGAGAGCGTCACTCCCGCGCCCACCTTCTTCGCTGACCCTCTGAAATACGTCCGCAATGCCCAGTCTCACTCTCTAGGTAATCTGGTAGGTTGATATGAGCACGCTTCACGAGCCTCGTGCGCTAACTTCGACGCAGTCATTTACTCTACTCTACTCTCTAACACAACACCAACCCAGCGACGAAGTCTTCCAATCGATACGAGATGCCGAATCAGATCATGGGCGGACATTTCGACAGCTCCAAAAATCTTTCGAAAGTGTGTGGAAACTATTTACAAACAACGCCATCATGTCGGCTGAAGACATCAACGTCGACAGCAATGCCGGCACACTATTGGAGATGGCCAACTTGACAAAGCTGTGTGTCTGGCTCATCCAGGACGGGGCCGATGCGTACTCAATAGCGGACGCCAACTTTCTCCCGATATTGAACTGCCAAGTCTCCGATCTGCCAATTGGCGCCACCGACCTGTATCTCGGTATCAAGACGCACAGCTGCATAGAACAGCTGATAAATAAGACGGCGGAGCAACAAGCCAGCCAAATAGTTACGCATGCTATGACGAGCGGCTTAGAGGATAAGCTGAAAGCTCAACATGCTGGAGATGAGCTGGTCAACGCCGACCAGGCCTTTATCGCCCTGGCGACAGGCCGCAAAAACGAGCTGATGAACGAAACAAAGGATCAGATTGATTCGGAGGCGCTCAAGAAAAAGTACCCCGTCGACGACTTGCTACGAAGCTTCGCGTCATACGTAAAGACTCGACTGGCTGCTGTCTCGGACCTGGGCAGCGCGTACGGCGTTCCCATACACCTGGAGGTCGACCCGGTGGAGCCTGTTACGTTTGGTGATCTGGGCGGTAGCGCAGATCTCGATCTTGACGATCTGTCTTCATTCTTTGAGAAGACTGCTTCGGGTCTCGTGCAAGATGCTCTGGCTGGACTCACTGAAGTTGAAGCCACTCCGTCGATTGTCATTGATGCGCCGGAAAACAGCGACACGAATGGTACAAATGGCACAAACGGGACCGAAAAGCCAGCTACGACCACCGCGACTGGAGCACCTTCTGTAAACCTCATCACTGATTATAAGGAACTCGAGGCGCTGGTTGCCGAAAGTACATCCAACTACGTCAAAACCACACTCAATGGCCTGTCTCCAGTCCCTTACCAGCCGACTGTTCCTACCAGCACAACTGAGAGCATGGCAGCACAGTTGCCATATCTAAGTCACCTGCAGCAACATCAGGCACAGCACCCCTTTTACACATATACACAGCAGCAACAGCAACCCCCAGAGCCACCCCAACAACAACAGCCTGCTTCGGGCGAGAACCTTCCTCCGAACCAAACATGCCCTAGCGCCATGCTATACGACAAGGCTCGCCAAGCTGCATTATCCAAATCATCTGCGCACACCAGAAGAGAAGGCCTGCACTCCACCCGTCGCCCATGGACTCAAGAGGAAGAAAAGGCACTCATGGCTGGTCTCGATATGGTCAAGGGACCCCATTGGAGCCAAATCCTGACCCTATTTGGACAAAACGGTACGATTTCAGACATACTCAAAGATCGTACACAGGTGCAGCTCAAGGACAAGGCGCGTAATTTGAAACTGTTCTTCCTGAAGACTAATTCAGAGATGCCTTACTACCTGCAAGCTGTGACGGGTGAGCTCAAGACACGAGCACCTACCCAGGCTGCCAGGAAAGAAGCCGAAGAGCGGGCTAGGATGAACTCGGAGGAAGACCAGGCCAAGTTGCAGGGCATAATGACACTTGCGGGTGGTTTGCAGCATCTACCACAGGGACGCGCTGGTACAGCCGGTGTTGGATCTGGCGTCGTCACGCCGGCGCAGGCCGCAAGCGCTGCTCAAGCTGCCCAAGGTAGAGTGACGCCTGGAGCGACTAACATTCCTCGAACGGTTGCTGCAACTATGGCACAGGCCCGGCAAAACCTGCACCCAACAACCCAGCAGACTCTACAAGCGATGGCTCAGCAGAACCCCCCGCGGCCACAGGGACAGTCGCAGCTGCCACCGCACATCCCGAGACCGCAATCCCAGAACGCCCAGCAGCATTCCCCCCAGCAGCAAGGCCAACAACAACAACAACAACGGCCACAGCCTATTGCGCAGCTGCCATTCCCACAAGCAAACCAGCAGCACGCACAGCACCAGACACAGAGCCCGCAGCAGTCTCAGCAGACAAGGCCGATGGTGCAGCAGATGCCGGCTCAGCCAGCGGTACCACCTCCGCACCCGATAGCGCTTCCGAATACATCAGCTCAGCATTCTGCCAACCATACACCGAGCGCAACTGCGTCCCCCGTGCCAGCACATCAATCTCAACCGCACACTCCCGTGCCGCAGCACACGCCGCAGACGGGGCATGCCACACCCATGTCCGCGGCAAAGGAGTCGCCGAAGCCGGAGGAACCTCTCTCGAAAGAAGCGCAGCAAGAGGCAGAGAATGCTGCCGAGGCCGCCTTGCTCGAGGGACTGCAAGCTGCCGTGGCGGAAGCATTGGGCTAAGTGTTATTGTAGGTGTGAAATTACGGTAACCCACGATATCAATTTTAACATGACGACGAGTATATGATGAGGACGAGTATATTTTCGGGCCTATGGCGTTTTTTACTCTTTTACTGAAGCTTGAAAAGTTCTTGTTCTTTTGATTGTTTTTCTTTACGAAGTTTGGGAAGGCGACTGTCTTTTTTTTTCTTGGGATGACGAATACACTCAAGAGGCGTTTTGAACCGGGTGTTCACTTTTACTTTTTGTCAGACAAGATACCAAGGAAGACTTTTGACACGATTTTGTTGGTTTTCTTTACCAGGAGTGTTTGTGTTGTCGTGTTGACTTCATCTGTACAGCGGTGCTTTCCTCGGCATCTTGCGTGTCAGAGCGTGCGTGGGACAGCGGAATACGAATATAGTTAGATTATATTATATCAATGAGCTGTTATGCTTTAGATTCGTCCGTTTTCCCTGTTCGGACCCCTGCCTGCTCCTTCACCGTGCCCTATGCGCTGGCGAACAAGAGGCGGCCGCCCAAAGCGGCCTGGTGGCTAAACGGCTTGCAGGGACTGGCGTCCCCGGTGCAGCAGTGGGCGAGTGGGCGAGTGTGCGTGTGTTTGCCTCTTTGGCACCGCCCCGTGTGTCATATGCGGTCCCTTGCTGCATGTGCAGGACGCGGGCTGTCGTTGCATCGTGTGAATGGCGTCATGTGGTGTGGAGTTTATCCGGCGCTCCGCATGGCGGCGGCGCAAGGCACTGGACAGGAACGGTTCTGCTAGACGCGAGTGAGATCTCTAGGACTCAACTGAGATCCGCATTGTATTTGGGTTTCAAGAAAGGTTTTCAAACATTATTTACACATTTTCTTCGCCCTCTCTTGCCGCCGTGTACACGCGAGGGAAATGACATCACGGACAGGCCTCCAGCGCAACGCCCACCCACAACAGGCGCGCGCGGGGAAGCGCACCCACCGTGAATACGGCACGCCAAACACCCCTGCCCGTGGGAAGATCTCACATACAACAAAATCAAGGCTTCTGCCTAAATTTCGACGTGGCATACAGGGGGGGTCTTCGCGCCCCCATTATGTGCTCTCCCCCAGACGTCATTGCAGACCAGGCAAATGCGAGGTGCGGGCCGCCTGCTCATGCGACCCGGCCGAGAGCGGAGACCCACCGCAGCTCCCGGCTCCGGGTCACTTGACCAGCAGGACGAGGTTTTGTGACCTCATAGCTTGAGGTACCGGCAGATTCCCAGTTTCTTGACCGTTTAATTTCAGGGTCTTCGAAGAGACTGTCGAACTTCCATTTCAGGGAAAGGGGAAAATAACATGCGTTTCTTTTCTTTCGGGGGTAGCGGCGGTGCCAGAACGCTTTTTTCTACCTCCCACCGATGCAGTGTTTCCACTTAGAGCGACTTACACAGCCCTCATATAAGCATCTTTGCTTTTTGCTGCCAAAGCTGCGCTCGCCACGCCCGTAGACCACCGAAAACGTGAGACCGAGTCGGGTGACCTACCGCCGTCCCGGTGGCCCTTGCATGCGCCGTGGCCGTACTTTGGTGCCTCTGGCATGTGCATGTTTTCCTTTAACTTGGGCGTGCCTCCCAAAAGATGTGTAAAAAATGGCTGCCCTCGAAACTTTTTGCACTGCCGCCCTGTCGAGGCTTGGGGAAGAGCAAAGTCTACCAACGATGGCGTGCAGGTAATGCGGGCTTGCATATGCGAGATCCGGCTGCTTACTGTTCCTCTCGCGGGCCGTGAGATGTGCCTCTTGTGGCTTTTGGCTATGCGACTCTCGACCATCCTTCCTTATCCGTCTATTTTACAAAGCCTTGGTAATGTCCCTCCTTGCTGGTGCTGTTTCCCCATGTAAGTTTTCCATCTTTTCTCGAGTTCTTGATTGCGGGTTTTTCCACTTTGGCTTGTACTACCTCGCCCACACCACCATCTGGCCACCCATTATGGCCGCCCATGCTCTCCGGCCTACCTGGCCGCGACCAACCCGGCCCATCAGGCTGTCTTGGTAGCAGACTGGGCGGTTTGCTGCGAGTATAAATTCGGACTCGAGTTTTCCTTCTTTTCATCAAAAGAAATCCAGCATCAGTGTTCAAAATCATCAGCCTCTCTCCTTCATCATCTTGCACTCAAGGAAGAAACCCTCTTGACTTGCGTCAGCCAGTTCTTTTTTTATACTCCCTTCTCACTTTGAAGTGTTTGACTTGGTCACCTGCCGGTTCCAGTTCATCTACCACATTCACCTGCACATTCGTGTGAGGCTTGCCCGCCGCCCTGCCTGCTGCCCTCTACCCTACCCACACTCTTGTCTCTGCGCATGTCCTTGTGAAGCGGCTCCAGCAGGACGCGGCGTACCTGTCAGCAGCCTCGGTCTCTTCAGTCAGACTACCTCCCTGTGTCATAGACAGAGACAGAGACCGCCGCCTGCTCAAGCCCAGAACGCCTTGAGGCTTCTCTCATAATACAGAATCGGAAGTACTTAGGGTGCCTTGTGTCCTTCTTGTTTCAAGCCTCTTTTTCTCTTTTCTCGTCATGAGTTATCCGTCTTACTATCGTTTCCCATACACCTCACACTACTACGAAGACTACGGCTACAAGACCAAGATTGACATCAACACTCCCGAACTCAGCTTCTCCAGCGAGTTCTACACGCCGAGGACTTCGTCCAAAACATACTACCCTTACAGTACGCGTGGGGCGTACTATTACGACTACTGCGACAACTACACGTACGGCGCTGCTTTGCACTGCCCGGTATGGGAGCCCAACAGAGCGCCGCCACGGCGGCCCAGCCAGAGGACAAGAGTCCGAAGCGGCGCGTGTCGAGACGAATCACCATCGAGACATCATCCACCGGCCAGCAATACGTATCGATACAGCGGTCGCGATCGAAGAACCGCACACCCAGCTACCACCACCACTCACCGCCGCACCACCATCACCATCACGAGTATGTGAGGGTGCAGCGTGAGGTGTGGGACGGCCTGGTGGATCGGGAGCGGACGCTGGACAAGACAAACAAGGGCCTCGTCTGCGAGGTCAACAACCTGAAGAGCGGTCTTTGCAAGGAGCAGGCAGAAGTGCATCGCCTCCGCAGCGTGGTGATCCCGCAGCTGGAGTGCCAGATTGCCAACCTCACAGCCGACAACAATGCGCTGCGGCACCAGCTGGAGACTGCGACGGGGAGCTGCGGAAAACACAATGCGCAGATTGAAGCTCTTCGGATACGCATCTGCCATCAGGACAAGGAGATTCGGGACCTCACGCACGACAAGACAGTCCTTTCACGGGAGGTAAAGGAGTTGGTGAGGCGCCTTGAACAGCGCGGCGGCTGCGGTGACGGCTGCCGCAGGAGAATGGAGGAACTGATACGCAACGCCGCTGCCTGGGAGGATAGGTTCTATGACATGGAGGAGAGGAGGAATCAGCTTAATAAGTTGGTCGATCAACAGCAGAGACGGATTCGGGCATGTGAAGAAATTCTGCGACGCAACGATTTGCCTATTCCGGGGGTTGAGCCGTGGTAATATTAATTGTTTCATTAGCTTTTGGAATTTTAGTAAGCGTTTGTTTTTATTTATCTTCTTTGCTAGGTTACCAGGTTTACATATAAAGTTGCGGAGGACTGTGTATCCAATAGCCCTTCAAAAGTTTGACGGCTTGGCAGATAGATTGTACAGCAAGCAATAAAATTTGTCTTCTTAGGTGGATACAATGGAATTATGTAATCTCCTAAAGGTAGCGACGACGTCATAACTATGCGATTATCCATGTGCTCTGCTTGGAAACTACTGTTTGAAGCCGGCTTTCATCGGGCAGCAAATCATGTGTTCCATACGCGAGAAGATGAAAACAAAAAGGCGGTAAGCATTACGGTATACACTTTGCATCGGATAATGTACTTGTTGAGAAGTGAAGTTTCCGGCCGGCAAAGTCTGCGTGGCATCATTCCGTGCGGTCGCTCGTATTCCGCGGGGGCGACACCGTGTATGCCGCAAGCCTGCGCGGCAGTCCAAACAGACACACATATGTCTCGCTGCCCGACGAATCAGCGCATGTCTTGGGATACATCAGTCGCTGTGCCACCTGAAATGCATCATGTCGTTTGGTATGTGAAGGACACCGCCAATGGACTGTGTTCCGCGCGGGGCAGCCGGCGAGCTGAGAGAAGCCGAGCTGGACAGACGTGGTGTGAGGGGCATGGGTGACACGACAGGGTGTCCTGCAAGGATTATCGTGAAGGCAATAGTGACTTGTACTCGGTGTACTATATGTCTAGGGAAACGCAGGTATATTTACAGAAGTGCTGGGGTCATAGAAAGAACGGGGAAGATGCAGTGGCTGGAGGTTGGCGGCTTATATATCAAAATTTACATAATAGTGAAACGGTTCGATATAAAATATATATAATCATGCAATCTGAATGGTAATTTGTCGTCTTCACTGTGACGAAGCGCACAGAATCTTGTTTGCTCGTCTCAACCTCAGCTTCTGTCAAACCTATGCAACTTATGTGCTGGCAGCACCAGAGACCAAATCAGATGACAGAAAACCGTCACGTCATGTACAGGAAACCTACAGAATATACTGGTGCTCATAAATTTAAATCAATTCCCGTTCGCCTTGTGTCGATCGGTGAGCGACATTTTTGGAGGATTATTCCGCCCGAAAGGCGGCCACATGAGCCACGCCATCTGCTAACGCAATCACCCGCTTCCACACCACTGTACATGAGAAAGTGTCAGATTGCGCCGATATTATGGAGATTTTTCGAGCATGGCGAATCGTAGAGAAGACAATTGCTCAGAAACAGTGGACAGCACTTATGTACCACCTCGCAAGGCTCCCGTGATACCTGAGAACCTGGCAACACTCTTGAAGTTTGGCTCCCCGAAACCAGGCTATGCACAGCACTTCTGTATATTCACTATTTGCCTTGATTTTATGCTATACTTTGCAGGAAAGCGATTCGTACTGTATTCTGGCCCATGTAGCCACTTCCGCCGCTACTCGACCCCGGTAGGTCGCGACACTGGCGCTTAGAGAAAGAAAGTAGAATGCGTGGATGATAGACTCTTCCGTCTCATATAGCACAGAAGGACGACACTGGACGAAGAAGTTTGCTAGCCCCCGCCGATTGGGCCTAAATCGAGTTTCGGTGCGACAGAGAGATTTGGAAGCAAATAGTCATCTCAACTTTCGCACTGGGCTGGCCCGGTATGTGCGACCCGGGAAAAAGGCGGCAAGGATGTCTGTACTACGGACAGGAGACAAGTTTTTGCCATGTCACTACGTGCGTGATACTGCAAAGGCATTCTAGTCTTATCCCGGTCACAATTGAGAGACATGTCAGAAAAGGGAGGGGGTTTGGGGGCCTGACCGTTACACAGGTAGACTGGATTTTCTACAAAACTGGGGGCCGCCTACGAGATCAGACGCGGTGCTTTTGGGGAAAGACTCATATTTTTCATTGTCAATAGTATACCTCTCTGAAGCTTATATCTCTCAACAGCGGCTGATTAAGCCTCATTCGCCAGCGATACCTGTATGTGAAGGCTTCTGATACGCTTGTCAGTAACATACTTACATCAAATCTCCAATCAGGAACACATTCCGGCTCTGTGCCATCATGACTGGTGCAGGTGACTTTTTCCACCAAGGGGTAGACACCGCAGCAGTGGAGAGACTGGTGAACAAGTTGCTGGACGACAAAATCGTAGCAGAAAGGCGGCCAGTGACAGAACCGTCATTTACGCTGACCGAGGAGTGGCGGCAGCTGACCATCCGAGCAATTGACATCATCAGCGATATGCAGGGGCTGCTAGAAGATTCCCAAGCGCAGGCAGAGGCTTGGCACCGGCAGTACGACCGTACCGAGGAACACAGCAGCCGTCTGAGCCAGCAGCTCCGCAACGCCGGCCTCACGCCGGTCCGCGCAGACGAGGCCGGCTACGGGACGAGCCTCCCCCGGAGTCCCAGCCCGTTTCGCGGCCGCGGGAGCAGTGGCCACAATGGCAGCGGCCGCAGGCGGCATGGTCGCAGTCGAAGCCGCAGTCGCAGTCGCAGTCGCAGTCGCAGCTGCAGTCACAATCACCATCGCTGCGGCAACCGTAAGCATGGCGGGAAGCGCGGTGTGCACTTTGAAGACAAGGACACCAAAATGTCGGGCGCAAACGGGTCTGGGAAGAAGTCCAATGGCGCCACTGGCCGCGATCGCGAGCGGCAGGGCTACCAGAAGGGCCAGGAAGAGCTGCGAAAGGAGAAGGCCATGCGAGAGCGCGGGGAGAGGAACTCCAAGAGCATGGGGGAGTTTATATCAGACCGCGATAGGCTGGGGGGACGGTTCGAGCTCGGGCAGCGCGGGCGCAATTCTTTTACCGCCAAAAAGCCGGGTTTTAACGGGACGCCGGTGCCGACGCCGCAGCCCGGGCCGCAGCCCTATGGTCCTGGCGGCTTGCCGTATGTCCCAAATCCGCTCAGTCATCCGCAGCATGTGACTCCACGTTCCGATGGCATTACACCTGAAGTCTACCCCTGGGTGATGTCAGGTGGCCGCGATCCATTTGGCCGGGTCCATCCCTCAGCATACTGAGGTGGGAGCCGACGTAGGCGTCTCGAGGGTGGGGTCGAGGTTGGTATCGATGTATAAGTCAGAGAGAAAACAAATTGACTCAGTATATAGCAGATAGTATATATCATGAATAACGGCTTACTGTAATATGTAAACAATGTTCTTGATTCCTCATCTCGTCGATGTATATAGCCAGTTGCTCTATATACAAGGCAAAAGGTGACATATGCCCCCTGTCTTCGAAATGTAAGTTTTTATTGGACATGAGTACATGTAGCGTGGTGTGAACTGTCAGAGGAGAGATAGTGGGTTTCCAAGTTAGGCAGGTCGATTAGCTTCTGCTCAGAGGGCTTGACGGCAGCCCGTTAGCCCGAATGCTTACGCCCGCGTAACCCCGGCTTCGGAGGTCCGATGAACGATTCGAATCGGTGACTTTCGTGTGTGCTTTTTTTTTTTTGTTGTTGTAATTTTTGTCAATTGACAGACTCGTGGCCAGCTTTCCTTCTTCCTTTAATCCGTGCCGTGATGTTGTTTTCGCTGAGGATCAATGTCTCAGCCGCCATTCCTCAGTGAACAATAACCCCGTTGCGCCGCCATTCCGGCCGTGGCGGCCGATTTCTAACCCGAAGCCAGTGACACACGTAACCACGGCTCCTGCCACCGCAGCATAATAAATGCCCTTACCCCGCCGCCTCGGCCTTCAATCCTCCTCAAGAATCCTCTTCCTCTCACACCGCAACGCAACGCTCAGCCAAGATGAAGCTGTTCGACTCCCTCTCCGACGACCTTGCTGCCTGGCTGCGCCAGCAGCCCGTCTTCTTCACCGGCTCCGCGTCCACTCACGGCCCGCACATCAACGTCTCGCCCAAGGGCCTTGCCGACTCGCACTTTGCCATTCTATCCCCAAACCGGTGCGCCTACATCGACCGCATGGGCTCCGGCTGTGAGACCATTTCCCACAGTTACGAAAACGGACGCCTGTGCCTCATGTTCATGAGCTTCGGCCCGACGCCGCGCATCCTCCGCCTCTTCTGCCGCTCCTCTGTCATCGAGTGGGACAGCCCGCGCTTCCGCGAAATGATACGCACCGTCTCGCAAGGGGGGCGGCGGGAAGACTTTGAGGGCGCGCGCGCCGTCATTGTCTGCGACATCTGGCAGGTCCAGACGAGCTGCGGGTTCGGTGTCCCCCGCGTCAAGAAGGGCATCTATACGCCGCCGCAGGAGGATGAAGACGTGGAGGGCGTCGAAGAGTCCAGCGGCCCACCCAAGATCAAGAGGACCGGTGATGCCGCCGTCGATATGGAGAGGCTGTTGCGCCAGGGCCTGTCAGACGGCGAGAAGCTCTCCGAGGTGTGCGTCTTTGAGGAACGTCCTCACCTCGACTACTGGACTGGCAACATGGTCAGCAAGAATACAGCGCTCAAATACCAAGCCAAAAATAACGCCCGCAGCATGGACGGTCTTCCTGGAATGAAAACAGCCCGCCGGGATAACAACGAAACGCTGTTGGTCGGTGATGCGATGGCCTACTTGAGGCGCATGGCAGCTGAGAAGGTGTCTGTGGCCGTCGGCTTTGCTCTGGGTGCTCTCTTTTATTTTATGCTTGTCACTTTCGGCTTGACATCTCATTGAACAAGGACCAAGCAGTAGTTTTATTGAAAACAAGGCAGCAGAAGCGCATGATTCAGTCCTTAGTTTTGACTTCTTTTGATACTTTGGAAGGGCATCATCATTCAGAGGCGCTCTTGTGCAACACTGTGTCACAGTTCGACTGTCGCTGCACATAATGGAAGACAACTGTGCACAGTAGGAAAGGATAATTGCATCTCTATTTTCGTTGCTGTTATCTAGAGAATGATTAAGTGAATAAGCGGTGTCTTCAAGATCGCTCGACTTTCCCTAGTCTCGCTTTTGCAGGCGTCGGACGGCCGGGTTTCAGAATTCGCCGTGACGCCACTCACGTATAGTGGAGTGCCGGGTGCCAGTGCTACTGCCATGTATCACCGGCGCGTACGCCAGCGGAAAGGAGCATCTGTGTCACCGCAGTCAAACATCGCGGGCCACGACCTACTAAGGATGCGGCAGCCGGAGCCGAGTAGACTGCTGGTCTGGCGATTCGCTGTAGATGAGACATGGTAAATTCCATTGCTTTACATCACAAATCATCCCGAGGTGGCAGGCGGAGCAGGGTTTGGTGCCGCAGGGACGGTGGCTTGCCCATTAGAGGCTCCTCCGCTGTTTCCTTTCCCGCCTCGTCCACGACGGCCCCGTCGGTTATCGCTTCCTTTTTCCCTTTCTTTATCATTATCCTTAGGTTTCTCCTTATCTGTAGACGCCGGTGAAGTACTAGATCCTCCCGCTCCACCAGAAGCCGCTGCCGCAGGCTTCTTGTCCTTGCGTTCCAGAATTTGGACAGAGCCTTGAGCGACAGGAACGGGACTGGCAGCCACAGCCTTCACAAGCCCGTCGTGGCGTTCAAAATCGACAAAGGCAAACCCTTTGCGTTTATCCATCTCGATAGCCATAACGGTTCCAAATGCCTCCAAGGCCTGTCGCAACGCAGCATCGGTCACGCCCTGAGAATGGACCGCGTGCTTCACGAATGCTTTAGTTGCACCGGCGGTCACTGCTTGCGGTTTCTTCTGAGTCTGGGCGCCTTTACCGTTTGCAGCTGGCTTCCCGTTCTTCTCAGTAGTAGACCCTTTAGTATTAGCACTCTGCTGGGCCGTCTGTGTTACTGGCGCGGGGGTTGGTCCAGTGGGTGTGCCTGCTGACACTTCTGGCTTCTTCTTGAGGATCACTGGCGGGTTTGCAGCGGTCGGTTGCGATGTGTTGACTTCTGCTGCTTTGCCCTTGTCTCCATTCTTAGCGTCACGGCCCCTTCGCCCAGATTGAGATTTTCCGTTCGCAGGTGCTGTCTTGGGCTTTCCGTCAGAAGGTGTGACCTCCGCTTTCTGTGCTGAGGCGCCTTGGGCATCATCTGGCTGATTTCCCTCCTTGGCTTTGGCTTCAGCTTTGGCCGCATCTTGACGTGCACGACGGTGTGCGCTGCCTGGACTGAGGCCCAAGTCACGTTGGAGAATTCTAGCCGCTGTCGCAATTCCAGCTCGTCGGCTCTTTGGCGCTTCTTGCAAGATGGCGGCATTGATTGCCTTGGCGGCATTCTTTGCGGCATCAGCTGCCTGTTCGGTGGCGGCCTTTTTCGTCAGGATCTTGACCGTAGTTTTGGATCCCCGTTCTGCCTTTTCAGCTTTGGGCTCGCGACCCTTTTTCTTAGAAGCGTCGTCGTCTTTGGAGCCCTTGCTCTTCCCATCGCCTCGCTTCTTGCCCGACCCCGAGTCCTTGGATTTATTGGCCTTTTTCTCCTTGAGGTATTCGACAAGGGGTGTGGTAGTAACCTTAGACTCTCCTTTGTTTGCGTCATCCCCATCGTCAGCGTCGATACTGTCGCGGAGTGGTACAGGGTTTGCTAGGCCTTCTAGGAATGCCATGAACTCAGGATCTTGATCTATCGTCCCTTGGCGAGCATCTGTGCGCTTCTTGTTACCAGGCACTTTCTTATAGACGGATAACTCCAAGACTGGTGGCCCAACCAAGGCTGGACTTGTGAAGCTGTTTTTGGCGTCCTCCCACGTTGCAGCCCTGACAGTCTCACTCAGTGCGAGCATGTCATCCTTTTTGAGCAGGTGAATATAGGCGCGTGCCGGGCGCGATGGCTTCGACGGGCTGAATTTTATGTTAGTGGAGTAAAAAAGCCAGTATTAGCAAATAACCTACTCTGTCGAAATCTTGCCTGGAATATAAGAGAACCAGTCGACTTTGCCGTTGCCAACGGTCCAAGTCCCACCTAAAAGGGCAACGCATTCTGCTTCAGTCATGCCAGGGGGGAGACGGCGAAGAACCAGCTTTCCTCCATCATTCTGCTGCCGTTGACGCGGGGCCCTAGGTGCATCATTTTCCCGTCCCTATCATGTCTCGGTTAGGGCAAGCCACTGGTATATCATGTGAGCTCGTCTCACCTTAGAATTATCACTCTTCTTGTCTCCTTGACCACGTCGCTTCTTAGGCCTTGAGTTCCCGCTTTCCTGGCCACCTTTTCCCTGCAGCATGTCAGATATATGCGTCCACGAAGCTATGGCCGTTGTGGCTCATCGTACTTTACCAGGCTCACTCCCTTGGCCAGCGGCATTCGGAGCAGCCCCGTTTGTCCTACGAGACAGGACTTGAGGTGCCTTTGCGGACATTGCGCATTTCGGACAAAATTAGACGTTTGCGCCGATAGTGATGCCCCTTGGTGCGCACGCTTGGATGTTTAATCATGAGGCTCAAGCAGGCGCCGCAATAGCGATAGCGAGCTGTTGCTCAACCGATAGCGCTTGCTCTAAGCGTGGCTATGCAACTAAAGGGTTCTTGGAGTCGCGTAGTCACGTGCGCAGATTGAAGGCAGGCAGGTGTAGATACGAAGATGGATTGATGTAGATGAATATGAATCTTTAGAAAATGGAAAAGTGATTCTTATTTAGAGTATTTGCATCTGCTTGGGTGATTCATTTTACGTATACTTCCCTCTTCATCGAGGGCGCTCGGCAGTCAACACTGGCCTGGTCATCTTATCGGTACCTGACTGTTCCAGAATGGTAGGCTACGCTAGGCCCGCCTTTGCAGCGGCACCGAGCACCCACTCATAAGCAAGGCGAGATCATCCCTTTGCCGCCTCAGCTCCTCGATCTGCTCTGGAATTTCATCTTCGGAGGGCAGGACTTTCAATCATGAGCTCAAGCGTACCACGACCGGGCCCGGCCAACCTGGGCCCAAATGCCGGACTCGACGAGTGGCTCGAGGAAGCCAAGCAGTGCCACTATCTGCCCGAGCGGGCCATGAAGGAGCTCTGCGAAAAAGTCAAGGAGATATTGATGGAAGGTAAGATTGCAGAACCTGGGAGGATCATCGATATCGACAGCGGCCGACGCTATGAACCGCGGCGGGCAAACGGCATCTGCTAACGAGGCTCCTCTTCGCCCTGCTGCAGAGTCCAATATCCAACCGGTATGCACACCGGTAACCGTTTGTGGCGATATCCACGGCCAGTTTTACGATTTGCTCGAGCTATTCCGCGTCGCTGGCGGAATGCCCGGCGAGACCAATGTTCAGGCCCCGAAGACGTCGACTGCCGTCATCATGCCGCAAGATATCGAGCCCCCCGCTATTACGAACCCCAAACTGCTCAAGAAGCTCAAGTCTACGAATAACGAAGCAGGCGACGGCGACGGCGGCGACGATGCGGATCCGGAGGCGGACGCCGCAGCTGGCTCTGCGGATATCAACAGCACGGTACCTTCTTCCCAAGGCGCGCAAACTCGATTCATATTTCTCGGCGATTTTGTCGATAGAGGATACTTCAGCTTGGAAACATTTACGCTATTAATGTGTCTCAAGGCAAAGTGAGTAACGCCAACACGGGCTTCCTGATATGCATGCGTCTTGTCGGCTGACTGTTGGATAATACAGATACCCCGATCGGATAGTACTGGTTCGCGGCAACCACGAGTCGCGTCAGATTACCCAGGTGTACGGGTTCTACGAGGAGTGCCAACAAAAATATGGCAATGCCTCCGTGTGGAAGGCGTGCTGCCACGTCTTTGACTTCCTCGTCCTCGCCGCCATTGTCGATGGAGAGGTTCTCTGCGTTCACGGCGGTCTGAGCCCCGAAATTAGGACTATAGATCAGATCCGCGTTGTTGCGCGTGCGCAAGAGATTCCGCACGAGGGCGCATTCTGCGACCTGGTCTGGTCTGATCCAGAAGAAGTAGAGACATGGGCCATCAGTCCTCGTGGCGCCGGCTGGTTGTTCGGTGACAAGGTGGCGACAGAATTCAACCACGTAAACGGGCTGAAGCTGATCGCACGAGCCCACCAGCTTGTGAATGAAGGATACAAGGTATATTTTGCGCATGGCAGCCAGCAACGTGGAACGCATCAGCTAATCAGTGCTCAGTACCATTTCCCCGAGAGCTCGGTCGTGACGGTTTGGTCGGCGCCAAACTACTGCTACCGCTGTGGAAACGTTGCCTCGATCATGACAGTCGACCAGGATCTGGACCCTAGATTTAGCATTTTTTCGGCTGTGCCTGATGACTTGAGACACGTGCCCGCCGGGCGGCGCGGTCCAAGCGATTACTTCCTGTGATGAATATTACGTTGAATAGAGGGACTGACACGGGACGCGTTCTACATGTAAATTAGTATATGGTTGAGATATCCACGGTCTTGAAATGATAAACTGCATTGATAAATACGTGCATGCTACCATGCTTCGATCCTGGTCACCATGTAAGATGACAGATTGGCGGGCCCAGTATCGATCTCAAGTGTCTAAATTTATCCCCGCTCACGCTACCCGATACCAGAAATTTCATCAAGTTGAAGCATCACAGTGTGAACGACGACAAAGTTCTCCGGCCAAAATTTCGAGTCCTTGGGAAGATGTGACACAGTCAAAGGACGTGACGCACATTGAAACGACAACAACGCGATGCCGAAGCAACAGCCTCATAACCCCCTTCAGGCTGCGTTGACGAGTTGGCTTCAGCTCGTTGAGCCGCCAACAGATCAAAACCCCGACGTTTGGAGCAAGGCCTTGCTTGATGCCGCACCTAAGAGATATACAATTTATGAGCCGTTGGCCCTCTTACCGTCAGGAAGTTTCGGTAAAGATATCTGGAGGACGACACTAGAAACCTGCAACGCGGAGACTCGAACACAGCTATGGGAGCTACTCCTTAAGGAGTTGTCATCAGTTGCCAAGGGCCCTCTCACACACTTGGCCACCAACGAGGGGATACCTCTTCGAAAGGATGGTGAATCAGATGAAAAAAATATCCTACGAAGCCCAACGGGACTGCGGATGCTACACGGCGACTTTGGCCCGGCAAAAACAGAAGAAGAAACGCCAACGACAGAGGAGTTCAACAAGGCGCTCTGGATATCGACAAAACAAAACGGCATACATCAGACATGGGCGCCGAGATGGACCATGTTTAGCAGAGGAAACGTCAAAGAAAAGGCTAGGCTGTTAAAGTACAAGACAGAAGGCAGGAAGCGCGACACTGGCCAGGCATGGGCTGTCGACCTATATGGCGGCATTGGGTATTTTGTCTTCTCCTACGCAACGCTGGGGATGCGTGTACTCTGCTGGGAAATCAACCCGTGGAGCGTGGAAGGCCTGCGCCGCGGCGCGCAAGCCAACAGATGGAGCGTCAAGGTTGTTTCAGATGCGACAGAGCTCGCGCGTCCGGTCGAAGAGGTGATGGCCGGCGGCGAGCAAATCGTCGTGTTTCTGGAAGACAACCAAAGAGCACAGGCGAAAGTGCTGCGTCTGCAAGGACTCGGAATCGCTGAGAACATTGCGCATGTGAATGGCGGCTTCCTGCCGACCAGCGAGCCCACATGGGAACCAGCGTGGAACATGACACGAAATAGCAACGCTGAGCAGTCGTGGTTGCATCTGCACGAGAATGTCGGCGTCAATGATATCGAGAGACGCGGAAGCGAGATTGAACAGCGCTTCAGGGCCTGGAACGTGGCAGAAGGCCTGACGCGAGATGTGAGAGTTAGTCATGTGGAACGGGTAAAGACGTTTGCGCCAGGAGTATGGCACTGCGTCTTTGATGTATGTATTACATAGCCGGAGGTGTGACCTTTTGTCTACCCTCTTGCGCTCTCCATTCTGGAGATTATGCATAATAATACAAGCTCTTGAAAGTGTATCGCAACATGATAATGCTTGCTTGTCTCAGCATCCAAACCATTTCATCGTTTCTTTTCCCTGACCCTAACTCCCCAAACAATCAAAAAATGTATTTCCCGACATATACTCGTCTCCCCCAACTCCGGTATATATGTAATGTTTATGTGTACTCGTTTCGCATCGAATGTACTCGTCGGCTATGCTCCAATCCTTATTGCTGCACACGCAGAAATTTGGCGGGAATGTTCGCCTCGATGATTGACAGCTTGTCCATGGCCATCTGTTTCTCCTCGGCATCCTCCATCTCCTCGTGCTTCTTGAAGTGCTCAATGTCCTCGGGGTGCGTCAGGTCCTCGAGCTTGGTATCTTCGTTGTGGTACTTGTTCCAGTGGTGCACCTCGTACTCGTACTCATCGTCGCCGTGGTGGCCCGGACCTAGGTTCATGTCAGGCAGCGTCTTGCCGTCGATGATGAAGCCGGCAAACTCATCGCGCTGAATCAGGCCATCGCCGTTGCGGTCGAGCAGGCGCACAAGGTCGTTGTACACCTCCTCGCGGCGCTCGTAGCTGACATCCTTGTTCGTCGCGTCCATGAGGCCATACATGCGCTGCATCTCCTCCTTTTCCCAGACGCCGTCGCTGTCAAAGTCGTGGAGCGTGAAGAAGGAGAGGGCGTCGAAGCTGTCCATGCCGTGCTCCTCTGTATGCAGGGGCGCGAGGGCCAGGGTCAGCGTGATGGTCGGCTTCAGGAAATCGCACAATCCTAAGTCTACAACGTACCGGCCATGTGTCTTGTCATCCAGTTCGGGTAGTCCGTTCGCGCCTCCTCGCCATAGGTGCCCCCGTGTGCGCCGCCGCCGTGTGAGCCATGAGCCGCCGCTAAGCATGCGAAAGCGACTGCTGAGAGTGCAGAGATGTGCATCTTGATCAATTGCGCGGTTTTCGGGCAGAAACAGTTCGAACTGTGGCCGACTGGGTAATGTTGTTTGATTGAAGCTGCAGCGGGCTCAGCCTACGCTCAGCGGGCTAGGTAAGGGGGTTCGTCACTATCGCGATGCCGTGGAGACAGCGACCAATTAGATATGCGCATTGAACGCCTATGTTAATTAAATCAGGAAATGCTTTGAAAATGTTTTTGTCACCGTTTACAGCTTTTAATTGAGCTAGTTATTACGACAGGATAAGAACTCCAGCGTATGCGGCCGGTACAAGCAAAATAATTGGAATAATTTTTCTGTTATTGATCCTGCCAAGTATGAGCCCGCGGCGGCCGACTGGCGGCCGACTTCGGCGGTTTACTATGGTCAGTACGGCTCCCTTCAATAATAGCACGCGACAATTAATACCACTGTATAATTTTTCAGCGCCCAAGTGAAGATCTTGTATGTATTCCCGATCCCATTGCCGTTCAAGTTGGGAGGTATGCTGGCGATGAAGGCGCGGCATCCCGTAATGGCAAATACGCCACCCGAAGGCAAATTGATTATAACATGGCTGTAATGAGAGAGATGGTTCTATCGTTATGTTACGAGCTTGTAAGCCACATTAGGGTTGACTCATTGGTCTACTCCGCATTCTAATATGACATTTGTTTGGCTTTGTCTCGTCTGAGCTGAGAAAATTCCGACTTGACATGGGCAAAGTGTCCCGGCTGCAAACATGCTTCCTGCTAGGGCGTTCGTCAGGGAAGCGCTCTCCTCTCGCAATGAACGACCACTTGCCGACACTGGTTCTCCTCGACCTCGGCAATGGGCAATATTGTTCTCGACCTAGCCGTCAGTGCCTCGCTCCCGTCGTCGCTCGCTCCCACTACCCTGTAGAACTTACAGGACGGAACCTCTTTCAGCCCAGTTTCTCTCTAAAGGTCAGCTGCCCGCCTGACTGTTACATACAAACGGCACTCCGTTTCGGCTTAGCAAACAGTTAATCAGGGTATTTGTTCTAGACTCAAGCGGGCGTGAAAACAACAAAGGCAGGATGACAACGCGCATTCAGGCCTATGGCAAATTCTCCTCTGCCAAAACAGCCTCGAAAGACTTTGGACTTCTCGTTGCTAATCTGACTTGAAGCCACCGCGGAAAGCGACCGGTGAAAGGAACCCGAAAACTAAGCAGCTTAGAGAGCCGACATTGCAGAGCGCCGACATTGCAGAAATGGAGCTGGCTTTTGAGTTTGGGTAGTTGGTGCCTATTGAGGACCGTCACTGTAAAGACAGAGATGCGACCGATAACTGTATCTACTAGAACATAGCTTCAACAGTACACACCGAGTATTGGTTCCCAAAAGAATAGTATGCATGGTCCTATGACCGGATGAATACGATGCCGCCCAGAAACATGATGAGCATCGCTGTAGACTTTGGATTCTGCGGATAACGTCGCAGCACATGACTCGAACATGCCATATGAGCGCCTCTATTCCCAGGCTGGTAAGCCCCCATCTCAATACTGTTGAGACGGTGAAATCACGGTGGAGATCCTTCTATAGGCCACAGTTTGTCAACTGTTCACCGAACAAACTTTCAATGTGCCTTCTTCAACGGCTAGCCTCACTCACGCACGACCTCGGGGGCTGGTCCGTAGCGCCAAACTTTAGCACAACAGCCGCTCTAATTCTAACTAGAGCCCGCATTGGGGGCTGACAGGCTAGCCTGGCCAAGTTCAGTGCCGATGTGGCCATGTGTCGAGCAAGGCTGGATAGGTATGTGGGAGGTGCCAGAACTCTCCATTCCGCGTCTCTCCGTACCTGGGGGGCTTGTTTGTCATTGCCCTCCGAGATGTCTGAGCGGCTCATCATCATCCGTATACACAACATCGTTATTAAGTAATAACAAGTCTCCCCGCAAAGATATCTACACAGAAGCGGAAAAATTGGCCGCAAATCAACTAATTTCCTAGCAGCGGCGCGAGACTCCGCGATAGAAATTAGCAATACAGCGGGAACATACATGTGGCTTATTAACAGATGCGCTTTCCAAGGTAAAGTTAGAGTTCCCTGTCTCTTCCACTGCCAAAAAGTCCCGCATCATTATGCCATGTTATTCATAAGAGATAATAGTTGCAACAACAGCATACCATAAACGGAACGCTAGAAAGCAAGGCGGGTCGTTGAGCGGCTTGACAAACCGTCCGCGCAGACTAGTGCTGTGCACATGGGGCTCTGCCGTTGAAAGAGTGGAAAATAAATGGAAGAATGACAAGCGCTATTAAGCTGTCAACTTTGCATTCAGGGAGAATAATGAACCCGATTGTGCAGCGAGTCACGTCGACACTCCGTCCCGAAAGTGATACATCGACTGGCGCGGAAGCGAGATTGATCTGGCCAAGGCGTGTAGTCCAAATGTGCCGTGCCAGCGACCAATGCAAGAGAAAAAAAAAACCCTAGCTGACAATAAGAGAGTATGCGGAAGGGCTAGTCGTGTAGACGAGCATTCCTGGGCGATGTAGGCACGCGATTGCTCGAAGATGGACATGACTGGCAAGACAGAAAATAACAATTGGCAAACCCACAACTGCCTGAGAGGAATCGCACTCCAGCAACTACAAACGAAACGAACCCGGACTGCAAAGCCTCCTCTGCATCATCACCATCCCACAGCCAAGCCATGCGACACTACTCGTGTCTATCATCATTCACCGTAACTACTTGCTTTACCTGATTGGTCGCTCCCCACACTTGGAGGAACTGGACGGTGACAGTGGCCTTAACAGTATTCGAAACGACCTCCCATCGTGGAGAAGGAATGCAGTGACCCTCTACCGGCAATCACGCCCTTCCGGCCCCAGTAAAGTAGTAAATATGAGAACAAAAAACGGGGACGGCAGACCATGGGCTTTTTTTAGAGAGTAACTATCGGTTTCCACTGAGCATGGCGTTTAAACTTTGTTACTAGCCAACTAGTTTTGCTGGTTAAATAGGACATCTCTCGCAGCGCATTAAGCCAAGCTAAGCCAAGACTGGGCCAAAGTTGTGTTGGTCGCCTAAGTCCGATCAAGAGCATGCAGGAATGCTCTTAATCCATGCGAAGCTGCAAGGGAGATTGTAAAAAAAATTGTTGAAGGAGAGACACGAAAAGAGTATATTACTGAATTAACTGACTATAGACTGAATGGTAGTTGGCAGTTAGAACGCAAAAAGCATAGTGGCAACCGCCACGAGAACCGGCATGCAGTACAGGGCTGTTGGCTGGTAACGACCAGGAGCTGCGCCAGTGACAAGACTTGGGCTGGTGCCAGGGCCAGAGACTGAGGACGTTGCTGCGGTGGAAACAGAGCCCAAGCCGCCGAGAGCACCAGAGCTGGAGCCTGAGCCTGAACCAGAGCCAGAGTCAACTCCCGAGTCAGATCCAGATCCAGGTCCAAAGCTAGAGCTACTCGAGCCGGAGACAGAGTCAACGCCATTGCCGGCACCGTTGCCAGCGCCAGCGGCATCACTTCCTAGGCCAGAGGCAGAGCGACCGCTGCCATTAGCTCCGCTCTCTCCCGTAATGCCTCCTCCACTGCCTCCACCATTGTTTCCACCAATACTGCCACCAGTATTTCCTCCGTTGTTTGCTCCATTGTCGCCTCCGTTGTTGCTGCCGTCCTTGCTTGAGCCGCTGCCAGCGTAGTTTCCGTTCTTGTTGCTTCCTCCATTGCTGCCACTGTTGCCAGAAATGTTGGTGCCGTCATTTCCGTTGTTGCCAGCGTTGTTGCCAGCGTTGTTGCCAGCGTCGTTGTTATCTTCTGGAGTGTTTCCATTATTGCCTCCGCCGCGGTCTCTCCCAGAACCTGGAATAGTCACGCCAATATCCCCGAATCCATTGTCTCCATTGCCTCCAGTAGGCCGGGGGAAACCAGTAAATGTACTAGTCGGCAATGATGTAGTGGTTGTTACTGCAGGCAAGGTTATAGTTTCCGTGGCCGGGCAGGCAGTGGCGAGAGAAAGATAGCCCGCGCCGAGCAAGGCAGCCGTTGCTGTTGGAGCACGCATTGCAGACAAAGATTGAGTCTGGGCTTAATGGGAACGACAGTAGGTTGTAACAAAAAGGCAAAACTGGCTGTATAAAGATTCTTATAAAGCCACGGCGAGATGCAACTCAGTTTGGCCAGGGATGAATTGCATGACTAGCTCGAATGATGTCAACGAGAATAGCTGGCTTGGAGGCCATACCAAATCCGTTTTCGATAACTATTCTTTTTCGGCTCTTCACATCGGAGATTGCCTCAACAGGGTGGCAACTATTGCCTCGGCTGGAGTCAGAACCAAAGTCCAGCCGTCAACAGGTGTGGGTGGACTCTCAGCCAAGACGTGACGGCTCAGTTGTATCACATTTGCTATAGAACGGGGAGAAAAAAAGCCGCATTCAGTCA
This sequence comes from Lecanicillium sp. G3, assembly GCA_037575805.1. Lineage (NCBI taxonomy): Eukaryota > Fungi > Ascomycota > Sordariomycetes > Hypocreales > Cordycipitaceae > Lecanicillium > Lecanicillium sp. G3. Next base: position 403,333 of record JAZHPD010000019.1, on the reverse strand, counting down.
ACATGTGGTTAAATTCCTTCGCCTTCGAGGCTCGAACCTAGTCAGTGGTGTACGACATGTTCTGTAACTGCACGAGCCTGTAGTCCTTCAGCTGAAAGTCTCGACTCATCCCGCTCGTGAGCCCACAGCGGAATGCAATAGTTGATGGAAATTGAGCTAAAGTCTTCTACGAAGTTGAAAAAGGGGCGTTGACTTTACATTGCCCGGTTGAACTCAATCGAATGAACTCTGCCACGACTCAGTCACTTACAACTACCGTTGTCCCGGTTTGTTGACTGCTTTCAGCACCAACTTATAAACACCCCTATAAGCCATATGAGCTAACAGGATAACAAAGCAGCCCTTTTAAAGGTAAGAAATTCGACAAATCTTCTTCTCTCTTTGTTTCTGGGCTCCTCTACAGACAAGAGCCGACATGGTCCCCAGGGCTTTGGGTCTAACCCTGCTGTCACCACTGTCCAGACGGCAGGATGGTAGTTGCACAGATTACTGTCCGAGTGGAACAATGAGTGTTGAAGTCGCTCCCACCAACATTGTCGTTGAACAACCACTCCATGTAACTGGTTTTTTTGCGACCAACGGCCCGGTTACCTTTGGAGAGGATCTCTTGGCCACCATCACTGGGGCACCTGGTCTGCTTGACACTTGTCTCACATTTAAAAAGACAGAGACTCGGAGAAACACTGTGTAAGTTGTCAAATCATTAATTTTAGTGAACACCGGCTAACGTGAACTTATAGTACTCTCTGTCCTTCAGCCGGACGGTCTTCTACCAACGGTGGTGTCTCGAGCCAGGCCACTGGCCCAGCCGAAACCAGCACCAACGGTACCGGCCAATCTACTGACCAGCCTACTGATACCCGCGCTTCTGGCACCGAGGGATCCCATACTTCGGGTGCTTCTACTGGTGCTGCATCTAAAACTAGGGGAGTTGTATCGACGGGTACTGACGGGACTGGCTCCACGATCGCCACTTCGGAGTCAACCCTGTCTGTGCCGGGCACAACTGCCCAAAACTCTGGTAGCCCCAGTAGCGTTGGCGGTAGTGCCACTGGTAATACGACTTCTGTTACGACAGACAGTGGTACTGGCGGTACCAGTACGGCTCTTAGGACAAGTATCTCAGCTACCTCTACTGGCATTGATGCCTCCAACACTCCCGCTGGCACTGGTAGCTCTAGTGTTTCTACTGGTACAGGCACTACCACTACCACCAGGAGCAGCAGCTCTTCTGCCAGCATAGAGGGAATCTCCACTGGCCCCAGTACAGACACGACTACTGGAGGTGGTGGTTCAAGCACAAGTGGTACTCCTGATTCTTCTAGCATCGAAGCTACCAGCATCAGTGGACCTTCTACTAACGCTTCTACTATTGGTGCTGTGCCTTCTACCAATACTTCCTCTGGTGGTCCCTCAACTGCCACTTCGTCTACAGAGGACTCTTCCATTGATGCTTCACCTACTGGCCCTTCCTCCACCGGTGCCTCATCAACTGATGCCTCATCTATTGATGTTTCGTCGACTGACGGCTCATCTACCAAGGGAGCATCCACTGGCGCTTCATCCACAGGCGGCCCGCATCCTGATGTTTCATCTACCAGTGCTTCGTTGACGAATTCCTCATCTACGGATGTACCTACCATGAACACATCTATTGGTACATCTACTAATTCTGGCACGAGAGCAGACGTCGCCAGCACCAGTTCCTCTGCCACCAATGCGCCAAGCGCAACTCAGACTAGCAGTGTGCCAACTACTTCAATATCGACCACGTATTCTTCCAGCACTACTTCGACCACAGATATTATCAGTGCTGACCCAAGAGCAGGAGGCTGTTTCCGAGCTCCTTTACCCAGAGTATGCGCCACACTTCCTCGGGCATGCAAGGACTTAGCCAACGTCAACGGTCTTGCGCTTGCACCATTGATAGAGCTCTGCAAAACTAGTCTTGGTGCCATAAGTGGCGGTAAGTCTGTCTATTGCCTTCATGGCACTATAGGCGTTGGCTCGGTCGGTGCGGATCTGGTCGATTGCCTGGAAGCGTCTATCGCGGGTGTGTGCATCTCGGACCTCCCCGCTGATTGTCTCTCTATTGGCGACGCATCAGTTGGCCAGATTTCCAAAAGCATCGCCTCCTGTACGTCAAACCTTGGGGCCTTTGCAGTTGGAACTGCGTCGAGGTGCTTGGACCAAGTTTTCACGGACCCCCTTCGCATTATATCTTGCTTGAGGGATGCCATTGGACTCGGAGACCCCAAGAAGTTCTGCTCAGACGGAGTCAATCGGACTGCTGGCCCTATTGCCCCTACTTCCTCTACTAGCGGAAGTAAAGCGGCCATTCCAACCACTAGTGGCAGCTTAACTGGGACTGGAAACTCGACTGTTAGCACAACTGGTAGCACCACGGGCAGCACTTCAGGTAGCACCTCGGCTGTTGCAAGCTCCTCTAGAGATTCTACCAGCGGCAACACGACGAGATCTTCCGCCACTTCGCCTGCCACTTCATCTGCCATTTCGACTACGACACCGACAGTCTCTGTCGAAGGAACTATCCCGGCTACGTCAACTTGCACCATCATCAGCCCTGGCTCCACACCACCTGCTTGCGTTACTGGGCTACCTCAAGCATGTGCCAATCTTGCGAACAGCAACGGGCTTGACCTGGTTACTGCCATACCAATCTGCGTGAAAGCACTTGGCAAATACGCTGTTGAGACCACTCTTACTTGCTTAACTACTTCGGGCATTAACCCAGCAACTGTGGGACAGAATATTGTCAAGTGTCTGCTTGACTCACTCAAGGGCAAGTGTCTAAACGAGCTTCCTCAACTTCCTTGTGTCACTGCACTTCCCAAGGCTTGCACAGACTTGGTAAACACCAACGGCCCGGGGCTTGTGACAGGCGTTTCTGACTGTGGTAAGGCACTTGAAAAGTACGCTACTGGCGCCACTCTTACGTGTCTGGCAAAGTCTGGCATCACGGGCAATACCAACGGTCTGGTGATCGTGAACTGCCTTCTGGACTCCCTCGATGGCAAGTGTCTGGATGGCGTTCCGAAACCATCCGCCTGTCCTAATTTGCCTCAAGCTTGTTCAAGCCTGAAGGATTCTAGTGGTTTGGGTCTTGTTGCTTCAATTCCCGAATGCGAGGTGGCACTTGGACCCGCTGCAGTTGGCAGCGCGACAACATGTTTCGCCAAGCCCAACGGCGCAGATATCGTCAACTGTCTACTAGATGTCCTCAAAGGACAATGCATTACGACACTACCGACGGAATGTGCCAACCTGGTCACTGATAAAGGGCTCGGTCTCGTCCCCAACGCGGCCAAATGCGCGGCGGCTCTTGGCCCCCTTGCAGTTGGTGCAGCACTGACTTGCCTTTCAACGTCTCAAATCACAGACTCTAGTACTGGTACTGGAATCATCACGTGTCTGGAATTAGCACTCGGCCTTCAATCATCGATCAACGACGGCGATACGCCTAGCACCTCTGGCCGCAATGGCGGAGTAGTGGTTTGCACTCCTGCCTTCCCCCCCGTTACGCCGCCAGCGAGCTGCAGGGTTTCGTTACCTCAGACATGCACGTCGCTCAAATCTGCAAACCCAGCCGAACTAGCTGTCCAATTTCCAGTTTGCCTGACTTCACTCGGCACCTATGGCGTTGGTAATGCGGCGCAGTGCCTTGCTACCTCCTCTGTCTCTGTCGGTTCAGTAGGCAGCACCGTTGTGGACTGTCTTACTCATGCACTGTCTCGGTCGTGTCCGACTTCACTGCCAGCGGCCTGTGCAAACATTCATAACAGCGCGCTTCCCGACCTTGTTACTGACATTCCCTTGTGTGTCGCGGCGCTTGGTCCGTATGCCACTGGCGACGTACTCAAGTGTTTGTCGACCAGTACCGGCAGTGGCGCCGATATTGTTACTTGCTTGAATAATGCTTTGGGGACTATTGTATAAGTTGATGTTTTCTATCTTCTTCTGACCTACACTATCTAACAATTCTTTTTTGGTATTTAATTTTACATCTACACTTCAGTATTACAACGACATTTATTATCAACCGATTGCACTGGTAAGTGGTGAGGGGCGCTCTCTCCCAAGCAGACACTCAACAAGGCCTCTTTGCGCAGTGCATATGGAGTGTAGAAAACAGGCTGTAGCCAATGGGAGCTACAAAGTTCACACCGTTATGCCGTTCCTACATGTCAAACGCCATATGGATCATTAAATCGTAGAGTGTGCCGGCAAATACTTATCTTCGGAAGTTGCGTGCAACACACTCCTGCTGTCAACTGAACATCGGCTTTGGTGAAACTTGGCCATCACTTATCGCCATTGGAATGATGTTTTGCAATCTATTCAACGCTTTATTCTAATCTCGTTTGCTAAAGACTCCGAACTGTCAAAACACGGCTCAGGCTACTACTTACATTGGGCCAAATCCTAGAACCGATTTCCTAGAGCACATACTCTACGAGCATAGCGGCTACCATGTCAACACCCCGTCCTCTTTTGCCGTTCCGTGCGGTTTAGTCTCTTTCGGAGCTAGAAGTAATGGTCATGCGGAATGGCTTCGAACAGCATATCACGACATGACAAATGCTAATGTGACAGAGGGCACTGGCGGCATTGACGCGTCTATCAGCTTCGAGTTGAGCCGCGACGAGAATCCGGGCAAAGGCTTTAACGAAACCCTGTTCAATTTACGAGATTTTATGACCACACCTACATTGATGTCGACTTGATTGCCATGGACGCACTGTTTGCCGTAGGTGGCTGCTCCAGAGGAAAGGTCATGATACCGTTTCGCAGAGATAGAGTTGATGCTACTGGGCCGGGTACCAAAGGCGTTCCATGCCCAGAAGAGACTCTTGAAAACCATGAAGCTGCATTTTTAGGGCAGGAAGTCAATCAATCGGACATGATTGGTTCGTTAGCCTGTGCTCATACGCTCAGAGGCAGACTTGGGGTTGACTTTCCGGAAAGTGTCGATGTTGGCGACCACTCAGTAAGCTTGAAGCAGGATTATCCAGGACCAGCTCACTTACTGGCTATAGTAGGGTACGGATGATAATACATAGACTTTCGATAGTATGTGATGGTGAAACTTCTTCACAACAGCGTGTGCGTACTGTTTCAATACCCATTACACATGTTGCACTTTTCTCACGATTTACCTAGAGCTAGCGAGTTGGTTGCGAATAATACTCAAAATTCACTCGCATTTGGTTGCAAGTGTCTACTAGATCAGACGGCCGCATATTTAATGCTGATGGCGGGAAACTCATCCGAAAACTCGCCAGTTTAGCGACTGCTTCCTCAACAAATGCAAAACGCTGCTTGAACAAAAAGTCAATGCTGTGGTAGAGGCTTTAACTCTGGAGGATCCGATTAAATTCTTCCTGTCAAACCATCAAATCTATACGTCGCAATCGGAGACGATCAGCGGCTTCATTCTGTAAGCGTCACATAACCCATGGGTATAGCATGCTATTCTAACTATCCGAAGCTTGTCTCGAGAGAGATCTCCTGGGATGCAGATCCAGTTCGATCGGTCAAGACACATATTTCTGGAAAACGGACAACTTTGTTCTAACGAAAGGCCTTGCAGCATCATTGAAGCTACAGAATTCTCCACGGTCCAGAAGTCTCTCTATCGCCAGGGAGCATACCCTTCTTCAAGAAGAATAAGTTTGTTCACGATATTCTCGCCATGGAGGGAATATCGGGTTTTGATGTGGAGGTCCTTGACACGAGACAGGATGGGTCAATCAGCACGTAGGCTACCAATCTGACGACACCATACTCGCACAGTCACAGCTAAAGTTGTAATTGATGCAAGAGCTGGGTTTATTTAATTTGATGTTGCAGTGAGTGACAAAGGTTCCTGCGCAGGCATCACATCTAACAGTTTTCAGGTTCGCCAGGATGCAGCCTTCAGGAAATTGGAGGTAAAGTTTCAGTTACCTGAACCACTCGACGCACTGGTACCTGTTATTTTATCCAAAACTGCATATCTAAAGCACGTGGGAAGTATCGAGGGGACAGGGTGCGATCTCTTTCACACGGGAGTTTCGACTACCGCAGGGCACTTACACTTTGACGTACGATCTGACTGCATCGAATGCAACACACAAGGGGAAGAAGGCTGTTCAAGGAAGTGCCGGAGATTAAATCGTGCCCGCAAAGTGATACCGACGCGTACAAGAAATGAGACGAACTGGTCAGGCAGTATGATTCCTGCTTGGCGTCAGCTTCGGGCGTTGACACACAGACGTTGGTCCGCCTGCAGCTAGGCGTGTGGCACTTCACGCATGGACGGCACAGAGCGGACAATAGATGAAAAATGCCCGAGAACAATTCAATAGCAATATATTTCCGGCATTGGGGCCTCAGTAGCGCGCGTTTTGACATGCCGGCCTGAATTATTGCCGCCTCTGTTTGACCGGACGCGCGCCACCTCCGATGCAACAGGAGCGTATTGCGCCGCACAATGTCCCCCCACTACTTACTTGTTGAGGGAATATTTTCTTATCTTTGTGCAACCAATGTCGCGTTCTCGTCGAAATAGCACTTAACCAAAGCCTGGTTGGGGACACAAGTGCTCCCCCTTACACGAAGAAAACGTCCGAGAAGCAAATATACAGCCCTAGCAGGAAAAACTTCCCCTGCGTCTGCCGAAACTTGGAAAGAGGACTATCTGTGTGCCAAAAACAATTATGCTGCTCCCCTTTTTCTTCGACAAAAATGGTACCTTGCAGCAGCCTCGCACTCAGTAAGCCCGCAAATTGGGAGGCGAGACAAGATGCAGGTTTGTTGTCTCTGAACCAGGAGGGGGGTGTGAAGGCAACAGGAAACGTATTTTCTTTTGGTCACCCTACTCTGTCTTTCGATATTTCTTTTTGTTTGATCTGCAGAGGTTAGACTTGTGACGGAGAACTGGCCCTTTTCCACGGACTTGGGACGCCAAACCGGAGACTCGGGCCAGGCACGAAGCAACAGTAGATAGATGAGGAGGAGGCTGACCTCAATTCTGGGTTTAAGTGAGGGGGCTTAGAAGAGAGTATGCAACCCAGACTCCACCAAAGCCGGGCGTTGCATGTTAAACTGCGCCGTTGTTCGTTTTGCGTATACTAGCTTATTTAGTCACCGCATATGCCATCACTTTTTTCGCAACCACAGACTGATATATGACAAGACAACGAAAATCTACGCCCAGTGTCCGCCGCACTGTGCGGGAAATGATGTGGACGGATCAATGCAGGAAAAAGAAAATATGTGAAAAAGGGCATGTGTCGTCCACGCCCACAGGGTGGTGGTTGGGGTGGACGCAGTAGTCCGTCTGTGGTCTGGACAGAAGGCCAATGAGGAAACTGGCATTCCTTTTTCCGTTAATGCTTTGCCCAAAAGGAATACTCTTTGCGGCCACTCTGTTTCTGAGCTACAGGTAGTCCAGCGCGACGGGACGGGAGTGGTTCCCAGCACTCTGGGCCATTGTCTCGCGGGTGGCTGAACTAGTATGCGAGGTTAGCGAGAAGACTGAACGACGAGGCCCTCAGATACGAAACTGGCCTGGCCGTGACTACGCCAGCGGAGGCATTTATCACTTGTCTTCTTGGTCCGCTGCCAGAATCCCCTCATTTAGCCACTCGGTCATCAATTTTAAACGTCTGATCCCAGAAATCTGGGTGCCAAGGGCAAGTTGAGGAGTAAAAGTTTTCCGATCGCATAATGCAATCCGGAAGCGATGCTAGACATGCAGGTGGGTGTTACTCTGATGCTGGGGCACAGCACTCTTTTTTTTACTTTTCCTTCCGCTCAATGCGAGTAAAAAGATATAGCAGCGTTACAGTACATAGGCAGAACATGCCTGTCGTGGACAAAAACAGGGCTTTTCTAGTGGTTTTGTACCAGGTGGCTGGGCCCGGCGCTATGTTGTTGCTTTTTCTTGATGCTACTGCAAGCCCATGTCCACCCCCTCGTCTCGTCGGCTCTTTTATTTTTCTTTTATGATTTTCCTACTTTTTCTTTTTCTTTTTTCGAGTCTGGATCGGCTACTTAATAAATATATAATAAAAAACCCTCTAGCGTGAAAACTGGAAGGGTACTTGGTTGAGCAGAAGCCAAGGTACCTGTGCCAATTGGTAGAAGTACCTACCAGGGCATCCCGGATCCCGACGGAGCGTCTGGAATGGCACTGAGGAGTTCTGGACGGAGGCAAAGAGAATGGACGAGACAGAAGGCTAGGAAGGTGACACGGGGTGAAAATCCTCTTACCTGGCGTACCCATCATATAGATTAACTGATCCCAGTCGCGAGAGGAGATCACACCGCAGCTGCGCCCTAAAATTCGCCAGGGGAATCCGTAGAAATACTTGGCATGCCTGTTGTCTCTATGGATACTCACATGACAATTCTCGCTGCAAGGATAGATTTCATTTACGGCAATTGGGGGCCATCCTGGCAACGCTCAGCAGGATGGCCATGCCGGTCCAGATTCGAGCCTCCATGCCCTGCCGCATCGGTCTTCCCCTCCATCAAGATGGTAACAAGGGAACTCTCCGCTGCGACAGTGTGACAATGCTCCAGTGGGTATTGCCAGGATTGATAGTGGTGGATGATATATAACAAACTCCCAAAGCAGCCTTTGTGGCGAAAGAGAAGGACGCCCAATGGAGGGGCATGCGTACACGGACAGCCTCCGCCCCATGTCCGCCGACCTGGGTCCGGGTATCTGGGTCAGGGCTCCGCGCTCCATCTGTTGTCAAGTTATGGAGCGGCGGGCGACCAGAGATGGCGTCTGTGTGTGAGGGGAAAGGCAGGCGAGATATCACTTGCTAGAGCCCCAGAAGGCGGGCGGGAAATGGTCAATGCTCTGAACGAATTAGGAAGGTAGAGGGGATAAAAAGGCTGGTCAGTTGAACTAGGTAGTCTCTGAACGCATGTCCAGCGAAAATTCAGTCGATTCTTTCGCGGTGGCGGGAATAAGGGTCCGACGAGAGACAGGTGTGAGTCGAGTCTCTGGGAGCCCTTCAGGAAGCAAGCAGCTCTTGATAAGAGCTCGACAGCACGAAAATGCATGTATTGCAGGTTTCAAATATGGGCTAAGCATTGTAGGGCTTATGCGAGAGACCCAGATAGTTGGATTGGGATTGTATCCAAGCAACGTCTTAGAGTCTGACATGTCATAAGCCAAGGCCTATCAGCTCTCTCGATATTACCTGATTAGAAAAGGCGTGTACAAAAAGAGCGCAAGCGCGACTCTTGCTGTCGCCTCCGTCTAATTCATTTATATGAGAGAGCGTCAGCGCACTGGAACCAAAATGAAATAAAATATAAAATGTGCAAAAAGTCAACCCTGGCTGCATTTGCATAAATGGCCATATTACCTGCAGTAGTGAGCGGGGAGAGGGCGTGCAACTATCTAAGTTATTACTTTTGTTCCAGGTCCTCAAAAAAAGCAAAGGTTGGTGCTCACAGCTTCAAGCAAAATTAAATTTGTTGTTATTGTAAAGAATAAAGAAAGAAAGAAGCTTGTTTTCTTTTTCCGTAGCCCAAAGTGGTTTGGCGCAATCCAGCTGAGGCTAAGCTTTGCTTTTTCCTTGCCTCCATTCCCAACACTCTGGAGCGCCAGCGAACTGGTTTCACACGTTAAACGGGAAGAGAGGTGTGAGGGGTTAACGGCAGAGGAATGGTGGGCTGGAAAGGAAAAAGAAAAACGGCTCTGTTCTGACACGAAATGATACAAGTCAGTTTCTATTTTCTTTCTTTTTCAACATTCCCGTCAACCCCTCTCGACTTCCAGACTCTTGCCAGCTCGGTCTTTGATGCCTGCTATACAAGCTTTTCCACTTACAGAGAAGCGTTGGTATGTAGAAGGGTCCTGGAAAAGTTTTCCTGCATTCATTTTTTCCATTTTCTTCGTTTGGGAAAGTTCTGCTCCTGAACTTCTGCTTATTCCGGTAAAGGTCAGGACAATCTTGCGTCGTCTCGCGACGATCGGCGCATCGCATGTCAAATTAGAAAGTTCTTGGGTAAAGCGACAGTGAGATAAAGGCGACTGGATGTTCCAGTGTTCCGAAGTCACAGAAGGAGCCATTTCCGATATGTGGGAATGGTAGCCCAGCCACAAAAAGATGTACTCGCCATGAGTTGGGGATTTTACAAGCGTAGTCAACCTCTTATATCTCGGGAATAGGATCCTGAACTGCGCAGTGCTCCAAGATTTGTGCATCGAAGCAAAGGATTTAGGCCTTCAGAACAGTGGTCAACACTGCGCCGAAAGGCTCCTGTATTTCGTCGGGAAAACGAGCATCCGCGCCCGTGATTATTCGTACCATGCAGGGCTTTTTCTCCGACTCTCCGGTCTCTTTCAGTCGTGCCTTACACATGAGTCGCCATGGCTGTAGTTCAAAAGCAAGGAGACAGCAGCAGCTAAAAAGAAAAACTACAAACTACACCTTTAAACAGAGATCGCGGCTGCAAATCGACGCCACTAATACCCGTCCACGCCCTCCCGCCCCTCCGTCTAACTCAGTTAGTCCATCGTAGTGGGCAAGGGAGGGCAATGCCAGCTCAGCTTCTTGGAATTACATACTCCGCTTCGCTACTGCAAGTCAGTATAGCGTATGCAGCTTGCAAGAACATCCGGAGCCTTCTCATGGCCTGACTCTTGCGAGGAGAGAGCTGCTCTTATTTGTCCATCCTCCCTTCCCTGAGTAAGGTAAATGCGGGAAGAAAGACAATCTGGTGTAAGCTATTTTCTGTGGGCGATCTATCAGTTGTCTCTAAAGATTTGAGGCTGCATGGCGTCTCTGTTGTCGTTTTCCGGGCTGTCTTCTCCATGCTGCATACACGACAAATCACAACAGACAGGGCAGTAAGTACACGTATACGGACATCTGTCCCCAACAGCCATACAGGGCTTTATAAAGTCTTCTAGACTTGTTTAGGCCTCTTAATGCCCGCTCTCGCTGTACGTGAGGCAGGCACTGGCAGGAGTGGCGAAGTGGCGTATGCAAGCCGCAAATCGTACGTGACAGTCCCAAGCTGAACCTGCACTACTTTACCGGCTACTTGGGACACAGTGTGGATATCTACTACGGAATAGCTATCTTGCAATTGATAAAGCTTTTACGGAAGAAGAGGCAGGGGCAAACGCTATATCGGAACACTCAAGTCATACGAAATGCAAGTTTGACATCTTTGCAGATATTGATTTTAGCCTCGCGTATACTTGGCACATAGAGCTCATCAAAATGCACCTCGCAATATATTTCTCACCTGCATGGTGGCGATGCTGTCATGCAGCATCGGATGCACATGCAGTAACTGCCGGACGACACCGGTGAGTGGGATCAAGACAGGTTGGCCCGCGCCATCATTGCCACAGTAAGTAGCTTTCGAGTCGGATTACTGGACTTGGAAACCGAATATCTGTACAAGATTTATTCTCCCACCTATTACCAGCCGACGCCAGCACATCAACGACTATGTGCCGGCAGGGACCGGTAGGTGGGGCCAGTCTGTGATGCCACAGCAGCTGAAGCTATCCAAGATGGCTCTTTACTTGCGAGGGTTCTATGTTGCTAGCGCTCATCGTTTAGGCGATTTAATTCTGCGTATAGAATAAGCTCGGCATGTGCGTTGCGTCAAATGCCTCGTTTTAGACCGCGCTGGCCTCTGTCGTGTGAACACGTCGTTGAAGCAGACCCGCAGCGGCACGGAATAGGTGCGCCGTCTTGTTGCAGGGCACTGCGCAGCTATGATACCACTGCATGGCATATTCGGGAGCATGGCTCCATGTCGTACGCAGGCGTGCAGCTGGATAAGGAACAGTAAATGGTATCATGTCACTACACATCAAACAACAGCGCCGCCAAAACTGTTGTCGTCTGCAACTGTTTCTAACAGGTCTTGAGGGTGGACTGCGTCCGGAGACTTTGAACAAGGTTGTTTGTTGCATAAATGTGTGGCAAATGTATAAATCTGGCAAGTAATTCGCAACTCGGCAGTATTGACGATGGCACGAGAGGAACGTTGGCATCCAGCCTGTTATGCGAGTTATGCTTCCCAAATCTGAAATCTGCTCCCAACGATACCAGCACCCGGGCTTGCACAAATTCAAACGTTGTGTGCGCCTGTATGTACAACATGTCCGTTCAATTCCCTCCCTGCTAGGTGCAATCAGACATGCCCGTAATTTGGAGAACATGCACAGTTCTTCGTATGAGTTGTTAAAAGCTTTCGAGGTCATTTCCACTTATTTATGGCTTCTCGTCTTCGTCTTTCCCTTCATACTTTTTCCACACAGCTGCGGACACTGGGAAAAGCAATTATGAGGGCTCACAAACCGCCACCCCTCGGACGGAAATGTGAGGATTCAACATGTCCCTACGTCATACAATATGGAGCAGCTGCAAGAAAAGTTTTCTCATCGTCATGCATCTCATGCAAGGCCCGGGGATTGGCTGCGAAGACATTGTGCCACCGGGGTCTCTGGCTTACCCTGCAGCTCTCGGTTGCGAAGTTAAATGCTACTCGACAAGTTTGAACTCGACAGCGATCGGATAGTTATTTGGTTATTTGTTCAAAGCGCATTTTCACTGCAAGGCCGAGCAAATATTTGTTTCACAGTAATTGAATTCAACGCAGTGGCGACTTCCTATTCGCATCTGTACCGAAAGCGAAATCGACTGAAACGCGAACTGGGCGATTACGAAAACGCAACGCAGAACACGATGCTGCGCGTGTGGGTTTGCCCTGTACAGCTGTACGTGCGGTGAGAATGCAACAAGGCAAGATCTGACCGTTGCCCGATACTGGTTCATTTAAATCTGACTAGGTGTTGTTTCAGTCGGTGTGACGCCAAAGGCAACTGCGCAGCAAGGGCAATATCTCGTAGCCTGTTATTTTCTTTCTTTCCAAGATCTGCACAGAGGCTGTGCCTACCCGGGACGGCCCTCCAGCCTAATAGATGAGACGACATTCGGTGAGGCGAGTTCTGTCGCGCAACTCGTTTAAGCCATGACGCCCGGTGCAGAGTCACGCCTATGCAGGCGTACCGGAGAAGATAATTTCGCGCCGCATGTCGTATACACACTGCACTGTGGCGGCCTATTGAGGCTTGCTTCTGCAGCCGGAAGACAAGGCATCACAGCCGGTAGCGCAGTCCTCCATCATCACACGCCCCTCCAAGAGAAAGGAAGAAGGCTGCACCCGGGAATCTTCCCCGAGCACGGGACCGGGGATACCGCAACGCCCGCAGGTTCTTGAGGTCACAGTACCTGGGACGATGAAAGGGGTCTTTGTTGCGCCCGCAAGGTGAATTTTTTTTCCTGCTGCGTGGTGATGAGCACACTCTGAGCACTCCCCAGGGGTGTCGCGATTTTGTGACACCTCCAGTGTGATACTCTGCAGGGTTTCGCAGCCTCCGGGTTAACTTGCCTGAAAGGTGCTAAGGCGAGTGAGGGGGAGGGTGACGAAATAAATTTTCCCCTGCATAGCTGCGCGTAACTGTTCCACGCTGCCCAGCATGCTGCACGCAACTGTCGAGGGCGATTGGTGTTGTCTTTCAGCCTCATCACCGACATTTTGACGTAGGCTTGTGCTACCCTGCAGCGTCATTTGTTTAAACTCTTTTTTGTCCCGCAAGTCTCTTTGTCCATGGTTCCACGTGCAAAGAAGGACTCTAAAGAGCGGATGGCCTGCGGCGCTCTTCATGTGAGGCTGATAGTGACACCAGAAATTCATCAAACAGGTCGCTACGAGGCGGACCTCAGTGTCCCGTCGTTCTGCATTTCAGTACAGTTAGCTTGAAATCCGCTTCCAACCCGCAAATGTTGAGCACGCCCAGGTCGAGAAGACGGCGGAGATTGCCGAGGGCCCTCTAAGTATTGTATCAGGTGAGCGGCCCCAGGGGGCCTCGCACAAAATTGCAGTGACTAGTAACATTTGTCTTCCCTTTCACCGCTTGATACGGTGTGCAATGTCGATAACTCTGCGCCACGAATTGCCCAGTTTATGGTCAAGTTGTCCTCGCGTATGAAAGGATCTTCATGTTGACGTTGCTTCTGGAAGTGGTCCAAAGAAGAACAGAGTTACATTTCGCATTCAATCGAATGGCTTGCTGTCCATAAGTGGGTCGCGATGGCAACGATCAAACATCAATTTGCGCATGTACGGACTACGTACCGGGTAGGTTGCAATCACAATGGTGAGCACTCCGAGAATGCCTCGGCGGATGACTTGTATCTCCAGGGCTGCCGATACTTCCGCAGACCAGGCAAGCTCCTGATTTAAAGGCCTTGTGGATTCGTTACCCATTTGTCTCGCTAGTCGACCAAGCTAGTTTGTACCCATTTGAGCCCTGTCGGAACTGAGCTTACCGTGCCTCGGTGACGAAGGCCCAATTCCGATGCCAGACCCATCCATCGACAAAGTTATCAGTCGTGAGCAAGGGGATGAAGCTCCGAATACCTTGACATATACAAAGCAGAAAAGGAGATCAAACATGGCACTTTTAAGAATGATTTCGTGAGTCGCAGGCCAGAACCGAGTTTGGCGGCATTTGTTGGCCATTAGTTTTTGTCGTCTCGCGTATGCAGTGGCGTTCACCATAGCCTCGTAGGTCTTGCTATAAAATGCAAAGTGACAAGGGTTCACTATCCCAATGATGATTGACATAATGTCTTGGGTGTACCCTTGCGCGGCTGTGCCTCCATAGAAGCTGAGCGCATGTGATTCGCCCTCGCGTCCTTCTCATTGATTCTGCAATGATTCGTGATTCCGGTGAGTAAGGGCTGTTTTTGGCTAGTCTTTGTTTCAAAATATTTCGGGACCACGCTACTCAACATCCTTGATCCCTTCCGCTGCTTCCGCTGTGACGCGGGGACGCGGACTGTTGACAGCGAGCACACAAACACCGGGATTACTACCCCCCAGGCACATCTTTGCCAAAACCATTCGCAAGGTGTGGAAGGCCTATTACTCTTGGGGTAAAATTGATGCGTTTTCGTGGGTACCAGATACTGGGAAATGCGGGCTACCAGCATCACGACTTGACAAATAGCATGCGCGAGAGCCGACACGGCTCCTGTACCAAGTTAGCTACCATCAACGGGTGGCTCAACTGCCGGTTTTCGGTCGGAATGGCAGCAACGGAAGAGTACAGGCTTGGAAAATAGTGAACGAGAATGGTTCTTGCTAATCATTTTAGTAGTTCTTGGCAGAGATGCCTTCACAGCGGTGTGAACAGGACGACGGCAGCGTGGTTGACACATATATCCATGTCGCCATGCAGCAGAACTGTGGTCGGCAGTGCAGAAACAAGTGCAATTCTCTACACGCTTTGACAGCGGAAGTGGCCATGTGTTCCCGGAAACGGCCACGTTGAAGCCCCTTGGTCAATTGTAAGACATTGAAGATGCTTCCACTGCGTAAAGTTGAAGCGCTGGGCCAAGGGGTTCATCTTGCCTCTTCATCCATCAGACCCGTACCGAGAGGCGTAAATAGTCACATGCCTCTCACACCGACAGCCGTACCTGGATTGCGAGATTAGCAAGATGTGATATTCTGAGTCTCCGCTCGTGGATCCGTTGTAACTGTCTGACTACTTTTGGATGGTTAGAATCCTTCTGCGGAGAATCGGCAGACGATGGAGACGATGGTCAGGGGAATACCGAGGCAGCCCACCTCTTTTCAAGCAGCCGCGAGAGGGGAAGTGAGACCACTTCATACCAAATAGGCGCTAGTACAGGATATTCTGGCACCTTGGCCACTAAATTGCACGGTGACGCCCGGCAGAGCAGCATCTTGCAACGGTCCCAGCTGTCAAACGTCAAGAGGGGCATTGCGCGACGGCGGTTACCGTGCTGGGAAGTCCTCAAAGCCGTAGCCAGTTAGAAGGCCCGGCAGTTGGTGGTAGCTGGCTTGCCCGTTACGCAGCGTGACTCGTGTGCTTGACACGAGAGCAAATGCAGTAACCAAAAACGGCTTCAGGCTAGTCGCAGCAGGGCGCAAGCAAAACTATCACCGGCGTGTTGATGTCTTGAGCTTTGATCAGGAAATTCCATCCATATTCTCGTAATATTGGTATTGTTGAAAGGTTCGTTTTGGCGTTTGGCGAACCGATGGTTCGTGCAGGTCTGATAGGCCATGGGTTTGTCAGGCGCGCAAAGATTGCCGATTGGCCCATATCGTCCAACGATTGCGCAGCAGAGTCTTGTAATAATATCATCATAATATGCATGCCTAGGTGCAGTTGGCGTACCTGGTCAATCGGTCGGGCTGCCAGGCAACTTTGGGTGGACGCTATACCCAGCGTTAGCGGGGCCGTCTTAATAGTTAGTTAGTTACTATTTAACTACCCAGTAGTCTAGGACAGACAGCAGGATGCACAACTTGCCTGTACTGATAATTTCTGGGAATGATACTCAGTCAGATATGCCGGTGCAGGACAGCGCGGAAACGCGAAAGCAGGGTGCTGGCTGTAATATAGGTCGACAAGAACAGTAAGTAGTTTACTACTATGGTTCGCGGCTTTTGCACACAGCCGGTAGCTGCCCCCAGAAGAGCGAGGCGTGCCACCTTTTCCTGAAGACTGACTATTACTTGCCTGTATATAAGTGCTGGCCAAGAGCAAAAACGACACGTTAACTTTAGACCGTGTAATAATATGGCTGCGGTTAAAATTATAGAGCTGTCATTAATTAATTTAGAAGTCGGTTAGTAAATGACATGTGTCTCTGAGCCGTTGCCCGTACAGATTGTCATATGGCACTGGCACTTCGCAAGGCGAGAATAGACTGCACGGGGACAACAGCAACTGATTGCGAGAGATTATGCTCAAAAGAGTAAATAAAATATTAATGTAATGACCGGGTACTTTCCCATTATTGTTGACGTGTCACCCCCTGCTTTGTAGCATGGATAGCTTCACCCCTCGAATGGGACGGGCCTTCATCGACAGTCCACATACACACAGTATACTGCCATTTCCGAAACAAGCTGCATCCATAGAGTCTTCAACTACAGAGGCTATACTATAAGTTTCAACGCGCCCGGAGCTGATCACTCCACGCCGCGTGGCAGGCGGACCGTTTACTGGCACCTGCGCCCTCTCGTGCATGGCCATGAGAAACACACAGGACAAGCCGGTGCTCTAGAAGCACGCTAGATCCAGACCGCCATGTGCTTCCCTTAGATTCGGGTCCAGTGTTGCAGGAAGAATAAACACCGGCAAGTGTGCCGTTGCCAAATTCCAGTGGAAGAAGCGCGACTGTTGGAGCATTTACGTGTTAGCCATCATTTCCCAGTGATGTTTCGAGCAGTGTCGAGCTTTTATGTGATACTATTGATTAGAAGAGTGCCCGTTCCCTCAGCATATGCAAGATTAGCTTAGCTTGTGTTTCAAGAAAATAAACGGCTAATAGTCTACTTAATGCTGTTGATACGACTATAACTGACAAGATCTCCGCAAGGTACCTCTCCCCCGCCCGCTCTTCCCCCCTTGCAAGGCACGGATCACGATCAGGCTCTTGCTGTATGGGAACATTTTTAAGAACCATGGAGTTCGGGCCAGACGTATCATTATTCTAGCTCAGAAACGTCATTTTCTCTCATTGGCTCAATGATTGGCAGACCGCTGTACCACAAGCTCGGCGATGGGTGTGCTGCCCCGAAATGCAGTAATATGCGATAACTCCACGCCCATGTAAACGAGGATGCGGGCTTGACATGTAGCCTCAAGGTGACTCAGAAACTAGTCGCTCTATGAGTTACTCTACACCTCAAGTCGTTGAGTCTGACGACATTACATGTAGTTAACAGGTATTGACTCATGCGACTAATAGCGTCACTGATGCGTCGTCAAAAAATTTGCGCAGATCAATTTAGTCTGGCTAAATGCATTGGATCGATGCCACCATGGAAGCGAGAATACTCTAGTTAGAACTTTCCCTTCCTTGCCCCCCCCCCCCCCTTCTTTTATTGTCTTTTTTCCTGTATTCTACTACTCTGAAACAGTGGCGGCCACTGGTGGCTAAGAAAGAGGATAATGTAATGCTTGATGGCACTCTGTATGACATCGCTGCTCTGCGGCCGCGGGCGCAAAGTCCGAATTAGAATACTTGCGGCCCACGTGAGTAGTTGAAAGCCCGCTTCAGTAGCCGTCTTGCATGGGGACACACAATCAGGCGATCGTCACTCGTGACAATGCTGAAAGCTCTACCAAGCTTGATGCTGGCGCACTTTAGCATCAATTGCTAGGGGCGCCACATTGAATTAACTACCTGTAGAGCCTGCCGCAAACCTGGAGATACTGAGTACGTTGCCAACTGTACCAGCCACGCAGCAGGCTGACAGGGCCCCTGATTCAATTGATTAAATGACGAGCTACCACAGGGTCACGAAGTGGAACTCCAGAGCGCCGTCACAGCCGACCGACTGGGCTGCAGCTGGTCGCTCGTGGGTGTCATGATATTTGACTTGCATTTAATACGCCATATCACCTGAGAAACAAAAAAGCATAGTCTACAATGTCGTTCTGAGGCAGCATATTGAAAGAAAGTATCAATGGTGAGACCTGCTGAGCCCAATAATCTCGCCGGGCTTCTCAACTCATTTTAAGCCACAGTGGGAAAAAAAAAAACGAAATGGCAAGGCACTGGTTCGGGCCACGCCGACAGATTCCCGAGCAAGCAGAATTCTCGCAGCCCCGTGACAGCTGCATACACCACCAGCTCTCATCACTGTCTCGAGGTGGACTGGTAAGTGACGCAGAGAAACTGACTCGAAAAGAGATCCGGCTTAAAATATGCACTGTGGCGAGGTCTCGGTCTCACAAAATCATCGGCAGGAAGGGATCTCTATAAGCCAGCGGGTTTCCCGAGAAGTCACTTTTCTTTGGACGAGGAGTCAGAGGGCGACGGGCCAAGTATCACATCCGTCATGATAGATGCAGGCTGCTGGACTATCCGAAATCTCCAGGGGATGGAAAAACTCCATTCCTATGCTGGCGTTGCTGTGGACCGGAATAGCCCTGATGTCCGCCATGGGCTGGATTACTCACGCATGAGCCGATGCCAGCCACGGTTTACGGGCTTACTTACAGCGGCACCCCCCCGCTTTGCCAGTCTGTGGTGTCGTGCATTGAGGTCTCAACTAGTCAGCATCAACCGACAGGTTCAGGCTACATAACGGCGTCAGCTCGAGGGCAGCCTGGTTCGCTTGCCTCTCGGTATCCGCTGCCAGGCCGGGGCGAACCTGGCAAGTCATACCTGGAGTTGGAGGATCTTGAACAAGAAACGCAAAAAATTCTTCTTATACCTTGCTCGTATCCATATTGCACTCGCAGGCTCGCAACGCATAGAAATAGGGTACAATGTGGGCCAACCTGGAGAATTGAAGGGCACCTTGATGGGCGCGGCTACGCTAAATGATTTACATATCGTGACCCCAGTTCTTGCTGCATATGCAGAAACCTGACTCTCTTAAATTGGCGGTTTGAAGAGGCTACTCCACGACGCGGGCAGAAGGAGCTATTTTGCGGGCAAGTCGATGTTTCAATTCCTGCAGCTGTCAAACAGCTGGTGGCGTATGATTCGAGTAAACATGGAGTGCTGAAAACTTCGTTAGACTGCAAGTGCCGATGTGACGATGCAAATGATGGCACAACCTTGGTGAATGACTAGAACAATGCCATATGGCGGTTTCGAGGCGTGTCATTGGATGACGAGGTAGTTGACCCAAAGTGACAGGAACCCGCCTGTCAAGACCTAGCTACCACCTGTAGGGCACCAGGGTTATGATGAGCGTGGATTTGACCCATCTACAAGGCCTCCATCGGGATTTTCACTGATGCTTGCCTGGTCAGAGCTTGGAGCCTCGACCAGCGCCAGTCGAATCCTTGTGGAAACATCCCTGGACGTGGTTGGAGCTCCAATCTGGCAGAAATAGTGGTGATTTTGACCGGGGCACTGGAGCCTGGAGGATTTCCTTGACTGGAGGCACGGACATGATCCCCCGTATCTGCCAACCCAGGGCCCAGCTATGAGGAGTTTGACGTTTGACTCGTGGACAGGCTTGACCCACAGCTATCTCAGCAACCTTGTATGCATCGTATTTCGTACCAGACTACTCCGTACTCCGGTTTCCGGACTTGCAGGGCGCCCGTGACTGGAAGAGGGCAGTGGTTGTGGCGGAATATTCCAGCGGTGAGAGATTTCAATAGTCGACGTTGTGTGTGGGTGGGATAGGAGGACATCGGGGAGAGAAATGGGCCTGCAGGGAGATGGAAAACACGGAATCGAGGGGTGAAGATTATGGCGGTGGTACCATCGACAGCGACCGTTATCACCTGCTTGATTATGGCACTCTGTTGACAAGCGATTGGCAGGCTAACCATATGCCAGTAACGTACGATTATATGCAGTAATCTCTAGCGATATGCATGTCAATAAAATTTCGGCTTGATATTTCTTGTATTTTTCTTCGCTTGAAAATAAACAAACATGAGCTAATCAAAATATGGAGATGAGGAAATCTGCAGCGCAACGGTCACTGTTCTTATTATCTTGTTGCATTACTCCCGTCGGGGAGCTGGTGGGTTTGGAGTTAACAGGTTCCGACTTTGCCGTACCTCTCTGTATGTATCTACCTGCATAAATGGCCTGCAGAACTTCTTAGAGTAGCACTGTACAGAGGGGGAATGCGACAGCCCAGAGGAGTAGCAGCAGAGCCGGGGCATCCCCCCATTGGAGAGTGGCTGCACAACAGCCGGTCAGGTGTACGGTTGGCTGACGCTGGGCCAAACTTGCCACGCAGATCTTCCCCTATAATATCAATATCGCGATGCATGACGCCTTGGAGGGGTGTTGGATGGGGATGAGGGATGAAAGATGAGGGCTGGGGGATGAGAGATGGGGGATTGTGGATGGGCCGATGGGGAGAGACGGGCCCAGGGTCCAATTATCGCGCTGCCACCGTAGGCGACGCCAGGCCCGTGATGTGATGGCATGAGATTTCTTATTTGGGTCGTATTACCTGTAACAGCGGGCCGCCATTGCAGGCTGCCAGCGGTTGCTACACCAGAAAGGAGAGTGAGTTCGTTCGTGGCACGATATCCTTTCACTAGGCGGCTGATTGTGAATTATGCAGAACTGCTTGAAAATAGCAACTAGAGAGAGAAAGGGGGGAGGGCCGCAAAAGACAATTTCTCAGTTTCCAGGTGCTGCCTGACCCTCCCCTAATCCTATCGCAGGTAGTTGTCTGCGGTGGTGTGGGTGTGGGTGTGTTGCTATGCCGCGGGCCGCCCACTGCCAGATTTAGGCCGTTTTTTTCTTTTTGATCACTTCCGGTCGCACATCGCTGCTGCTACCCTTGAGTCGCGTTCCTTGACCTTCTCCTCGCTTGCCTGGCGAGAGAACCATGAAAGGAAGCGGTATTTGCCCGAACGTAACCGGATAATCGGTGTTGGTGCTAGATCACGGTTGGAAATCATAACCCGGCGACGTGCGGTGGAGCGGGCAAGGAGTCGGTTAGTGACCGAGGGCCATCACGAGCTTGCAAGTATATGACAGAATCTCCTTTTTAGTTTGGGTGGTAGTGTTGGGAACTAGCGTTCCATCGACGGGCCCGTCAACTGCCCAACGGGCCTTCTAAATTGGGGCCTCCGAAGAATCAAGGTGCGCCGATGGTGGATAATGCCACTATGAGATTCCGTGTTGCCCCGGGGTCTGCTACATCATATTTCCAAAAGGGGTTGTTCGCTATTCCCGTTGACACCAACCCGTGTGTTTCGGTTCCCGAGGAACGCACTGGAGAAAGCTCCAACATGAGAAAAACCTACGACGAGGGCGATGCGATACCTCGGACGACGATTGCATAGATGGGCATGAAATGAGTTTCCTTTGGTCAGTTAAGCGTCCATCTCAACAAGCGGCTGAATGAGATACGCTGACAGACGCTGCATAACGGCCGACACACATAGCAGCCCGCATAACAACGTTATGCCATGCGTGCTGCATGTGTCATGTGTAGTAACATCACGCAAGCTGTATGCGTGCGAGTTCCGCAGCCACCCGTCAACAGTCAATGATAATGGCTACATCTGCTAGCGAGATATTGCGGGCGATTACGGTATAGTTACAATTAGTTAGCGGTCTATGGCCTGGGGTGCATATCATGTCAGAGACTTGGCGATACTAACCAACCGACTAATCGGTTGGCGTAGCCATGCTACTGAGTCGCAGAGCTGCAGGTCAAGCTATCTCGACGGTGGCGTCGCGTCGACGGCAGTGTGCATTCTGTCTGGCGGCGATTGCCGAGGCTCATCAACTCGCCCATTTTCCCCGCTCGAGATTTGAGTTTATGGGTGCCGTCGTGTCCTCTTGCTTGGGGCAGAGGTGTGTGAGGACCACATTTTTCGACCTATAGAGTGAACTCGTCCCTCCCTAAATGCCAAGTTGGGTTGCCCGAAGGCGGAGCATACAAGCACTTAGGGGGGGGGGGGGGGTTGGTGTTTGGGGAGGTGACCATTGGACAGCACGATGATTTGGCTTCGATGGTGCATGACGGGCCATCATTTCATTATGCCGCCACAGTTGGCCTCTCTGGTTCTCGCCGGCACTCGCCGCCGGCTAGCTACTCATCACTCATCTCCCATACATACACGGGCTGCTGTGGGTTTGGCTGGTTCCAGCCTTCGCGCCAATCTTTATTCGGTTTACGGCGCAGCATCCTCGTCCCAATCTGCCAATTAATACGACATTTTGCAATTGGCCCATATAGCCTGCATGACTCTCCTGACAGTCATCCGTTATTTCTCAGAACAAATTACTTTGTTCCACGCCGTGAATCCAGTGACTAGTGAGACATTGCAAGGCCAGCCCTGCTGGTCAAGTCCAATAATAAAAGACGTCCCAGGGCTGCCGTGGTGCCTCTTCACATGCCAAATGCAGATGCGCCCGCCACGATCGGGTTTGGACTCCAGGCTGCCGAGACGCGAACCAAGACGCGTCCTGGGACCAAAGCCAAAAGATGACAAAAAGAAAAAAAGGCCGAATATGTGCGGTTCGCACGGGGCATGAACAATGGGGTGCACAGATTCGTCTTGTTCGAGCCCAAAACGGGTAGCAGCCGTGCGGTTGTCGCGCGTAGCCTGCTTGACAACAATGAAGTCGGTATGCCCGCTGAATGTGGACATCATTCGTTGAGCACATGGCATCCCCTCTTCCTCCGGACCGTGCGAACCTGGTGGTGGTTTGGTGCCTTTGTCAGCTAGTCTTGTAACAGAAACATTTATTACCACGAAGCGATTAGCCTGTTTTTTTTTGTCGCTGGATCCAGGATCCTCTCCCCTTGGCCAATACCCCCAGTTCCCGTCCCAAGCTTCTTTGGGCATAATCTTTGCTAGGTTGAGGCTAGCGCTGCGAGTGATGCACGGCTGTCCGAATGGCAAATGAGATTTCCCAGAAAGTTTATTTGCCCTGTCCGTTGAGAACGTCGCTGTCTCTCTGTGAGGACTTCCCGTGTCCGATACCCTAGCTCATCTCGATTTCTTTCGGTGGATAGCTGTCGTTTACACGGTTGGTGCGTATTCCTGGCGGAGGATGCCGAGAGGACGAGTAATGTGCATCAATTGACACGCCCCCTTAGCGTCTGATGACGCTGGCGTTCTTTCCTGTCATGATCAGAATTTAGTTTTATCACGAAGCTGGGATGCCAAGCGGATTAGCAGGAGTGATCTTTCGTCTTGCGTTATCTCTGAAAAGCCGCCTTCGAAGCCGATGGGCGAAGAGGATCGCCGCGCCCAGCAACCCCACAGCGTATCTACCAAGTTGCGTTATATTGCCACTGCCCAGATTCTGTAGGGCCGTGGCGCAGCTCTAGTCAGCAGTCTCCAGCGTCAGTGTCCTGTCTTGTACTGAAGCAGCTGGGTGAGCGCACCATGTTCCCGGGACAGCCGTCACCCTACCCACACCCGTCACGCCGCCGACAGCCACAGCATCGCTGTAGCCCACGGTGGTGGTTCTGTAATGGTGCCGTAATGTCGTACTTCAACCAGATACGGTACGGCCCTCGGTAATGACCGTGACACGCAGCCACTCACTGCGACGCACTCCAAAAGAACAGCCACTGCGCCAAAATCTACTTGCTACCCGGAGAGCAGAGCAGCCACACCAACCGTGGCTGGCATGAGCTGGCATGACGTGATGGTTCATGCGGCTGTTTAGTGATTCAGGTGTCGTTAATTGACTGAGATGGTTAGAGACCGTTCCTTCGCCGCGAATGGTTAGAGCTTCCACATTGACAAGAAGCAGCCCAGCTGATTGTGTGAGTGCTATGGCACTAATTGTTAACGGGCGCAGCACAGGCAAGTCATGCAGAGCAGGCATTAACTAGTTAGCTAATAAACTGCCCAGCAGCGATGAAGCCTGGTGGCCAGCACTAGTTGCCCAAGTGCTGCGAGAGCCAACGCGAACAGCCCTGCGGCTTGCCACATCAATGCAACTCTTGTTTTCAGCCGTTATATCGACAAGCAGGTCCGGCAGATGCTGGGTTCCGTAACAAGTCAACATATTCCAAATTCATACTAACTGCTAACCTGCTAAGATGAACAGGGGTAACTGACATGGACCAAACCCCAACAAGCTGAAAAACATCAAGAGCCGGCGGCGCGGCCTGCGCCACATCCAGGCAGTTGCTAGTTTCCCAATACGGTGCGGTCACTGGCCGGGATGCTCGTATAGTCAAGTACCGTCGGTCATGCGTCCTCTCCTCCCAGCTCCGCATGGGGTGATGCATCGCCCACTATCCCCAGAACAGGACATCTCACGAGTGCGCACACACGCACATGCAGATAGAGCCGGGGAGTTTTTGCTGCCTGGGCTGGACTGGAGGGTGGAAAGCTCGACGGGATACCTGCCCGCTAGCGACGACCGTTTCAACTACCGTGTATTCCAAGGCCAAAAAGCAGACTACGGACGGCACTGAAACATCGGCAACTGCAAACTAACATTGGCGGGGGTGATCTCGCTCTTGCAGAGCGTGGAGAGGAGAAAAATGGAAACAATCTTATAGAAACAGTCATCTGTGCACGTCAAACAAAGGTCGGTATACTCTGCAGTCTTCGCCAGTAAACGTCCGTCAACGTACACATTCGTAGTACGAGGACCGTATGCATTTCCAGAACATCGTACGAGAAAACTTCGCTCACTTAGAGTGTGTAGTGCATGTTTGGGAATAAAACAATGCCGCCCATAGTACAAGAAGAATACTTTTCTACGTTTTTCACTTTCACCTAATGGGAGCTCTCTTCTGTAGGCAGGAGAGGAACCAGCAGCTCCATACAGTGCAACTACTCGCTGCTCAATATACTCCAGGCCCCTCTCAATTTCGGTTGGCCTGTGGCGGTAACACTAGCGCAGGCAAGACTTTACAGTGGCCGCCAACGACGGCAACTCTTACAGCATCGTACGTTGGTACCTGTAAGCTACGTTGGCTGTGGACGAATCCAGGTACAGCCGTCTGCCAGGCGCCATCTCGTTTCTTGCTGGTACTCTTTCGCGTCGGCCCAGGAGGCGGACAGAAAGCATGTTACGGTAAACCCCGAGTGTCAGTGCCTCTGCGCCTGGACGTCGACAGGAACCAGAGGAGGTCCACCAATTCCATGTTTCATGTGTCTAATATACTGCGGGAGGACGCGATAATGCCATAGATGCTTTCTGCTTGTTCCTGTCCGTCTGAGCTGTGACCCTAGGCCAGGAAAGTGGTCCTGTCCAATGTGCGAGAGGGGTGGTTAGGAATTGGGTTGCAGGACAAGAGGGGCCATCACACCACTGCGTGAGGCTTCCCGACTCCCGCGATTCGTTGCCCCAGTTAAAGGGAAAATCAGTGAAGATGGATTGATGAACGGCACATACACACGATATTCGATGCAGCAGGAGGGAAAAAAAAAAACACGCAGAGCAAATTTAATGGCACATTGGGAACATGCAGAGCGTAACCTTACCAGCTCAATCCCCCCGGCATTGGTCGGCGTCTTCGTTGGTTGCGACTGAGAATATAGAGTTTGATGATGCCTCGGCCCCCAGTGAACAGGGAATTGCAGCTCGTCTTCCGTCATACTTCGGTGTGGGAGGGGCGGAGGGGCCAGGAAACATGGCTGGTGAAGAAGAGCGTTGATGGCGTTGCAGCGCGGCGAGGCAATTTGGCGAGCCAACAAGTTTGGAAGCCGCGGCTGAATACAGCGAAAAATCAAATTACTGCCTACTTGGTGCAACCATGGCCCCCGTGCTGTTACTTTCGGTCATAATCCGCGGAGCTGGCCCGCCTGACGCTACTCTACCGCCGGCTCTCATGATCGATACTGTTTCCCGTCAACTTGACTTCCAGCTAGTTACAGACAAAGGCACGTTAGTACAGGAACGATGCCTTCAAGTGTCGCTGGGGCGTGGCATCACCGTCATCGCGTGGGAAGGGGCGCACAGTGACGTCCGGCTGAGCCGTGTTTCGCCAAGGGAGCAACGAAGAGCAGCGAATGAAAAAAAAGTTGCGGTTTGATTTTTCTGGAGTTGTTTCCCCATGGGCTGCTGAAAAAGGATCGCGAAGGAGCCAATGGATTTGCAGACCTGCAGCAGTCAACTTTGTTTTCTCTTCGGATTGTTTCAAGTTCCTTGGTGCAGAAGCCGCAGCAGCTTCGCATAGACGATAATGCAAGGCCAGAGGTTAAGGAGAGATTGTTCGCTTTTTTTTTTTTTATTATTATTATTATTATTATTTTTTTTATAATAAAAATATTGCTCTTTAATTACGTTTCTCACGCCTTTCAGGCCAAGTTTACTAAAAAAAGGACTTCAAACGACCCTGCAGGCGCAGATGGGGTGGGAATGTCCCGCGAAAGGGCTGCCAGGCAGGCCTATCAGTTAGCACAGACGTACTAACTAGCTGAGGAGATCTTCCGCTTTCTACACTGCAATTCAGCCAGCGGTCGGTGGAACCGTGAGCCTGGCTCCTAGTTATGCAGCCCTTCCAGCCCTTCCCAACACTTGAAACGAGCTGGGGCCCATCTTCGTGGTTCAGGTTCAGGATTCGGCTTCTTTTTTAAACAACTGACAGGGAACGGCAACAGCTTCTTCCTCTGCCTGCGAGCCGAACCATCCGTACATAGGAAAGCCGACGGAATAGAGCGAGCAGCTAGCCACACGTCTGTTCAGGCCTTGCGACAGAGTCCAGGCGACGCCGACTTGCAAGAAGACAACCGTGCCTCGTTTTATGCCACCGTGCAGTCATGATGCCACGAAGAAGACTAGAAAGACCCATCAAACCTTCACAACATACAAGAAATAAGAGAGATTGCTAGCAGAGAGTTGTTGGCTAAGAGAGCTTCATGGTAAATTGCGAACAATGGCCGTACCAGTACAAGCCAGCACCGCAGCCACTCACGCGTGTCGTCTGTACCTGGCACCGCGCCCCTGGACTGAACTGGACAGCCGTAAACCTTCGTCGGGAGCGGAGCATGCGGTGCGGGTTGGGCTGGGCTGAGAAGAAGGTTTTTGGTGGGAAGCTTGCCTGTTCCCCGCGCCGTGGCTCGCCCTCTTTCTTCATTGGGACTTCCCATTGTTCTTTTCTGATATCCGTATAGAAGTATTGATGCATTATGAAACGGGAAAAAAAAAAATTCTTCCAGACGTAACTTTGTTTCCAGTAGCAGTTTCTCTTACCTCGGAAAGTGTAAAATGAGGCCTCGTTATCATCGCCACCTCTCGCTGTTACCGAAATAAAATAAAATAAAATATCGGAGTGAAATAATAATTAACTCCCACCACTTCTACCACACAAGTTGCAACCTACATCAGCTCGGGCCCTTCCTCGTTAATGCCCATCTGGTCCTTGTATGACAGGTTCCCGCTTTAGATTGCACCCCGTGTTTGTGCGCAAAGGTGATCTACGACCTGGATCGAAAGTCTTTCGCTCTGTGCCCCTGGAAGTATAAAAAAATCAATTGAAAAATTCGATTAAGCAGAAACTACTCCTAGACATGGCTTCATCTTACCCATGATCTTCATATGATTGCCGTCGCGTCTCTATTACCCTCGCCTTGTTTCGTTATGCCGGGCCTCCGCCGTATCGTATACCCATACGAGCATTAAGTAAAGTACAAGCTGCAAAAAGAATTATGGGGAACAAAATATGCTGGTCCGGGCAATGCCAACTTGGTCGCCTGAGACACTCACAACGGTCTGCTCTCCAAGCGCTCCAAACCAGGCTCTCTCTCTTTCTCTACTTTTCCTGCACTTTGTGCCGTCCTGCACACCCTCTCGCCTCTGCTGGTAGCTGCCGGCTCCGCTGAATAGCTGAAAGTAGTGGCGGCGGCTGTTGTAGTCCAGACAACTGCCTGATGGGCGCATTTCCCGAACACGCCTACCGATTAATTAAACAAGGATCGGGTGTTGTAACTGATTAGTTAGCCAGTCGGCTATGGAGCAAGGAAATTGAACGACCGCATGAGTCGCGCTTGCATGCTACATCC
The DNA here is from genome assembly GCA_037575805.1 of Lecanicillium sp. G3. Taxonomy (NCBI): domain Eukaryota; kingdom Fungi; phylum Ascomycota; class Sordariomycetes; order Hypocreales; family Cordycipitaceae; genus Lecanicillium; species Lecanicillium sp. G3. Next base: position 374,802 of record JAZHPD010000019.1, on the reverse strand, counting down.
AGAAACACAAAAAGTTGGTGCTGCACAATGCCTGCAATTCGTCAGTGGCACCAGCGGAACCTGGGCAAGCCATTCTCTCTTGACTCTTCGTTCTCTTCCACTACCCTGCCTCTTCTTTCACAGCAGGCCTCTCTCGACGGATAGACACGTGGGCCCCGGCGGAGTTCCGCTCCCACTGTGAGAACAGACAGTTACAGACAGTTATTATGTTTCCTGCGTAGTGTTGGAGCGGCAAGCGGGCGTCGGCCCACGCAGAGCAGTAGCAGGGAAAACCATGCTGGCCAGCAGCAGCCCGCGCATTGTCGAAGCTCCAGCCTAGCGCTACAGGTGTGGCTCGGCTCGGCGAGCCACAGAACAAGACGGGTTGCTCGCGCTGTTGTCCGGCCGGGTCCTCTTCACGCACTGGACTGCCTCAATGCTCGAGACGGCTCGGCTGCCCTGGCCTCTCTGCCTGAGCGACAGAACTAGCTTGAGCACGGCATTGAGAGCGTGAGGAAGCAGGAAGGTTTTCCATAGGAGTTTCATCAATCATTCCATTCTCGTCATCGAAATTTGCTCGTTTATCCGCATTTGCAAGCTGCTCATGTCTGAATTGGGCGAAGCCAAGCGTGCGATGTCACCGAGGCTGGGGCCAAGCATCCGGCACTGAGGGGAATGGCTCTTGCACACAGCATGGAGTATCCCAGTAGCTTGGGTCGCCAACCTTAAACACACCGGTACAGAGAGGTAGTAACTAGTCCACTTACCGGAAGACGGAATCGCGAAATGGCGACATTATGCCCATTGCCCATGAAACGTAACAATGGCACAACCTCTGCCTATTTCGACACTCCCCCTTTTAAGCTAGGCGTGTCAGTACGGATAACTGGACTGACAGGCTCAGTGGCGTAAGGCATGCAGCGTTACCCGTCTCTGGCCTGAGCAAATCTCAGCTCGCGTCGTGGCAATCAGCAAAGACGCGGCTGTGCCTGGTAAGAAGCTCCCGTTCCTTTGCTAATGTCCTTTCGCCGACGCCCTGTTCTTCCAAGACCTGGAGCTTATTGTACACTACTGCACAGTGAAGGCCAAAAGCCAGAGCGAGGAACCATGGGATGACCGATACCTCCAGCGCGGTGCGGTTTTCCTTTCAGGGGCGCGTGCACGTTACAGGTCGGGCGACAGCTGCAGACGGGAGCGGCGCACCAATGGTCGTCGTGACCGACCGGCGAGCCGGGTTGGGGACCAGCCTGAGAAACTCTGTCGGTTTCTTTTCTTTCATTCTTCTATTTCATTTACCTGCTTCTGTCTTTGGCCTGAACTTTACTTGGGGAGGGGGGGTGGTTCCATTGTTACCACGAGGCTGAGCAAGGGACTCAGTATGCGAACAGACCTAAGCCACGGGTTGAACTATTTCTCTTTTTTTAAATTAAAATTGCCCTCTTAACGATTTTTTTTAATTTGATTAGAATTTATCGTTTCCTTCTTCTCTTTGTTCAATACCTCCATCCCTTGTTCACCTCGCACGGTCATATTTGACCAGGCGACGGCGTGTAGCAAAGGCCAAGTCTGAAGTTGCACGCCAACTCCCTTTGCCTTACTGCAGATGAGTGACGGTTTTAAGCTAAAAAGATCGCCGGAGAGATTTCCAGTCCGCTTCCGCCGATAGATTGGCTACCACGTTTGGAATCGAGGCCCGAGACGCACAAACCGCACCACCGCCCAACCCATGCCCGCTCGCACAGGGCAAGAGGGAAAAAAAATGGATGACGTTATCACGCAGTTATTTTTACATCGTTTACTTCTACACTTGTTGCCAAGTTCCGTATTGGTGCCGTCGATGGCACAGATAAAACTGTGCAGAGCAAGTGTAAGTAAGCCCCATCGAACGATACTATTTCCCGTAAATGTTACCATAGACCTGAGAAAAAAAGCGGAAAAGATTGATACAAGGATCAAGAAAAGTACAGGGATAGAGTAGCAAAGCGAGTAACACGCTATGCGCAGTATGCAGTACAGCAAGGCCGCATACCACATCGGCAAGCTGATTTGGCAGATTGACATTGCAACAGTGATATCAGATTTCCACTCTCTGGATTCGGCCCGTATATGTGCGTAGACTGCTTGGTTGTGGATGGTGTGTGCTATTCCAGTACGCCTACAGGCGCTGCGCGAGCCTATTTCTTCCTTGCTGAAAGGCTCTCGTTGACACTTTGCTGCAGATATCTTCCGAACACCAAGCAGCCGACACAAAATCGGCCATTTGATTACTATTGCATGAAAAAAGGCTGCCCGAAATCTCCACTCCCCGCCACTATGTCGGGCAGCAAGATAACTAAGTTAGACAATAGCAGGTGCTCACATAGACACTAATTACTGAAGAAATTAGAATGAAAGCCTATACCTGAGCTAGACGAAAGTAAAATCCGCAGATAGATGTTGAAATTGCTTAGAAGAATGGATCAAATGGGTACAGGTAGGTCAGGGCCCGACGTAGAGGGCTTGGCTAGCTAGGTAGTTAGCTAAACAGTCCGGCGGCGCCGTTGACACCGGTGGCGAGGCCTCTTGCTGAGCCCTGTTAAAGTTTCCCGTTGAAGAAGCTCGGCTGCCGTGAGATTTTTTGATACCGGTTCTGCGGGACGCTGCACTTTGACCGTAAACAGAAACAAGAAAACATGTGGTACTCGATTAGGAAAAAGAGAAGCTGGAGCCGACGGAGACTGTGCTCGGAGCACGAAACAAAGTGTGGGAATTCTCGCGTTCTAAACACCATAGAGAGACAAGGGAAGAGGTGCGCCGCTAGTAGAGAGACAGCTTCAAAGTGTGATGTGTAAAAAACGAAAGGAGGTCCGCGCTGCAGAATGTTCCCATCTGACCCCAACTTATGCATGTGAGCGTTTTTCGGTTCTCTTTACGAGCCGCTTTAACTCGCTACTTGTCAGAAACGGCCAGAAAGGAAAAAAGGAAGAGGAAAAAAAGAAATACAATCTCTGTAGATGAGGCTCCAGATTAATTGCCTGCAACTACTAGGACCCAACAAAGTTAACCTACGGGGTGCATCAGTGGTAAAACAAGAAGCTAGTAAGTGAGAAGAAATGCAATATCTTCCTTCCTCCGCAAATGCCGAATGAGCTTATGCCGTCATCATCTGTCGCATCTTCTGCCGAAGCGAGATGACCGTGATTTTGGAGCGCGCGACTGAAGACAGTATCTGTCTTGCTGTTCCTGCTCAAAGGCTTGAATATCGCGACCCAGCGCAAGTAAGCTCTGCAGGGGAGTGTCGGAGGGGGAGGGGATCGATCTTGGCAAACTACGGAGTAACCAGCACCAGGAAAACGCCTCGCCGCAACGCTTCCGTGCAAGTCCCACGCCAACAGACTACAAAGCACATGGCAGTTATCCAACTGACGACAGCCGGCCTGGCCTCACACTAAGTTAGTTAACCGCAGATTTGGCTAGCTGCTTCAGGCCACTGGCAAACAGCGCGAGGCCAAACCGTACAGGGGCATCACGGCCAGTCCGGAAGCAAGTTTCTAGGTTGGGCATGTAGACAGGCCGGCCAGGGCCTTGCCAGCGGGAGCGATGATTACTGTTCATTAGCGGCGCCTCCACAGGCCTCACCGTCAGACGTCGACAACGGCAGCTGGAGGGGCCAGCCTTGGTCCAGTCTCTGTGTGGCAGCTTCTTTTTTATTTTATCATTTTACTATCTTGGGCTCTCTCCAGGAACAGAGTCGGAGTCTTTGCGCCGTCAAAGCTGTTTAGCTCCAGGGGCCGAGAGACGGGTTTGACAGACGCGCGTGCGTTTGAGGTTCGACAGATGGTGGTTCGCACAGTGACCGCTATGCTGAACTTTTTTTATTACTATTTAATTTTTATAATAATTTTTTTTCTCATAGAGTGCAGTTTGTCTTTTTGTACGGATCTCTTGCGAGTTAAAAACTGCTTCCCGCTTCGGTAGTACGACGCTAGCTGGATATGTAATGAGGCTTGGATATCAGTGTTGGTGGTGAAGACGGGATATCAACTGAAGAAGTGTGTTTCTGGCAATGCTATTCTCAGCTATCCAACCCGAAACTCAGGCTATTCCGTGGAGGCAAGCGGGCACATGAAAATAGCAAATGATGACGGAGTCGAGTCTCGTACCAGGGACAATCCTTGCCCGCAGCTCTCTGACTCGGGCTGTTTGGATCCTGCCGCCTAATATGCCGTGCCCTTGTTTTTATTATGCTTTTTCGAACTCCTCCGCGGCCGACAGAGTGAAGCTGCTATGCTGATTGATATGACAATATGAAATTCGCTGGGCTGGAGACGGAGCTCTCGTTCGTTTCTCGCGTGAGGCGCATGGCCAACGGTCCTTCGGCGCCAGGCCCGGCCGTCGCACTCACACTCTGTTTAGTTTAGGAAATCCATGTTGCTATACGCTGACAGAGCTTAGGCGTAACGTACTTACTCGCCAAATATGACGGTATGTACTAAGTAGAAGCTGGATCAAAAAGGCATTACGGCCGCCTGCGGGCAGCGAGTCTCTCGCGGGGGAGACGAGCCTCAATTGAGCCAACTAACGAGGGAAGCCCTAAACAACCAAGACCGGCCCCACGACATCTCAGTTTGCGGAGTTTCCTCTGGCATGCTGCTAGTCAGGCCGATGCTGGCAGCCCCAGCAAGCTGTCAGTGCTTTCCTAGTGCAGATTTCAACGCTACGGGTGGCAAGGACAGCGAACGACACGCCGGGCAGTTAGTCCGGGAGCTTGTGAAAGGCGCTGTTAGATTGGGAGACTGGCAAAGAGGAGATTGCCGCTTTCGGCCCCTCTTTTCCCTTTTCTAAACCTGTTACATCTGACAGCCCAACAGAGTTGCAGTCAGATGCGGCAGGACTCTTTTTTTGGTGGGAGATGCCAATGACGTGTACGTGGAGATGAGTTGGTTTGTGTAAATTCAGCGGCCTGAATGGCTGACGATTGAAAGCATTGCCAGAATAAGTGTTTTAGCATACGAGGCAATGCTATATATTGGCATAACAGGCGGGCATGAATAAACAATCAATGCCGGGGCGGTGGGCGTTATCACCAAGCACCGACATTCGTACGTACAGGGCAGGGTAGGGCACGGCAGGACACGGTCGACACGACGTCGTCGAGCTGGTCACAGGACGAACCGCGACGACCGGGGAAGCGGACGGACGGACGGACGGACTCGTCTGGAGAAGGCAGAAAACAGCCGATAGCCAGACGGCAGGCCGGGGCTCGCATCAAAGCATCAGTGTCACAGGTTCAGCTTGCAGGCAAATCGAGCGTCTGATCCCGAGGCCAGATTCCCTATAATGGATCTCTGGGAGGCGAATAGAAAAAAAAAATTACATGAATAAAAAAAGAATATTCAATATTCAAAAAAAAAAAAAAATACGAGTAATCAGAAATAGGAAAAAATGGTGTCTACGGGTGTGTAAATGACCAACCGTCGAACCCGCTTCCCACGTTTATCTCTTTTGCAGTTGATGTGGGGGAGCGGTGACTCGACTCAAGGCGAGGCCCGCGAAAGCCGCAGCGAACGGAGAGCAGACGACCAAAACCGAGTTGGTTAGCACGGGGGACAAAAAGGTACGGTGCAGTCGTGTTTTAGGTGGCAAGTATTAACGGAGCTGGGAGATTATGGGTGCCGGTCGACAGCGTACAGAGGGCGACGCCCAACTCAGCGTAGGACCACCAGGTCCCAAAGGTTAAAAGCCGTTTTGGCGGGGTGAGGACTTATTTTGGTGTGCGAACCGGTGGAAGCTTGTGGCAGACCCAAGCAACCCCAAGCTGAGAGCAGCAGCAGCAGCCAAGCAGGCAGCTAACTAAACAGGATATTAGTTCGTGGTCGTAGTGGGTGTGTGTGGGAATGTCGAAAGGTAAAAGTAAATTGATAACACGGAGATAGGCGCGAGAAGACGAAAATAGGTTGAGCAATAGTATTAGCAATAGCAATAACAGTGATTAATATGTCAAGTCGATAAGATAAGAGTTAAGAGTCCGAGGGAATAGGTTGAGCAGTAACTAGTTGGTTGAGGAGGTTGTTAGTTGGTTAGAAACTCAGAGGCTCAGAAGCAGAGCGATTGGCGAAGCCAGATTTTGTACACCTAAACCTGCAGTTTATAGAGCGGTACTTGCAGTTCCAGGGTCAGGTACTTGAACTGTGAGAGCAACAAGTCACTCTCAGTCTTCCTTTTGCCTGTAGTTTCTTTTGCCAACTACCCAACTAGCCAGGGTCGACGGCAGCTAAACCCAGCAAAGCATACTATCTGCAGGAGGTCGGCATCCACGCTGCACCCATTCGCTCTCTTTCTCTCAGTCTCTATCTCCTCCCCGCTCCAACCTGTGACTCTGCCCGCCTCTCTCGTAGCCAGACAGGGCCTCGCCCAGCCGGGCCCTCCCTCTTCCCTTGCGCAGCTCTATTTGGACATGTCCCTGGTCAACTGGTCAACCCAGCCCAGCTAGCCAAACCCAGTGCCCCGGTTTTCTCCTCTTTTTAACAGTGTCTCGCTGCTCCTTTGTGTTTCCTCCACAATCACACCACACACCTCCTCTCCTCCCCGCCACACCATTTTTTTTTTATTTTTATTTTTTTTTATTCTTCCTTAGCGTCTCGAATTTTTTTTCTGGACCTAGATAGATTGAGGAGTTTAAATAAAATAAAATAAAAAAGAATTAAAAAATGCGGCACTCACACCCCCCTCCCCTCTTCCGAGGCACAGCTGTACTGGTCCACCCGCCGGCCTGCACTGTGCGGTTCCCTGTCCCGACTTACACCACCCGACTACTCAGTCGCCATCACCCGTTGCCAAACTCTCTCTACCCATGTCTGCCTCTGTTGCGTCTGCCTCTCTTTCTTCTTTCTCATGGCCGTACAGTTCCTGCTTTAACTGCACAGTACATCGTCTCTTTCCCACTCCCCCCCCCCAAGTCCCGTAGACACCCCCTCCTACCAACTAGCACCCCCATTCACCCCCTCCCACTTTGCTAGTATAACCCCCCTCCCCTTGTGCACTCGACTAGCCCATCTCTGAACGACGTCTGTATCGGTGGCTCCATCTCGCTGCGGTGCCTGCTGGGCCACCGGGTTGCGGACTCGCGGGCTGCCCACTTGTGCCTCTGCCAGGTACTCTCTCGCTGGCTCTGCCGGGTTCTACCTACCTTTGCCTCGCTGCCTTTATTTTCCTTTTGTTATTTTCTTTTTTATTTTATTTTGCTTTTACTCTAGCTAGGCTCTAAATCTTCTCTTTTTGGCCTCGACTCCCTCTCCACATTTCTTTCCCAATCCTCAAAGGGCCGTGTTGCTTCGTCCTCTCCCGAGCCGTCTTGCTGCCGTCCATTCGTGTATATAGCCTCGCTACCTCTCGACCCTACCTTTCTGTTTCTCGTCAATCACATCTTCATCTCTTACTCCTTGCGTCGTCGCATCTGCCCACCCAAACTCAGGTCTTCGACTCCTTGTCTATTACAAGTTAAACAAAAGACTTTGCTTCTTTCGTTTCTTGTGCTACTTCGTTGCAAGACATCCAATCCACCCCCCGCCAACACCAAAGAGTTTCCCTTGCACTTGTCTCGCTTCAAGTCTCTGGAAATATCTACAACCTCGCCGACCTAGTCTTTCTCTCTTTCTGACGTGCCCAATTGGCCAATATTCGAATGCTTCTCTGACCAGAACCTGCAACCCTCCGCCAATTTACAACCACCGTCTTCTCTTACAATACGCACACCCTCTACTTGCAACCGCACTCATCCTTGCTTGCCGACGCTCGAGCACCTCCCATCAACTCCGGCATCCACTTTCTTGGCCCTGCATCCCAAGGTCAGAAGCCGACCGAAAATAAACAGACCCTCACTTGCTCTGTACCACACAACGAGGCACTAGGGCCTGTCAGTTTCTGTCTTTCTCTTCCCCCGGTCACAGCCCACTTGATTCAGAACAAGGTCCACACCTTGTATACCCCGGTTGCTTTCGCCTTGCCGACATATATTCACCCGACAGCCTCTCTCTGAGCACCATCGTCACCTCAACTGACTTCTACTTCTTCACTTGCTCTTGTGTATCATACATATATAGACAAGTACCCCCTCTCCTACTCTACTCTTTATTCTTCACCCATACCTCTTCCTCTCTTCAACTTCTTCCACATCAATCACAATGGAGCTTCTCGAGCTTGTCGAATATGAGCCCGCCACTCGTCCCTTCCAGTGCGACTGGGACTCGTGTAACAAGGTACGTATCTGGGCTCGACACTTGCCCTCTTCGTCGCTAACATCTTCTTTGCAGAGCTTCAACCGCAAGTCGGACCTTCAGCGCCACTACAGAATTCACACCAACGAGCGTCCTTACTCTTGTGCCATCCCCGGCTGTGGCAAGAGCTTCATCCAGCGCAGTGCCCTGACTGTCCACATCCGAACTCACACCGGCGAGAAGCCTCACCAGTGCCAGCACCTTGGCTGCGGCAAGCGATTCTCTGACGTATGCCGTCTCCCCCTCTTGTACCCAATCTTCCATAACTAACATCGTCATCAGTCTTCCTCTCTCGCCCGCCACCGCCGCATCCACACCGGCAAGCGCCCCTACAAATGCGCCCACGACGGCTGCCTCAAGAGCTTCTGCCGCAAGACCACCATGGTCAAGCACCAGCGTCGTTCGCACCAGCGCGGCCTCCACCCCAACGAGATCATGGACGACTGCACCTCCGAGTCCGACATGGGCGAGGCTCCTCCTACTCCCACACAGACTGCCATGTCCTGGCCCGTCTCCGGCATCGTTCCTGGCCAGGCCATGCCTCAAGGACACCACGTCATGCACCGCGCCGCTTCTTTCCCCGACTTCAACCAGCAGATGCACCAGTACAACATGCAGAACGTTCAGGACTACTCGGTCCCTCAACACCCTGTCATGCTCCAGCGCACCCAGTCGAACATGCAGCAGCCTTTCTACGTTGTTGAGCAGGGCAACCCTGGCATCGCCACCATGAACACCAACATTCACCCCTCTTTCCAAGTCCCTCGCGGCCAGAACGAGCGCCAGAACAGCAACGTCGAGATGGCCTACACAACCCAGGGCATGACCACCCCCATCACCAGCAGCCCGGGCTTCTCTCCCGTCACCGGCCAGAGCCCCAACATGCGCGAGACCCTCTACACCCACGCTCCCCAGGACAACTACGCCATGCACAACGCCGCCGCCGTCGAGCAGCAGCCCATGATTCAGTACGCTCAGCAGATGCCCCAGCAGAACCAGGGATCTACTGAACACTACCCCTCCCCCCAGGCCGAGACCGAGCAGTGGTACCAGTACCAGGCGCCCGTCGAGGTTGCCACTATCGGCCAGATTCCCGCCTACGGCTCTGGCATCTACGACCTCTACGGCGGTCCCAAGATCGAGTTCGAGGACCCTTCCATGCAGCTCCCTAGCAGCCGCATCGCCGCCATCTAAGGAATATCCCTCTTTGGATTGTCGAGTGGTCTATGTTTAGGATCGCTCTTGTACAACACTACATACAGAGCTACATAATAGTAATTCACGTGGATTGGGTTGGGGAATATACTTATGACGGACATGAACGCACATAAAGGTTGGACGATATACCAAAACATGGGATAACGGGTTTCACAGCACCACGCCGCAGTGCCCAATGGGGATCTGGAGGTTGATCATTTTTGTATTGTTTTGGGAGCATGATTTTAGCTGGGAGGCGCAATGAGGAAAAAGACTCCTGACAGTCTTAATTTGATATCCTTGTCGCACAGTTTGTTGATAAGATGGACCTTTTTTTGTTTTCTCCCTCCTGGATTCGAATCCTTTTTTTTTCTTTTGGAAATACTTGGTGGCTTTATTTTCTTTTTCTTCACTTCTGCCAGGATCAACCCTCTCTGGGTGGCTACACTTGGGGCCTACTATTTTTGCTTCTTTGTAATTAATAGCCTACGCATAATTCATTCTGACACATCACAAAATTTGCCTGCGCCGCTTTCGTACCTCAAAAATATGCAATGAAAAAAATGGCGCCCCTTTGAAGTGAAGTGAGATCCTGATCTTGCTCGCATTGGCAAAAACTTTTACTCGCGAAATTAATTAAAACCATAACGCTTTTTCGTTAGCTACGTTTCCACCTGGACAGGCTCTTTTCAACCAGTGTCTTTTCTTTTGTCTCATGTTTTCGGAATTGCGGCAACACCCTGTGTGACCATCTCCTATATGATATTGGAAGCGAAGACAGGCATCCTTGCAAATCCTATTATGACGCGTTCAAGTTTGCCGAAAAGGAGATCAACCTTCCACCCCCAAGTGCCGCTTGGCGAGAAAGTGCAAGAGGATGTGCATAACATCCATCAGATATATGTGGGAGCCGACTCCTTCCGATGGAGACACCCCCCAAAAAAGAAAAGCGTAAAAAACAAGTTCAATAAAGCCTTTACCCGGTCGGCAGCACACTATGTCAGTCTGGAAATGCCGTCTCCCGAAATTGAGCCATCTTATATCACCTCTAGCGATGCCGAGTTGCGCTTCCCACCAGGAGTTGCCATCGGCTTACACCGGGCGACACACTCGGCGGGAATTGAGGTCGAGCGCCGTGGTGGCTGCCGAACAGTTGCCGTTTCTAGCGGCTTCTGTCAGGTGACCTGGCGCCTGCCGCACAAGCCAGCCCTTTGGTCTCCCGAGGCGCAGGTGGTCGTATGACTAAGCAGTCACATCACGTCGACGCCCCCGGAACGTTGAAGATTGCCTCCGAAAGCTGTTGGGACGAATTCAGCGTCAACGCCTTTCCATCGCGTCAGGCCCAGCAATCAAGACACAACAAACTCGGACCGCCCGAGCACGTACAATGTCCGCGGCGATATAATTGCTCTCTGCACCTCTTCCTTTTGAGTTTCTTGGTATAGCCGGCCATTGCCCGACCGCGTGCCGAAGCAGGGGCAATTGACTCGTGAGCAATCGCCAACCGCACAGCGCAACACAATCCCCGCGAGGGCCGATCCCATCGAATTAACCCATAGTTTCTCTACAAAAGGCGATAGCTGAACTGGTTTCCGTCAACAGAAAGACTGCTCACTTCGCTTTCGCTCTCTCGCAGCCATGGCTGATCTTCGAACGGCGGCGTCGCTGTCCCGTCTGGGATTGCGCGCTGCTGTCCCGTCAGCTTCATCGCTGCGCGCCTCTACACCGTCCTTGATACAGCGAGGCTCGATACAGTCTTCGTCGAGATTATCTCTCGCGCCTTTCTCCTACCGACAATACTCAGTCGCCTCCGCTGCCCTCGCTCCCCGACTTCGGCCCGCGCTCACGACCACTCGCCGATTATTTGGGACTTCTTCCAATGGCATCTCAAGAAACCAGCTCGCTAGCGTCGAAGAGTCTGCCAACCGTAATCCCGGGAATGCCAACCTACAAAACTCGTTCTATCAACTTCTACTGCGCGCCAACATGCCCGCCATCCTCGTCGAGCGCTACCAGTCCGGCCGTTTTGCAACCAACGCGGGCACGGACGATGCTTACAGAAAAGCGCTTGCGGCCTTAAACGCGGGTACCAGCACGACTGCCGGAGCCATTTCTGGAATGGGCCGCGCGGGGTGGAATGGATCGGATGCCTCTATCGCCAACGCCGCCATTGGCGGAGCTGGTGTTGGAAGCACCAACGCCGGTGGCAAGACAGAGCCGATTCATGTCGTTGTTCAGGAGACAATGGGCATGTTCATATACAGATGGGTGAAGTTCTTTGCGTCTTTCATCCTCATCACCTATCTGAGCTTCGTTGCCGTCACCATCATCATCGAGTTTCTGAGCTCCTTCCGCCCCCGTGGCGGAAAGACTGACTCCGAAGTCAAGGCCGAGAATCAGAACACGCGATTCAGCGATGTTCACGGATGCGAGGAAGCAAAGGAAGAACTTGAAGAGGTCGTTGAGTTCTTGAAGAACCCCGAAAAGTTCTCTGATCTCGGTGCCAAGCTCCCCAAGGGTGTTTTGCTGGTTGGCCCTCCCGGTACTGGTAAGACGCTTCTTGCCAGAGCCGTTGCAGGAGAGGCCGGTGTTCCGTTCTTCTACATGTCTGGGTCCGAGTTTGATGAAATCTACGTTGGTGTCGGTGCTAAGCGTGTCCGTGAACTGTTTACTGCCGCGAAAGCCAAGTCTCCCGCCATCATCTTCATCGACGAACTGGATGCTATTGGTGGCAAGCGTAACCCTCGCGACCAGGCTCACTCTAAGCAGACTCTGAATCAGCTCCTTACTGAGCTGGATGGGTTTGACCAAGACACGAAGATCATCATCATAGCTGCCACGAACTTGCCCAATCTCCTCGACAAAGCGCTTACTCGACCTGGACGATTCGACCGTCACATTGACGTTGGCCTGCCCGACGTTCGCGGCCGCATCGCTATCCTCGAACACCACGCCAAGAAAATCAAGCTGGCGCAGGACGTAGACCTGGGGGCGATTGCTGCTCGCTCGCCGGGGCGCTCTGGTGCCGAGCTCGAGAACATGCTTAACTTTGCAGCTCTGCATGCCAGCCGGGCCAAGGCCAGCATTATCACAAGAGCTGATCTGGAATGGGCATTCGATCGTGTAAGCATGGGTGCTGACAAGAAGTCCATGGTCATCTCAGAGAAGGAAAAGGAAATGACCGCTTACCACGAGGCTGGCCACGCCCTTGTTCAGCTCTTCGACAAGGAGAGCGACAGCAAGCTCTACAAGGTGACCATTCTGCCCAAGGGTGGGTCGCTCGGTCACACTGCCTATGTTCCTACTATGGACAAGTACTCGACAACAGCGGCCGAGTACACGGCCAACATTCGCGTTCTTCTCGGCGGAAAGATGGCTGAGGAGATGCGTTACGGCGATGACAGGGTTACCTCTGGAGTGTCAAGTGTAAGTTGCATGTCCCTGGTTCCCCGATAGCATATACTAATGTGTAGATAGGATCTCGAACGTGCCACCGATCTGGGATTTATGATGGTGGCTCAGTTTGGCATGTCTAACGCGTTGGGTCCGATGGAGTTTGGCCGTCGCTACGAGAACTTGAGTTCAGAAACAAGAGCCATCATTGAAGCGGAGGTTCAGAAAAGCTTGAAGAAATCGTACGAGGATGTGCGTCAGCTACTGACGGAGAAGCGCAAAGAGCTTGACCTGTTGGCGCAGGCACTGGTCAAGTACGAGACGCTGGACAAGAGCGAGGTGGAGATTGTTATCCGTGGCGAGGATCTTCCGGGCAGACCAATCTTGGCGCAGGGCCCCATGGTGATGCCTGTACCTGATCAACCGTCGCCTCCGGGGCTGGGCGGTGTGTCTGAGCCTGAGTCGGAATCGCCAGCTCCTTCTGCCGCCGCCGACTGATGAGGCAGGTTGCAATTGTTTAACTTTGAGTGTCCGCTCTTTATTTCCTCGCTGTTCGGCATAGATCTGAACACGGCACAAGGAGAATGATTGGAAAAGAGAGGCTGAATGTTGTTGTTGTTTTTTTTTTGTTGTGTGGGGAAGAGCATTTCTTTTTTTTTCTTTTTTTTTTTTTTAATTATCTAGACGGTTGGGAATCCATGGCATCGTGCAGCGATAACGCTGCAGAAACAATTGTACATCACCTTGAAACGACGAAACCACAAAAAGATATTGTATAACCACTATACCCCTAGGGTAGCAATGCATTTCATTATTGTTATTAACCACGGATGAGATTCGAAATGGTGAAATGTGTGAGGGCTACCAAACGACACTGCCATGAGGGCAAAGTACACTCGAAGCCGAAGAGTGACGGTGTTCGCCATTGGGACGGCGTCATGCATATGTAATTAAGCATTTAACATTGGAAGAAGAATGGGAACTTGCGGTTCCGGGCAAATGATTTACACTCTAGTCACAGTCGGTCTGCCTTCACAATAGGCTCGCAGTGTAAGGCTAGCTGTCGATTTCACGGTCCTTTCTGGAGATGAGCAGGCGATGAAGACGAAGCCGGGAGGTGTAATGGGAGCAAAGCCGCCACAATTAATACTAGACCATGACGTATTGCATTCTTCTCGAGATCAGGCTAAAGTAGGGCAAAGTGATATATGATGGGGATGTTCTTGTATAAGTAGGCAGGGTGTGGGACTGTCACTGGCCAGTAAGGTCGTTCGGAAGGTTTCTAGACGGTGCCTGGCAACTTTTTTGATTTGTATTCTTTCCAAAGAGTGGCATGCTATTTTATTGTGCGGTATGCTAGGTAAGGAAACGTTATACTTTGGCACCGCCGTGCCAGGCTGAGAGCGGAGGATGGAAGCATTTGCTAGCTGCGAGGCTAACAACGCGGCGGCTGAAGACGGCGATATTTCGCGGGCTTGGCCACATTTCAGCATTCACAAAAGCGGTATTTAAAAAGTAAGAAAGGGGAGCGGTAGGAATAAGACTAAAATGGCTTTAGACTTGACTATGGGGTGTATCGGGGGCGTGTTGCCAACACTTCTTCTTGGCTGCGATGCCCACTATAATCAAACCGCATTCTCGAGACAAACGATCGAATGGTATAGTACCATTGACAGCTAGTTCCATTTCAATATTTTTCTCTTGCCATTTGCTTGTTTACCTCTTTTACTTTTGAATGCTGTACTGATTCCTGCTACCCTGTTGTGGCTCTTCTCATATCTGTCTGCGTTGGGATAGCTGAACCAGATAACCTTTGCAGCCGCCTTATAGCCTGCGTCGCGTCTCAAGGTGATTGTTATGCATGTAAACTCCGTCCCAGTTGCTACCTCAGCAGCTGTCCTATCAATGCCTGGTCATTTCACACAAGAATCTATTTCCTTGAACAAGATATGCAAGCCCAGCGCACCAGACCTCAGGCATAAACTAGCGGTCGCTGGAAATGAAGTCCCGCTAGTTTGTTAGCAAGGAGACTAACTCAGAAGACCGCGAAGCTGCGCGATCGGGCCTTTGATTGACGTCAGCAGTATGGCGGGGGAGGGGGGACAGAGCGGGAAACTACGCAGATCGATGGAACGATTTGGGAAAGGGGAAAAAGATGTGTCTGTTCGCAACATCCTGGTTTCCCACGGTTATTTATAGACAAACAACGAGAATCTGTGCGCGGAAATAGCTGAACAGCACTACCATCGTTACTAGAGGATAATTCAAAGTCAATTCCGGGTTTCGCAAAGCCATCACTTGCCATTACAATGTCTGCGCAGACGATCCTTTTGACCGGTAAGCCACGACAGCCAGCACACCAGCCTCGAAACTCGACCATTGGCTCCAGACCAGAGTACTGACAGCGCCGCTCGCGCCTACAGGCGGCTCCGGCTTCATCGCCGCGCACATCCTCGAGGGCCTCCTCGCCAAGGGCCACACCGTCATCACCACAGTGCGCAACCAGGCCAAAGCCGACACCATCGGCGCCGCGCACCCGGACCTCGTCGCCTCCGGCAAGCTGACCGTCGTCCCCGTCGGCGACATCGCTAACCCGGCGGCCTTTGACCCGGTCCTCGAGCGCCACGGCGCTAGCCTCGCCGCCGTCCTGCACACCGCGTCGCCTTACCACTACAACTTCACCGACCCGCAGGCCGAGCTCATCGACCCGGCCGTCAACGGCACCACGGGCATCCTGCGCGCCATCAAGAAGCACGCCCCGGGCGTCAAGCGCGTCGTCATCACCAGCTCCTTCGCCGCCATCCTGACGGCGTCCAAGTCCTTTGACCACGGCACCGTATACACCGAGGCCTCGTGGAACCCCAACACCGTCGAGGACGCCAAGAAGGACAAGATATCCGGGTACCGCGTGTCCAAGACGCTCGCCGAGCGCGCGGCATGGGAGTTCATGGAGAAGGAGAAGCCCGGCTTCGACCTGGCGACGGTGAACCCGCCGCTGGTGTTTGGCCCCGTCGTGCACCACCTCGCGACCCCCAACGCCATCAACACGTCCAACGAGCGCATCGTCTCGATCCTCAGGGGCGACTGGAAACACGAGATGCCGGACACGGGCGCCTTGGTGCTCTGGACCGACGTGCGCGACGTCGCAGAGGCGCACATCCGCGCCTTGGAGAAGCCCGAGGCCGGCGGAAAGCGTCTCTTCACTGTCGGCGGCCGGTTCACCAACAGGGAGGCTGCCGAGGTTCTGTACAAGAACTTCCCCGAGAGGCGTGATGCCCTTCCCGGCCCCGATGCTAAGGGAGGCGACGCGCCGGCCCCTGAGGACTTGTTCCAGATCGATGCCTCGGCAACCAACAAGCTGCTCGGCATTCAGTGGACGACGCTGGAGAAGAGCATGACTGACCTTGTTGGGTCCCTCAAGGGTCTCGACATCTAATGCTGAAGCACTTACAGAGGAGCGCCCGCGTCAGAATATGATAAAAATGAAGATGAATTGTAATAGATGTTACCTATGGATGAATGCCACAAAGTGATTATCATATATTTTGGTTTAATGTTCGCCTTTTTATTTATGACTGAATGCCCATCTAGTCTATGCTTATATGTATGCGACCCATCTAGTTAACATTATTAATTTTTGTAAAAAAAAAAAACCCTTTATGCCCCAAAATCTAAACGCCATCATATATCGTACAATGGTTAGTATGACCCCGCCATTCTCTCCAGATCACGCTCCTCAAGCATTGGGCTGCGACTTGTGCGCCGTTTCGCCGGCGACGGCGGCGCCAAGGGTAGCATTGCCCCGTCCTCATATCCGACCCAGCTATCTCGCCAGCTGCCCCTCAGAGTTTTCGTCATGATCTTGGAGCCAGAGCTGCCGCCGCTTGAGTTGCTAACTTGCGTGGCCAGCTCGTCCTCCTGGGGCGGAAAGTCCAGCGCGACACCGATTGCAGTGGGCGAGACGTTCTTGACCGACTTGCTCTTGCTCCGCGCCAATGCTGAGGCCGCTGCTGCTGCCGCCGCCGCTTCGACAGGCGTGCTCGGAAGCTCGCGATCTGGCGGCGGCCCGGGATCTGCTAGAGTCGTCCCATATGGTAGCGGAGAGAACTGGCTCCGTGCTGGGCTAGAGAGCGGGCTCCGTGTGTATGGCGACGTCGGAGCGGACGGATTGCGCTCACCTGCCGGGACACTCGTGACAGCCGTGCCAATTGGAAGCGTTGGGCTTCCGGTGGATCCGTAGAGCGATCCTCCTGTCCTTGACGAGGTAGGGAGATGGAAGCCTGGTCGCAATCTCGATGAACGATTTTCGATGAGCCGTTCAGAGGAGCCGTTTGAGAGGAGTTTGCGCTCTTTGAGGCGTGGAGGCGGGGTGAGTGGTTGCCCGTCAGGACCCAAATAGGTCGGCGAAGGCGTCTCAAGCTGAGAAGCGGGTGAATCAGCGCCTTGTGGCGCCATTGCCAGGGCCGCTTGTGTTTTGCCGGCCTCATCTCGCGCCTTGTTCTTCCTGCGATAACGGCAATGCCATAACACCGCGATGAGGGCAATTAGAATTGCACCAGTGACGGCAACCGCGATGATGATCTTCCCTGCTGTGGAAAGACCTCCTGAGTTGTCATTTTGGGACCCTCCACTCAAGTTATCCGACAGTCCTGGGTCCTCCAGAGAGGATATGCTTGGAAGCGCAGTCTCTCTTCCGCTAGTGCTCATTGTGGTTGACACGGAGGTCTGACGAGTAGTGCTGGAGGATGTTGTCGAAGTTGTAGTGGTCCGGGTCGCTGTCGTAGTACTGGATGGAGTTGTAGTCACTGAGGGTGTGGATGAGGAGCTAGAAGTTGTGGACGGGAAAATTGTCGTCCTGGAGCAAGATATATCACTGCTGGGCAGAATAGTGTTGATACAGACGTGCGTGAGTGCCGGAGGACCTGGATCTCGAATCGGTGTAAATCCTAGACTTTTTGGTTTCAGTAAGGAGTACAACATGAATGGCGAGAAGAAGAAAGAAATTTCATGTTACCTCTGACAGACGTTGATGATAAAGTCGACGTTTGCTATGGGCGATCGTCAGCTTATATACCAAAAAGGACGAGATGGGGGATGAGGAAAAGGAAATGGGTGGCTTCTACTTACGATCAAATCCCGGAAGTCCAATATTGTCAACTCCGCACAGCTGCGCGTCGCAGCAGTACAGCCCAAGCAGCATATCGTCTCGTTGGGGCTGGTCGAGTTGCACAAGTGTGCTGCAGAAGTTCTCAAATGTCTCGTCGGTGGGTGCAAGCATCCGTCGGAGGCTTTCTCTGCAGCCTCTCACGCACACCGGCGCATTCTGGATGTTGCTCGCGACGGCGCCCCATTTGCTTCCTGCGCATGCCTCCATGGCTAGCTGTGTGTCCGATGCGAAGGTAGCGTACGTTCTGTGTCTTCAACTGCAGTTGCGAGCAAGACGTTGATCTGAAGCCAATGCATGAGGTCTGCTGTGATATTATAGTCGGATATCTTGACCAGGTGATGACATGAATAGGTGGTTGGGCGAGGAAGCAAGCAAGACACCTGGTGTAAAGGTGGTAGCCACGCGATCGCTCAATTGGAAGAATGAATACGAGTTGATTCGGTTATTGCGTCGCACAGCGACTCGATAGCGTCGTACTTGTTTGTGATCCCCGGGATCCGAGAAGTGGCGGCAAGACTGATTTCCCCCGACCAACCCAAGAGAAATGAGGCGATGCGGAAGCCACTTTGTGCGACGTGCGAATTGTGCACCACGGCGTGGGGAGTCTATGTTGTGGAAGACTCTTCTAAAGGAAAAAATAATCGAGTATTGCAATACTTTTGGGAAACACAAGAGTATGTCTTTGAGCGATGCGGTTGGTCCGGAGCGCGAGACGTTAGGGTCCTGGCTGTGTACAAAACCAGGAGAGTCGTAGGAGTTGGGGGCGGCCCGCAGTTATAAATTGCAGTGTAACATGTCCGTCCGAAGTCTTTTGCCCGTCAAGTGCAAATGGTGTAAAAGAAAGGAGTAGTCGACGGCAGCGCGCGGTGTCTCGACATATAAGTGACATGGGGAGTTAGACGGACAATAGGGTGGGAACCTGTTACTCGTACGCGGCAGCAGGGTCATGACACGTCCCATCTATCAAACCCGCTACATGGCTCATCCGGTGCCTTTTTCTTCTTTCGCTTGTTCTTGGCGTTAGTAAATCGCAGCTATTGAAGCAGGGCTTACTTGACACAGCCTCTGGAGCACCAATGATAGTTCTGGCCAGCTATAGTAGGCAACTCGTGGCGGATGTAAGGCGAGCTGAAGACGGTGTCAAGCCGCAAGTCACCCACTGGCAGCTGGAAATGGCAGACGCGCCGAATGATAAGATATTTCACACTTTCTGTCATTCTCGCGTCCCTGCCCCTTTTCTTTTCTTGCCCGAAGCGCCATGAATTTTGCCATTCATTCTTCTCACACAGGTCTTACAACATGAGTGAGAGCCTTGTATGTGACGGTTCCACCTCCGAAACCTTGAATGCATCATCGCCTGACCCCCGCCACAGCTCTGCAGTACATGACAGCATCTGACCTCAAATGGCTTTTTGAGAGCCGGCGCTTTGACAGGGTCGTCACTTTTTGTTTTTGTTGTTTTCTTCTGCGTCTTGCTTTCATAAACCCTGATTCGATTTCATTCTTCTTGCAGCATCCTCGAGCGTAATGTTTTTTTTTTTCCTGTCGACCGCGCAAGCATGAAGTAAACGGGTCCTGGCATAAAACTGACTGCCTCATCAGCCGGCCCCCGTTGCAACGTTGAGGATCGTCTAGGGGCCCCGGCACCTTGGATTTGTTATCGTGTCCGCTGTCGCCGCCAATGCATAAAAGTAAAAAAAAAAATGTGGCTCGCGACTCCGTTGGTCTTGCGCAACGGCTGCTTGACCTGAAGTATGCCTTTGCGCTGGGCAACCTGTCCAATAAATGGAATTCGCTTCTCAGAAAGCTGGTTCGCCGTGTTGTATCGTCGGAGGGAGGGGCTGCGGCTTGAAGTACTGTTTCACGGTATGACATAGCGCAAACTAGAGGCCGACGTGCACGCGAGTAGCATCACGCCAACAAGGTGCAGAGCAATCGTGCGCTGCCAAATTTACGAAGAAGACGAGCGGTTCCAATGCTGAGCTGTATAGGCCAGTTCGAGTTTGCGTGTTCGTAGAATGAACTGGTAGCGATCGGGACGAGATGGTACTGCTGGGATGCCGTCTCCGCAGCTGATCGCCGGCCCATCAAATACTGCCTTGCCGGCTTCAATTATGATCGATAAGGGATGCTCGGAAACGCCTGTCAGCAGATTCAATGGGTGTTGAACATTCGAATGGCGATTGGTCGCCCGTGAAGAGTCTTTGGTCCTAAAAGGTGCTTTGATGAAATAGATTGTTTCGGCGCAAGTTTATTCTTGCAAGCAGAAGTCTGCCGAATCAGGGCTGAGGAGAGCCAAACACTAGACGTCCGTGACTATATTTGGAGAAATAACAGACGTTTTCAATGCCATGTTCTCACATCGTGAACCGCACGCATTTGGAACGGTCGTCGTCGTTCGTGTAGTTGTAGGTCTGAGGCTTGTATGCAGACACAGCAAACGGAAACTTAATGCTGGCAGCTGGCAGCCTGTTGTCTTAACGCCCGACAGCCGGCAGAAGCTGACAAATATTAGTACATGTTTTCTTCTACCTAATTGAAACATCGCGAGTCTTTTCTTTCACTTTCTCAATAATCTCACAGTGCTGCATAGCTCACAACACACCAGCACATAAATGTCCGAAATGTCCGTCTCCACCGTCAGCGCTGCCCCGGATCTGGGGCGGCCTAACACAGCGCGCCGTCCGGCTGCTAACTAACTAGTTAACTAGCGCCCCAATTACCCCAAGTTTCTGGCCGCCCTGGACCTCGGCAGGCTGCAGGTTCGGACTTTTGGGAGCGCCGTAAATCTGACAAGCCTGTCGCCAGCCATCTCGCGGTTGAAAAACAGAGTCACCGCATTCGCAAGACAGCCAGGACCTCTGCCTGTACTTATCGCATTAGTATACCATAGCACAATGTCAGAGCAGGCACAGAAGCGCATCGAGGCCCTGGGCCAGCAGCTGGCTGGGAGCTCCGGTTCGAGCTCCAGCACAGGCTTGCCTCCCATCCAGCGCAGAGCCGGCCCTTCCAACGGACTACGGGCCGAGGGCAAGGTCGTCATCATCACCGGTGTGTATACCCCCGATCCTTTTTGAGTCAACTGAAACAAAGTGTGCTGATGATTGCGCGTTTATGCAGGCGCCAATTCGGCCATGGGCATCGGCCGCGCCACTGCCCACCAGTTTGCTGAGAGCGGCGCAAGAGCCATCTATATCTGCGACTTTGATGATTCAAACTTGCAAGACCACAAGAAGGAGCTCAATGCTGCGTATCCCTCTGTGGACATCCATACGTGTCAGTTTGATGCTGGCGATGAGCACAAGGTCAAGGCTGTCGTAGATGATGCTATGGCCAAATACAAGCGTCTCGATGTCTTTTTCGCCAATGCAGGCATTACTGGCAAGCCCCTCTCGCCATTCACAGACTTTGATGAGGAAGAGTTCATGGAGGTCATTAGACTAAATACATGGGGGTGAGTTTATTCTCAAATGTCGCTCGGTCATTTCGGAACTAATGTATTTGATAGCGTTCTCGCTGCTGCGAAGCATGCTGCCCCAGCCATGGCCAAAACGTCCGCAGAGAAGCCGCAATCTAGCGGCAGCATTATCGGTACCGCGTCGGTTGCTGGCCTTCGCTCGAACGCGGGGTCGACGCCCTATTCCGCTTCCAAGGCCGCCGTCATTTCTCTCGCCCAGACCATTTCCTTCCAACTCGCCGGCACCGGTATCCGCGTAAACGCCATTTGTCCGGGCGTCATCGAAACCGGTATGACGGCGCCTATGTATGAAATGGCGCGCGCGCGGGGCACCGACAAGAAGATCGGACAAATCAACCCTGCCAGACGCGGTGGCCATGCCGATGAGGTCGCACGTGTTGCTCTGTTCCTGGGCAGTGATGAGTCTAGCTATGTCAATGGCCAAGCATGGGCTGTCGATGGCGGACTGAGTGCTGGCCACCCTTACATTCTCGGCAAGATGGCTTAATCGATGGACTTGTTATCGTAGCCATACATTGCCGGGAAGTTACGTATATAGCATCATTTTTACTGAATGCATTGAATAGTATGTACGATATATCATTCATAATCTGCTGTACGTCATTTTGAAGATGGTTCAAGTCTACCTATGCGGTCGCTTGTTCTGCCTCTAGTTGGGCAATCCGAGCCAACTGCGCCTCTTTCCAAGTCTTGTAGTCCGCTCTTCGACTGTCGCTCAGAAAGTCGTATCGATCCTGGAACATGGTATCGGCGCGTCTTCCGGTTGATTCCTGAGTGCCGTCGTCTGCCTCTTCAATGTTAATGTCACCGTCTCCAATATTTTGCACAACCTCATTAATGCCGCGAAACCAATCACTCTCTAGCCAGTCAGACTCTTTCGCTGCATCTACCATGGCATCGAAATCTTTGGCTTTGACATTGGACCATCCATCCCAGGCGCCAGCATCTTGTGCTCCTATGAAAACGACTTCTTTGCGTGCTTTTGAGAGAATGTCGAGAATCTCTTTTCGAATAGGCGCATAGCTCTCGCTATCCACTGAGACACCGGTCGTGATTGCTTGGAAGCGCATAGTGACGTGATACAGCACCGCTGCGAGGACTTCCGTAATCTTTCCCTTCGACCAGTCCTCTTCCATCTTTTGCCCCCCAGGGAAAAGGATGGATTCTGTTCCGGCCAGTATGGTAGGGGCCAATTTCTTGCTTCCCGTCTCGGTGCAGAAGAATCGAATCACAGGTGCCACCCAGGGCGGCAGTCCCGTCCTTTCAGTCCCGCCCTCGGTCCTTTCTGCGGCTTTGTTGGGTGTAGGTGTGTTGTTCTTCCGGAATTGACCTAAGCTTTGCTCCTTGGTTGGTGCTCGTCGCGAGGGAATAGGCCGCGATGGTGAGCTGGCGGTGCCTTCGTCTGCGCCGAATTTGGTTACCTGCGTGCGAACACGACCGGAGCTGCGCCGCGCCCCACTAGCAGTCGTCGGTAAGATACTATCCAGGTGCGAATACAGCCTCTTGTAGATTCTGGGAGGAATGGGGGGTCGGGGTTCAATGGGCGGTAGATCAAGTGCTATCTTGAGCCGGTCACAAGCAATGTTGGCACAGGCATAGTGGCGGGCAATCTCTTCTTCTGCTTTGAGTGTGCTGGCTTGGTTTCGCGACTGTGCAAGTAATGAGCTTGCCAGTTCAACAAGTGACGCTGGAAGATCTTTGCCATATGATGGCATTAACGATATGAGAGCCAGTTCGATTTGGCGACTCATGATAACGCGTGCGAAGGAGGTGCCAGAGGGTGAGAACGCGCGAAACGCGCGTTGGAAGCCGCTGATGGAGAGTCAATAGATCTCAATTTTGGTAGACAAATCTTTATCTTAATAGATTTAATGCTTGAAAGAGGCCGATTTGACACGCTTCCTGGGTGGCCAAGCTGCGTAAGTGTTTGATAAAAGTGAAGATGCTGCGACGAACTGACCCTGTAAGTCAGGGCGGTTTCTGGTGTGGGGCGGCCAAGCAACCAAAATCTGGACCTCGAATCGCCTCTTTCTTTTCGCAACTTCGACAAGACAGCGACGCGCCCGCAAGATACGGCAACCAGCGTCATGTCGGCAATTTATAATTTGGAGCCGCAGCCTACGGCATCGGTCATTATTCACACCACGCTGGGCGAAATTCTCGTCGAGCTATTCGCCAAGCAGACGCCACTAACCTGCCGCAATTTTCTCCAGCTCAGTCTCGACGGCTATTACGACGGCACAGTCTTCCATCGCCTGGTGCCCAAGTTTATTCTGCAAGGAGGCGATCCGACCGGTACCGGAAATGGCGGCGAATCGATATACGATGGCGGCGCATTCGGCGGCGACCTGGACCCGTGGCCGATGGACCAGCGTCACGGCAAGAACGCTGGCCCGACCGGAATCAACTTTCGCGACGAATTCCACTCTCGATTAAAGTTCAACAGACGCGGTCTTCTGGCTATGGCGAACGAGGGCCACGTCGATACGAACGGCAGTCAATTCTTCTTCACGCTCGACAAGACGGAAGAGCTGAATGGCAAGAATACCCTGTTTGGTCGCGTGGCCGGCGACACAATATACAACCTTGCCAAGATTGGCGAGTCTGAGGTGGAAGAAGGCACAGACCGACCGACTTATGCTGTCAAGATTGAGCGCATCGAGATCTTAGTGAATCCGTTCGACGATATGAAGAAGCGTAGTCGCGTGGCTACACAAACACAGAAGAAGCCGGTGGAAAAGGAGAAGAAGAAGAAGCGCAAAGCTGGAAAGCAACTTCTCAGCTTCGGCGACGAGGAAGGCGACGAAGAAGTCCCTTCGCTTCCGAAAAAAGCAAAATTCGACACACGGATTGTCATGGACGACGGCTCGGCAGCCGTAACACCAAAGGAAAAATCCGCGAAACCAAAGGCCAAGAGGGAGCAGTCAGCGCACAAAGCCGTTGACGATGATCAGCAAGAGAGGAAAACAGAGGAACACAATGAGGAGCCCACGAAACGGGACGAGGCGGCTCCTGCACCAGCTGATGACGATGGCGACATGCAAGACGACTACTCAGAAAAGCCGAAGAAAACGGCCTTGCAAATAGCAAACGAAGAAATGGCTGCTCTTAAGGCATCCATGCGAAGGACAATACACACCCAGAAACAAGAAAAGCCTCGAAAGAAGTCAGCGTTGGCATCGATGATCCCAGAGACGTCTATCCGCGGAGGGCGCAAAAGACATACTGGCGGTCCCAGCGCCGTCACGGCTGAAGATCAAGCTGCTCTAAAGTTATTAAAGGGCTTCCAATCACGACTAGACAAGGCGCCTCCCGGGAAAGATATTGGCGAGACTGGTGACCAAGATGACGGGGAGATAAAAGAAGGCCAGGTTCCTGCTCCGGATGAGGAGGCAGAGCTTTGCGACTTGCACTTTATTGCCAACTGCCAGAGCTGCACATCATGGGATAAACAGGAAAAGGAAGACAGCGACGACGAGGGGTGGATGTCGCACACGCTATCGTTCGCGGCGGATAAGCTGGGTAAAGACCTGAGAAACCGCAAAAAGGCCGAGGAGGAGCTTGTAGTCATCGATCCACGAAGTAAGGAGCAATCGATGCGCGAGGACAAGAGGGCCAAGAGAGACGCTCGATCTGGGGGATCTGGACGAGCGTGGGATCAGCGACGAGACCAGGCCAAGAATGCGCGAATGTCACAGGCATCATCGCTGGCAGGGCGCGGGGCGAAGTAGACCTATAGCCAATGTACAAAATTGATACCCTCCACTATTTTGTAAGCCTGTTATGCGCAGGCTGTGAGGATTCGACAGTGTAGTTTCCATTTTGAGTAACTGAGATGGCCGGAGCATGTGAAACCTTGTCAAGTTGTCACCAAAGTAAAAGGGTATCTAATCAGCCGCATTACATCGCTTCAATAGACAAGGTTGCAGACAGATTTACGGATATTAGGAAATGACGAAGTAATAACAATAAAAATACTAATAATAAAAATAGCCCCCCCAAACTTTGTAGATCTAGTAGAGTCAGAGCTCTTATAAACGTCATAACAGCCCTGCCAGTGCAAGTCTCGTCCCACCACAAGTCACGTGTTACCTAACAAGCCTTCACTTTTGCGTATCGCGACACCTAATCGAGCGTCCTGATTGGTCGAAGTCGGGACTGGCCTCTGCTATCGCCGCCTATCCGCCCGCTAGCCTGGTGGCAGTTTTGGTATTACCTTTTGGCTCGCAACAACTCGAAGCGTTTTGCCGACTCAAGAGGCAGACACGGCTTCAACAACCAAGCTTGTACCCGATCCATTCATAGGGGGGCTCCTAAGCTACGCGAGAAACGACAGCAGAGTTATTTTGTCCGCTAAAACTCACCCCCTTTCCTACACCAGGCAGCAATAAAGCTACAAAAAAGTTTCAAAGGCGGAGCCACGCCGTGCTCTGCGACGACCAACCTACCGCGAAGCTTCGTCATTTTCTTTTTTTCTGCTCGACACGCGATTGTTGTGAAAGCTGCCGACCCGGACTAAACATACATACGGGCGTGCTCTTTCTGTCGACGTTTCACTTGTTGCTGTGTTGATACACGTCGTTTGTCTTGTCCGTTACCGACGCGGTCTGGGAACATCACCGCTGCGACTGTTGCGCCTATACCTCCCACCACACCCAACCGCCCTATCGCGATACACTCTCGAGATTTTGGGCTTGTGCAATCCGAGAGTTCTGATCCGTAGGAACTTGCTTCTCTCGGCACGACTGCGAAATCGACCTTCTCTGCCGGCTTTGCTGACGACTGCGAGTCGCAAATACCACGGCCGGGCAAACGCATTGATCCCACCAATCCAGAGCTGCCACTTATCACAGCCGATCACGGCCCTCGTCGTCATACGAAGCACGAATAATGTCCGCACCCAACTCCAGAAAAAGAGCGGCGCCTGGCGCGTCGCCCGTCGTTCCCACCACCAACAACATGCAACAACCATTCCCCAACGATAACATGACGGATGCGATGACGCGGTGGAACGGCGGAGCTGACGCTGCCGCATTTCTGGACAACACTGCCTACGGCGCAAATCCTTATGCGATGGTTCCCAACGCTGGCCAGTTCCAGCAACCCGTCCCTACGCCGTCAAACACAGTCACCCGTCGCCAGATGAACCAGGCCCTGATGCCGACCAACCAGCGAGGATACGATGCCAGCGCCGACTGGACAAACTTTGCGGACGTCGAGGGAGCCCTGATCCAACATGTCAACGCCGAGCCTGCCGCGGAGGAAGATAGCATCGACAAGCTTGAAGAGCGGGCGGCCAAGGCAAAGAGGGAGGCACACACCAAACGCAAGCAGATTCCGCCATTCGTGCAGAAGCTGAGCAGTTTTTTGGAGGAGCGAAAAAATGAAGATCTGATCCGCTGGTCGGAAAAGGGTGACTCGTTTATCGTGCTTGATGAGGATGAGTTCGCCAAGACGTTGATCCCAGAGCTCTTCAAGCACAATAACTACGCCTCGTTCGTTCGACAACTCAACATGTACGGGTTTCACAAGTGTGTCGGCTTATCAGACAACTCGATGCGAGCCAGCGAGAGGAAGAACAAAAGTCCGAGTGAATACTCGAACCCCTACTTCAGACGAGGACATCCCAACTTGCTGTGGCTCATCAACAAGCCCAAGGGCAAGAAGGAGAGTACATCCAAGGGCACAAGCGGGCGGGCAGACAGTGATGATGAAGGCGTCAATGAGGAAACCACGGCTCATACAGCTGGCAGCAGCTCTGTACCCCCGGGACGCACACTGCCATCCACTGAGAATCCCGCTCCACCGAAGAAGGAAATCGCACTGATCCGCGAGGAACTTTTGAAAGTACGCGAGCAGCAAAAACTTATCTCCGGCGCTATCAACGCGCTGCAGCGCAACAACCATGAGCTATATAACCAGGCGCTCATGTTCCAGAGCCAGCATGACCGGCATCAAAACTCCATCAACGCCATTCTCAACTTCCTCGCCAACGTGTTCCGCAAAACGCTGGAGGACCAGAGCGGCACGCAAAATGTGAGCGACATCATCTCGAGCATGTTGACGAACCAGGGCGCGCAGGGCCACGGCAACGTGGTGGACCTGGGCGACTTCATCCAAACGCAGATGGACCCGTCCGGTTCTCTCGGTGGTGGCATGGGCAAGCGTGCTCGCGGTCTGCTTCCGCCGATCCCCGGACAGCAGGCGCCGCAGCAGCAAAACCGGACGCCATCCATGTCCAACAACTACCAATCTGGCAACATGCACAACTCGGAAATGGGCCACGTCACGGAGCTCCTAGACAACGACACGCCGCCGACGTTGCGGCAGGAGCTTGAGAACAACCCGCAGGAGCGCATGATGAAGATTATCAATGACCACAACGCGACAAATAGCCCGACAGCGCTGGACCCCGGGGCGGCCGAACTCGTCGCCAATGCACCCAACACGCTGAATAACGACCAGCGCAGCCAGCTCGTCAACTTTATGGCCAGCCAGTCATCGCCCGGCGGCTCATCAGGCACGCCAGTCTCCTCCGCGCCACCCCCCAGCCGGTCCCGCACGACACAGCCGCCGTCGGCTTCGGTGACGCCCCAACCGGACGCTCCCCCCACCGGCAAGCCCTCGCCTCCGTCTCTGTCGCCGATCATGCGCTCACCGGTCATGTCGGCGCCGTCGCTAAGCCATATCAGCGCCAACCAGGAGGAGCTGGACAGGCTGCAGCGGCTGCAGAGCGACCAGGATGCTAAGATCAGCGAGCTGGGAAGCCTGCTAGGCCCCCTGAGCCCGTCGGGCCGCATACCAGGCTTCGACGGTTCGGAAGGCTTCTTCGACGCGCCCAACGTGGACTTGGACCAGTACTTCAACAGCGACGCCTTTCTGAACGATGGCAGCTTTGGCGACGGTAGTGACTTCAACTTTAATCTGGACCCCGAGGCGGCGGCGCAGCAGCAGCAGCAGGGACAAGACCAGCAACAGCAAAAGAGAGACACGCCTAGCCCGACGGGGACGGAAGAGATTCAAAGAGACGACATGAATAGTCCTTCCAGACACTCTAAGCGACAGCGCCAGGCTTAGTGATGCCTCGTGCTTCTTCTTGTTGCCAACTTTTTTGCTTTACTTGTGCCTTTTTATTCTCTTCTTTTTAATATGTGTTTTTGCCTACCAAAAAGCGAAAGGGATGGACTGAATGATGGCTCTGTGCACTTTTGTTTATAGATTTGCTCGTAGAGGGGTCAGATGGGTATCTTTTATATTTATTCGTACTGCTTTGCAGAAAGCTGCGGGCTTTGGGTTTTATGGGATTGATTCCTTGTTACTAAGAATTCGGCATAAAAAAAGGAATGCTTTATGACACGGCATGCCAGGATAGGCTGCTGATTCTACTCTTTTTCTACATATCTTTTTCTGCTCTGCAGCGTGGTGTCAGACATGTGTTAAGCCGGCTGGTGGACATGTGTCTACTGCTTGTCGTGTGTAGCATTGGACCTGGGTCGTAGCAATACACTGCAGTGCCAAGTGTGCGAGCATTGTCGTAGTCGACGGCGTATTGCGAGGCACGGTGCGTCGTTTGACGCGGCCTCTGAAGCTGCCGTCTATGGACTGCCTTTGCGGGTATCTTCTTTTTTCTTCTTCTTTATTTCCTCTTCCGTCATCCGTAGGTATTTCAGTCCGCCAGCGGATTCGCATGTATCGTCACGCTCTCGATGCAAAACGGCTCGCGCGGCCTATTCTTCTTGTCCACCTCGACCGCCTCCATCTTGGCCAGCGTCGCGAGCCCGTCGTCGCCGATGACGCGGCCAAACACGGTGTTGAGCCCGTCGAGGTGCGGCGCCTTGTCAAACGCCACGAAGAACTGCGAGCCGTTGGTGCCCGGTCCCTTGTTGGCCATGGAGACGATGCCGCGGTCGGCGTGGCGGAGGGCGGGCCGGATCTCGTCGTCAAAGGGGCCGCCCCAGATGGAGCGGCCGCCTTTCGGGTTGTCGGGCGGCGAGGGGTGCGCGGGGGCGCCGGTCTGGACCATGAACTTGGGGATGAGGCGGTGGAACGGGGACTTGTCGTAGTAGCCGGATGCGCAGAGGGCGAGGAAGTTCTGGGAAGATGTTGGCGGTGGGTGACGATGGTGAGAGGATGGCGCGGGCGTCGGGGCTTACCTCTGCGGTTTTGGGGACGCTTTCGCAAAAGACTTCGATTTTGAGGTCGCCGAGGGTGGTGTGCAGCGTGACGGACATGTTGGCGCCCCGTGTTTGCTTGCGTTGTCGGGCGATTGAGTTTCTTGGGATGGTGGTTGGGGGACTTGAAGACAAAATACAGAGTTTTGGAGGGGCCGTTTGGTTAGAAGTTGGGGGTTGGAGTCCTGAGTCGGAGCCGGAGTCGCGGCCGCAGTCGTTGCCAAGCTCAGGCGCAAAAGCCGCACCGGTTTAGCGGGCAGCTCTCCACTGTATTTTTAGAAGAACTTGGCGTAGAAGATCTGCATCCAGGCACTACAGATACAGTAGTATGTGTTGCAAATACAAGTATAGCATGAAATGGTGATCAAATTGTGGCAGCTGAATTGTTTGTCAATAGTGAAACATTGGGATGTAAACTTTGATCTGTTTCTGTCTTGCAGGAGACAAGAAACCTGCCACCGTATCAGGGCGGCGATTGGGGCATAGCATTGCGTTGTACTCATGTGCAAAGGGGCCGTGGGCAGGCAGGCAAGAGGAGAAGACGGTTACAGGCTGCCATGAGGTGATTGGCCCTGGCGGTAAAGTTGTACGGTTTGACAGGGTAGCAGTAACTACGGAAAGGCAGAACGTTAAAGACGCGTGCCGTTCCGTCCGTGCGTACGGCGCGCGTGGAATGGCAGGCGGGTTGTTTACTTGGTGCGTCTGTTGTTGGGAGACGTAACTACTTGGCAGGGTATGGAATCACGGGTCAAGTTGCATAAAAGGGTATATGGATATAAAATGACCAATTGATTCATTAATTCATGCGGTTTCCATAGTGAATTAGTATGTGTGCTCGTGTGAGACATGTGGCTCGGAGTATTCTGCCAGCTACGAGGACCCTACCTACCTTGGTAGGTTAACTGATGATTTGGTGAATAGCTACATCGTTGGAGAGTCCACCAATTGTCAATCAGATCTACGGAGCACTGTAAATACACTTTGCGTAAACAATCTTGGTGGAACTGGCTGCGCTCCGTGTTCCAAAGAGAGCCCCCCCCCCCAGGCGTTCCCCGCCAAACCAGGCCAGGCCAGACCTAGGCGTCATTGCGCTTCCGTCCCAACCTGGGTCTTGCCAGTGTTTATCTTTTTCCCGACTCTGTTTTCTCCCCCGGCAAGCCTCCTCTTCTCTTCTTCTCTCTACACACGCGCACTCTGGGAGAAACCCGGGAACGTGTGTGAGGAAGAAAGAGACTGGCTGATTTTCCATCCCCAGCCCTTTTTGCATACAAACAAACCGAATCGCCCCCTTCTGTCCACTCACCCGGGGTAGCTGGACACGCGCCACGAGACCCGATCTGGACGAACTGCCTGCGACTGCGACGCTAAACACTGTTTGTCAGCCTTTCTTTCAGTGAGACGTTGATTGACTCAATCACACCAAAGAGTACCAGTAAGCAAAGTACTCCGTACTCCGTACTCCGTACTCTGGCACGTTGGGGCAGCTGAATAATACCTGCAATACTAGCCCTGTCTCTGCCACCGCTTCAACGACCAAAACAGCCCTGCGGCAGCCCTTCCCCCCTCTGCAGCTGAGCCACATCAAGGCAGTGCCAGCGCAGTCAGCCGAGCCCTCCACAAGAGGCGCGCCGCTAATTACAACCTTTCTCAGCTTGACGCCAGGCCTCAACCAAAAACTCTTCTTTAATTCTCCGACCTAACCTATTACTTGACCTACCTAACCTACATAACCTACCTAACCGCGACATCCTCGGATCCCCGTATTCCCGCTTGCCTTCAACATCTCTCGCCGCCGCCACCGGGTGATGACATTCCGCATACCACGACACCGCATCCATCAACTACTACTCTTACTACTGCTACTACTACTACCAAGCTCCCAGGCTGCCGCTGCAGCTCTCCATCCGATCCAACTAGCACTGCACCGCTGCACCCGCTGCACCACTTGCACCCGCTGCACCGCACGCGCTGCGACTGCGCCGGCCCTCCTGCTAAGCTTCCCACCTGCTCCATCCCCCACCCTCTCTCCGGTTCTGGAGCTTGGTCTCGCCTTTTTCCTCTCTTGCCCGCCCAAGACCTTCTCTCGCACCGCACAAACCACAGGCTGCAAGTCTGCAGGAAGACGGAAGACATATACATGACAGCAGGGAACCGCTCCCCCCGCCCAGTACAATCCCGCGCACAACCGCCCCCAACGCTCTCGTCGTGGTGTGCGCCCGCATGACACCATGGCCACCGCTCCCGCGAGTGTGAGGGTCTCGGGGCCTCCAAACAGCGGCTTCCTCGTGGGCTATCCCGGAATCTCTGCTACCCTGGTAAGTGGCTCTGCGCGCGTTGCTTCTACAGTCCTTGTCGCTGTGCACATCTTGTGCACATCTTCCCCTGCCCTCCCCTCTCCGCGCCCAGGCTGACTCGTCGTGTGCCCGCCGTCCAGCCCCGCGTCGAAGGCAAAGTCGAGATCCGGCCCGGCCAGGGCTTCTCCATGCCCGTCCCCGTCTCCCTCGTCCGAATAGCGCTACAGCGCCGAGAAACGATACACCCCGATGCCGACAACCTCGCCAAGCGGCATCTCGGCACCGCCCGAAAGGAAACCACAGACGTCGTCGGCAAAGAGGTCCTGCTCTTCCGCTGCTCCTCGGGCAAAGAGGCCGAGAGCGTCGTCGCCATGGACCTCCCCTTTGTCCTCTTCATCCCCTTTGGCAGAGGCGGTGAGGAGACCAACCGTCGCATACCGCCCGCTTCGCTGCAGCTGCCCAACCGGACCGCCGAGACGTACTACGAGATTGTCGTCACCGTGCAGCAGGGCCACAGCAACCAGTACAAATACACCTTTCCCATGCCACTCCAGCGATACGACACCCTCTCGACATTTGGCATGTACAACAAGCCCGAATCGAAACTCGTCACCTCCGACAACCTCGTCCATCTCGGCATCAGCCTGCCTAAATGGAGTTACGGGCCCGGCGACCCCATCACCGTCTACATCAAAGTTTCGCCAAACCTCGACTGGCAAAACAAGGCCAAAAAGGTCACGATAGACAAAATTACACTCGTCGTGGAGGAAGAGATTACATTTAATCCTGAGGGAGACGAGCCGTCGAAAAAGGTCAACAAGCTCTCCAAGCAGGTCCAGGTCGTCAAAACCAAGATGCCCGAGGCCGGCTATGCCACCAATATCGGCCTCTGCTTTCCCTCCAAGGACCTGCGAGACCCCGACGGCGTCATCAAGAGGGGCAAGCCGGCCTTTCCCCTTTACGAGCTGACCACATTTACCACCCAATCCAGCCTATACAAGATTGAGTTTTTCTTGAACATCAAGGTACGTTGCCTCTTCCAGCTGAACATGACATGAACCTTGTCGCCAACTCATCATTTCCAGGTGCAATTAAGTGGCGCGCGCGACATTGTCATTCGACAGCCCATTGTCATCTGCCCCTTGGACCAGCAAGGGTGCAAAGAAGAAATGGACGCCATCGAGCAGGCCGCCAAGGACGCATCCCACGTCGATCCCAACAACCCCATGCTGCCGGCGCGCACCATAATCCTGGCCAGTGACCGCGATTCGATCCGCGCTCTCGGCCTGTGCACCGTCGGCAGCCAAAAGAAGCCATTCATCGAATGAAGCCCCAAAGCGCGTCGTGGTGTCTGCTAAGCTTTCGGCTTGCAGCCACTTGCCCGCGGCGGGCCCTTGGCATTACGATGAAGCGTGGCATGGCACGAGGCCAATCAGACATGGGCTGCAGCCACGCTGCCACCTGCTGGACGACCTCGTGCACTGTACTTTTTTTTTTTGTTACCATCTCTGACTGGACGGGCAGACCATCACGTATATATTTACACGACACACACCACATGGAGGCGTTGCGGAAATCTTAATTGTTTTTTTTTTTTTGTGACGAAAAGCGTTGGGTTCGGGCATTGGGTTACGGCGTTTCCGGCAAAGCGACTGCCAGTGTTTAATTGCAAGGCGCGGCGCGACATGTTGAAGTATGGCGATTTAGGGCAGCCTCTTACTTGTGTTGTTGCGAGGTACGGCGGTGGCATGTAGGCGCCGCGATTGAACGTTGCTATATTTGAATTGAATACGACTAATGCATAGATTTACAATCATGCAGAAGCGTTGTCTATGGCTTGCTTAACGTTCTGTTGTCAAGTGTTTATGAGAAGATGAAGTCAATCAATACAGGTCAGCGTAATAAACCCCAGTTGCCGAGTTCGGGCAGACAGTAAAAAAGAAAAGGACTGGCAAAAATCAAATACTTTTGCACATAAAAAAGATGAGCCAAACTACACCGGTATCCGGCAGGGAAAAAATGCAAAAATTAACACCTGCGAGCCGTAGGGATCGAACCTACGCGGGCGATGCCCATTGCGGTTTTGGATATTCCATACGGACCTTCCTAAACACAACGCCTTAACCACTCGGCCAGACTCGCAACAGTTGTGGAGTCTTGCTCTTATTTAGTCCTATACGGGTATCAGAGTTTTGTGGTGGTTTTTTTGGTGGGTGCCGGTGGATGTCCACTTTTCAAGCTGGTGTTGAGTGACGCGGGAAGATTTCATGATTGCATGACTTTGAGCTGTGACGGCAATCCTCTTTCGTTTGGGAGGGGAAAATCTTTTCCGCATATTCTTTTATTGCTACTGTACTTTTACGAGTTTAGTTTTGGTTGCGACACTCTACGCGCACTGGGCAAGGTCTATCAAAAAGTTTCAACTTGGATATTCAGCGACACCAAGCTTTTCATATGAACGAGCTCTCCCAATAACTACAACCCAACATCAATCATATCCAGCTCGGGGGGATACACACCCGACACAATGCCCTTCGACGACGATGGCAGCCCCAACATCATCGCCGGCCCTCCCAGCGCCGGCGGCGTCGACGGCGCGGCAGCCCACGAAGACGCCATGGAGGACGAGATGCCCGACTACAAGCTCTTCATGAGCATGTTTGACAAGAAAGCCGTCTCCAGCAAATCCATCCGCAAGGGCGAGAAGGACTTCGAGTCGCACGGCACGCGCGCGCAGGACGGCGTGCTGGAGACGAGCCGCCGCGCGCTGGAGGAGGTTCTGGGGTACACGCGCATTCACCGCGGCGACGCGTGGGTGCGCGGCTGGTACGTGCCCGGTTTCTGGGTCACCGGCGACGACGGAGAGGACCTAAACGAGGAGGAATTGGAGGGTCTGGGGGAGGCCAAGGACGCGAGGCAGCAGGACGACGGGCGGCTGAACCTGCGGGAGCGCGTGGTGGTGATTGAGCACGAGCGGGGCAGCTGGATGAAGGACATCGGGCGGTCCGTGCCGGCGGGCGTGAAGGGCGCGGAGGGGCGGAGGAAGGCCGGCGTGGGGAGGCTGTGGCTGCTGCCGGAGGAGGCGCTGCACATGGTTGAGCGCGGGTCGCTGGATCTCTGGTGGCCGTACGGGGAGGTTGATGCGCTGCTGGGTGCCCCGGCGCCGGGCGAATACGGGGGGGAGTGCCAGGACAGGGGCCCGGATAACTACGACGCGGGCGTGCCGCTGAGCCTGGAGGCGGCGTACTCGCTGCTCATCGGGGAGGACGGCGAGCGGGGGAAGGTATCGCTGCCAAAGTACCAGGTCTTTACGCACCTGAAGCGCGGCGGTTTCCACGTCCTCCGCGCGCCGGAGGGACAGCTCGCCGCTCCGGATGAAGATGCGCTTGCCACGACGCGGAATGGAGGCGCGGCGGCGCTGTGGACGTGGTTGTTCACGATGCTGGGCTGGGGACAAGACGCAAAGACGCAGAAGGAGCCGAAGAAGCACTGCTTTGGCCCGATGGTGTCTCCGGGGCTATATCGTGCATACGCACCCATCTACGAACAACTCTCCCTTCTGCCGCGCCATGTTCCGCGCGCCGTCACGTCCTCCTCCCGCTCAACCTCTGCACCCGCAGACCCCTACAAGATCTTCTTCCACGTCTGGAAGTCAGGCGGCGCGAAGCCTTTTTCCAAACGCGCCCCTCCCGCTCCCGACTTTCGCGTCGCCGTCTCCGACACCTCTTCCCACTCCCTCCCCTCCATCGAGGAGATCTCGGCGCTGCTCGAGTCCACGCCGCTGGACCGGCCCGGCGATAAGCCCGCGTGGCAAGGGCCGGGCAGGTTGTACCAGAGGCTGAAGCACGGGCACAGGAATGTGCTTGTCGCGGTGGTGGATCGCGGGCTGGTGAACTACATGCGGTTCGGGGAGGGGGCGTTTGGGGAGGAGAGGGTTTACGAGCGGCATGACGAACGGGGTGGGAGGGGGGGCAGAGGGGGGAAGAGAGGCGGCGGGAGGGGGAGGGGACGGGGTAGAGGACGGGGGAGGGGGAGATGATCTGACTCGAGGTTGTGGCGAGGCGGTGATAGATCGAGTGGTCATTGTATATTTGTGAACTTAGCATTGTCAATTTCTAAGATATTATAGAAAGCGTCTTATTTGCATGTGCCGTAACTGAACCTCGCCTGTACATCATTGTGCAGGACTCACGTTCTACGATACATGCATGTCTATGATTATCAGTACTGTTGACTTCAACTCAGTCTCAGTGGCAAAATAAACCCAACGTGCTTTCAGATGTTAGGTTTCCTTTTTCTGTTGGCAAACCGCTTCTCTATCTGGCTGCTCGGACACCGCGGCGGGACTCTAAACTGAGATAGGCTATAACTTTAGGAACGGCGCCGACTTTATCTAAAACCGATCTTATATTGTTCCTGCGCGACGACTGCTGGGCGCTTACTACAAAGCTGCCTCGTTCATATAACAGCCGGTGATACGGTATATTCGCTCCGCGAATAAGACGCCGACTTGCCTTTATTTGTCGTGGAATCGAAGCATGATGTTTGATACAACTCTAGCTTTGATGATGAGTAACATGCAGCGCCTGGGTGC
The DNA here is from genome assembly GCA_037575805.1 of Lecanicillium sp. G3. Lineage (NCBI taxonomy): Eukaryota > Fungi > Ascomycota > Sordariomycetes > Hypocreales > Cordycipitaceae > Lecanicillium > Lecanicillium sp. G3. The sequence continues at coordinate 338,274 of JAZHPD010000019.1, read as the reverse complement.
CAGCCTCGTTTTTACCGCTTCGACGGCGCAAGGGGATGACGGTAACGGAAACCACCTTCTTCTGGAGGCAGCCCGGAACTCTATCAAGTTCCAGACTTTCTAGGCTTTCAATCTACTAAAATGGCTCTTTCTTGTTGGAAGAATGGGGCTGTGTAACACCCCCATCCCATCCCGATTCGAAGGCGTTGCGGTATTATACAGACGACAAGGGGGAGGCATAGTGAAGTGAAATCAAGTAACTCCATAAACATTCAAGAAATTTACGGTATCAATCTTCAAAAGAAGAATAAGTCCAATTTTTGTTTCTTCTTTTTTTTTCCACGGACTATTAGAAACCCCATCATCGCGAGTTCTCATTCATCTCGTGCGGCCGGACTTTGCCAGGCCCCCCGATTGGGTTCTGCTGAACATTTCGTCAAGGAGCAGCTGATACGAAATACCGTGGCCGCCGCCTCTTCAGAGCCTTATCCTTGGCACGGTCATAAAAGCCTCCTTGTGTATCCCAAAGCTGGCAAATGGTGGAGTGTGCTAGACGAAGGATCAAACGGAGCCTGGGATCGCCAAATGAACTGCCTGCGGGATACTTCGGGGCATGCCACTTTGAGAACAGTCCAATCGCGCAACTTTCAGTAAGCACCTCGTGCCTGGTACAAGATAAGCCCGAATATAAAAGATAAAAATAAAAACAAAAATTACAAAAAAATTACAAAAAAATTACATGAATTGCCAGTTTAATAAGATTTAAGAAACTTGAGTTCGAACAAGTGTAGAGACCAACGTCGAAAGAGTTGAGCGGCTAACGGAGCCTTGTTGGCCAGGCTCGCTTGAGAGTAGAGTAGTGCCTACCGGTTCGGTACACGTTGTAGTACGAAAAGCGGAAACTAATTTGCATGGAACTTGCGAATGGCTGCAATGCTCCGGAGATGAGATTTTTTGAAAAGAAGACAAAGGAAAAAACACCGCGTGAATAAAGGGCTGCCAAGGACCCTTTGGTTCGGGGCAGGGAGGAAGGGAAATTACTCACAGCCAGCGGGCAAGAGCTGCGCAGCTGGAAGACGCCACCGCGCCAATAGCGCCGCAAAAAATAGCAGCATGGCTTGTGATGGGCAATGTGATGAATCAGCTCTTTGTAACGTCGTCCCTGCCCGGTGCCCGAGTTTTTCTCCTATGCGTATTTTCTGTTAGACAGCAAGTTGATAGTCCAAGCCCGCCAGCGGCTTGGACAATAAGTAGACCAAAGCCGCTTGAATGAGACGTAAAAGAAGCAGTATACATCTTCCCCGTCTTCGACAGCGTCCGCAGTTGACGGTGACTGCCAAGGGCTTCCATGTGATGCGCAGGTTCATGTAGCCAGGATCCGGAGCAGCGGCTACTGGAGCAAAAAGTACTGGGTTGGAAGCGGCCAACCAAAGCTGACCCGGATGGTTGTTGTAAACACTCATCTTTCGGCCGAAGTGGCGCGCACCTGTGCCAAGCTTGGACAGCGAATATTTAGCAAAAAAGTGGCGTTACAGGTAAATATGTGTTGCCAACGAGGCTACGCAAATGTTGCTGCAAAGGAGTTGGTGGATCAAAACTGCTCAACAGTTGGCATCCACGGCACCAACGTTGCGTCGGTCAGGAACAAAAGTGCACAACAACCGACAAATTGACGAAGCAACTTGCATCATACGAGAAGGGAATCGATCGTCAGATCGGCTTCGCTGACGCCCATTCGCCCGGGGCCCGGTTCGTCACGGCGAGTCTCGTCATTACAACTAACGGCCGGGGTGGACGCTAGACGGAGAAGCAACGGCCTGGAATCATAAACGATACGTATTTAGTAATGAGCGTTCTCTTTAAGTAGAACAGCTGGATGCGCCTGCCCCCTCTGTCGAAACCCAATCAAGAGATGGAGGCTGGAGCTCCGGGATGGGGTGGGCAGGGGTTGGGCATTGGCGTTTATATTGAGTAATAATGCGTTGTCTTGTCAAGGGTAGTAACCAGAGGGGCTCCGGTGGTGCGCTGTAGCACATCTGCGACGGCTGGTGGTGTTGTCTTCTTGTTTTTTTGTGGCATGCAGGTTTACTTTCGGTGTCTATGTTCGCGATGTCGCACCAGTCTTGTGCAACCGGCTCGTTTACGGCGCATATCCAGTTCCTCGACGAGCTGCAAATGCGAGTTCCCAGCATCTGGGATGCGTTCTCTTAGCACAGCGTGTTTGCAAGTGACAAATTTCTACTTATTAATTGTGACTTGATTTGGAGAGGAAAAAAGAAAAACCATCCCGGAAGTGTATCTATTTCATTTCCCCCCGCTCAAGTCTCCCCAAGCCAATCGCAGCAATCCCCCGTCCCAGACCTCTCTTCCAAGGACGTGTTGCTATTCGTCCCGAGTTGTTGCTCTTCTGCAAGATAACCCCCAGTCTGTTATTGATTCTGCAACCCTACCCGGCTGCGAGTTATAGAGCGTGCTCACCTGGTAGTAATAGAAGCTGCAGAACCCACAACTCGCTCATCCCCCTTCTGGTGTAACTTTTTTTTTTTTTTTATCTTCTCAAGTCGTCACTGTTGAAGCACGGCATATTTACACTTGTTACAAAACACCCCGTGGCAAGTTTCGACTATACACAGCAAGACCGCCAGCCCCATGCTCAACACTGATATACGGCTCTTTTCTTTGGTCAGCCTCGCGGGGACCAGTACTTGGCTTTTTTTTTTTTTTTTTAAATTCTCTCCTTCTCCGTTATTCTGCATTCCAGGCCCCGCTCGGGCGCCACTCAGTCACTGATCTGTCTTGTCTGGGCCACGTTGGGCCCTTTTGGTTTCATTTCGCTCGCCACCACTATAATTACAGCTCACCACATGGATTTCGGCAACGGCTAAGACGAAACAAGATAACAGGAAGCAGAGGGCAGAAACTGCGAGGCAGTTTTCAAACGCTTTTCGAGCAACTTGGTTCTCTTCGGAAACTTTTTTTCCCGTTCTGCTTTGTTTATTTCAGCTCTCTGCCTCGTTTTGTCTAGTTCCAGCTCAGCCCTCCCACCCCCCTCTGCCCGGTGGCGCGCGCGCCAGTGGTTGTTTGGTTTCGTCCCGTGTCTCCCGTCATTCTTATAGCTAGACGAATACCTGTTATTAGTGCTTTACGTACGTTATTTTTTTGACTTGGGCTTGCATTCTTAACCCTCTTTACCCGTCTATCACATCCTCTTTCTCCTCTTTCCCGACCTTGCGACATTAGTTCTTCTCTCCGGTTCGGAAACTTCTTCTTTTCCGCGGCCTGGTTCTTGTTTTCGGTCTGTATTCCACTGGCAGCCTTCCTCGAGGCTTCTCTTTCATTTCGCCTGCAAGACCTATTCCTGCATACGGTTACCAGGCATCACGCCATACGCATACGAGCCCAGGTGCTGCAACGCCGGTGGTTGCTGGCATTGGAGAATTATTTCCCCTTCCAGTTATTAGTTTTCTCATCGAGTTTTGCCGCGAGTTTCTATCCCAGCTTGATCGCTACAAACTGCGCCCGTTTACTTCGGCAACCGCGTCCTGACACCGCCTTTCATAATTGGCAAACGCGACTAGCAGTCTCAACTCAGCACCTTGCCGAGTCTTTACCTCGCTTTCAGCTGTCAGGGAAAAACACACACACACACACATACAAAATGGCCGACGTTGCATTCGCAACTGTCAGCGCAGCGCCGGCTGCTGCGTCGACATCGGTATCGCACCCTACAGAATATCCGTCCCGGCCATTACAGACACAAACCGGAATTCTCGAGGTCAACGACGCTTCTGCCGATCCTAGCGCCACTCAGCCAGTGCCGTCGGAAGCAGACCGTATGCCAACACCGGTATCAGATGAACCGGCAAACGAGGCGCGACCTGGGTAAGTTCATTTTGAATATTTTTCTTCTTCTCTGCGATCGATGTTTTTACATGTCATCCAATTTCGTATTCCTTTCTTGGTTCTACACAATCACAAGTTGCTCGCCAGTTGTGCAGTTGCAAGTTGCAGACAGCTCCACGGCGTTGCGGCGGAGAAGCAAATCTCGTGACTGGAGCTTCAGCCAAGGCAAACCGTGGCGGCCTGTCAACTACACACACAGCCAGCTGTCAACCTTCATTCTCCAACCTCTGTACCAATTCAAAACGAGTTTCTATGCCATCATTTCTCTGCCATCGGCCAACTTCGTTCTACACCATCTGCATTGATGAAACGCCATTGCACCTGGTATACGTGTCTATGTAACGTGAGTCTTTGCAAGCGCACGGTAAACTACCACTGCGTATCCTTTGAACAACATCAGCGTTTCTACAGCTTAGCTGAAAGGCTTGAGCCACCGAGTCATCTGTTCTATTCAATTCTTTTATCTATTGTCTGCCGGGATTGTATTTCGTGCGGGTCTCTTGGGTGGTCGAGTTGACTATCCGGGAAGCGAGCAAACAAACCGAGCAGTTGACTACTTGGAACACAGGTCATACGCTGTGTTACGAACTCTCTGGTTCATGCAATGCTTGCCGTTCCTTTTTATTGCAAATCACTCTCCGGCTCGCTACATTTCCCGTGCCAACCTGCTCGGCCAAATGACAAACTTAGCCTAGTGGCTTATATTCCTGCAGCTGGGCTGTGGCATCTCAGTTCTTGCTCTACTACACCAGGCGGGAAGAAGCTCCAAGCCGCCCAGTCATTGCTCTATTTATACCTGCTTGCATTCCACCTCTTCTTCACTTTCTCAACCGCAACTACCGGACAGTTAGCTAACTACGAACCAGACCTGTGCATGACAAACCTGCTGCTTTAGATACCGAGCAAGACAGTGAGCTCAGTGAGCCAGATAGTACTGTGCAGACACCGCCGTCCGTGAATCATTTTGGAGGAATAGTCTTTGGGGCCCACGGAGTGGGAAGTGCGAGGCAAGAGGGCCAGTCTGCCGAGGAGCAAGACGAAATCATGGGGGACCAGTCAACATCGCACTATCCCAAGCGGAAGCGCACATCCATCTTCAATGATCTCAGCGAGAGCAAGATCGAGATGGCCACCTCTCTCCCAGCGGCCCCGGTCAAGCCCAAGCGCAACAGCCTGGGCAGCGTCAAGGGAGTCCTGGTCGGGCACTGGCGGGACTCGCAGGTGCCGGAGCTCGAGAACAAGCACGCCGTCACTGGCTTCATCGACGTCCGCGACAGGCTACGGACCAGGATCCAGTGCATCAACAAGGACGGCGACACCATCTCCAACGACTACCCACTGCCTCCCGGGCCCGGCGGAAGCTGGGTCACCTTTGACAAGATATGCTTTTCAGATCCTTTAGTCGGCCTAGACCAGTTCCAGATCAAGGAATACGTCAGGCTGCGAGAGGCTTCCACAGAAGAGACGGACGAGGAGCGCATCGCCGCCGAAAAGGAGGCTGTCAAGGTGGCCATCATCAAGGGGAGAGAGGTTCTCCAGGCCGAGAACCCCGCCGTGCCGCCGCATGTCGCCCAGGGTGCTCTGCCAAATGACACCCCTTCGAAACCCGCCACAAACGACGCCAAGCGGCGTCGAACCAGCGCCTCGTACGTGCCCATTGCGCCGCAGGAGGAACCACCCGCTCCTGCTCCCACCGCCGCACCAATGGCCGCGGCCATGACCCTCGATCCCCTGCACGGCACACGCCCAACGAGGATCGTCGTTGGGTACTGGCGCCGCTCCAGCGAACCCAACCCGCTCAACCGCCACGCCGTCCTGGGCATCCTCGGCCAGAACGACATGTTCCGCGTCAAGCTCGCCCGCGAGACCCGCGACGGGCGCTACATTGAGGGCAACTTCCCCTTGGGTGCCGGCGCGCTCTGGATTCACTACGACGAGGTCGAGTTCGAGCCGCACCTCCGGGACCTGAGCCGCCCCGAGATCAAGGAGTACTGCCGCATCCGCCAGTACCACATCGACCACGGCGAGACGGCGGGCGAGCGCCAGGCTAACGAGGTCCGCGCTGCCGCCGAAGCCCGCGGCCGAGCCCGTGCCGCCGCATACCTCCTCCCGATCCAGGGGGGCAACCCCGGCCCAAAGCGCAACGGCAAGGGCGCCACGCCACCCAAGAGCAACAACAGCACGGCTGCAGCGGATGCGACAACGGTGCCCAACGGCCGCGAGCTGCGTCAACAGCGCCGCCCGGACCCCAGGCCCGAAGTCGCCCCTCACGCCGAGCCCGGCCGCCGCCACTCCGACGGCGAACCCAACAGCGTCGGCCGCATCGTGGGCGCCGAGGCCGTGGAGCGCGCCAGCGCTCTCGCTCGCCGTGAGATTGCCCGCGTCGAGGCCGCTCAGGTCCGCGCCGACCGCCAGGCCGTCCACATGGACCGCGCGCACGCCGCCGTCCCCCGCACGATGCCCAGCCCGCCGATCATGACCAACGGCGGCGGCGGCGGTAGCGGTCCCGGTGGCCGCACGCTGTACCACGAGTCCGAGGAGATTGAACGGCTCAACCGCGTCTGGCTGCGTCAGGAGGAGCTCCGGCGGCAGGTCGTTCCCTCCCAGGGTCCGCCGCCGCCACCCCCACCACCCGTCCACGACGCAAAGACCTACGGGGGTGTCAAGTACGAGCGCAAGCCGACTGGGCCTTTCATGGGGAAGCTCGTGTCGCAGGGCACTATCATCAACATCGACGGCGAGGATTACGTCGAGTACCGTGTCCTGACGAAGCCGTCGTTCTTCTAAGCGGAAGAGGGGAAGGAGGACGGTGAGCGGACAGTCACCTGCATAAACTGCAGCATTTTCTTTTAGCGGATTCCGGGTTTTTATATACCATTCTGTTTTTTTTTTTTTTTTTTTTGCTGCCAAAGGCAAGTTTAATCATCATTGCACGCATGGATTCTTTGTTCTTGTTATTCTCGTTGTTCTTTTTCCCATTCGTTGAAAGAAAAGACTGCTCTTCTAATGTTAAAATTCGGGAGGATATACCACACAGGGTGCAAACACATTTCGCGGATTTCATTTCTCGTTTAAAACTGGCACGTTTCAATTTTTTTTTTCTTTTCGATTTCTGTCGTCTGGTTGAAGGAAGAGAAATTGCTTTGAGTCATGGGAAAAGTGACATTTCTTTTCGTTTTCCTGTTGCGCGCATATATACACGCATGGCCAGTACCTCGAATCATTGTCGCTATAGTTGTTACGAATCAGCGTTCATATTGAAATTGAGATCCATCACTTTATTACCTATTGTGGTAAAGATAACCCTGATATGCTGTTGTATTTTGATGCTTAAATAACCCAACACCCCAACCTCTATTAAACGACAACGCCTCTCGAACCAAATAAATCAAAAATGCTCATTTTTATATCCTCAACTTTTCTCTTCCATACCATTCGTGACATCGTATCTTTGAAATTGCAACACCGCGATATTTACTCCTTGGCCTCGCCATTGGTGGCTTCGCCATTCGTTCCTTTTGTTTGCTCCTCCTCGTATCCCTCGACCTTGATGTCAGCGAGGCCAAGCTCCTCCTCTTCCTCCTTTGTGCGCTCGTAGTTGGAACGCTTGATTTTGGGGTCGGGCGTGGGAGGGTCGACGAGCGGCTGGACGAAGCTGCTGGCAAAGGGGTCGGTGAGGATAACGCTGAACTTCTTCTCGCCGTTAATGGCGGCGTCGAGGCCGTCGAAGAAGGCGCCCCACTGGCCGCGGTCGGCCGAGGTCAGGGAGTCGCCCTGGCCGGTGCCATTTTGACCCTCGGCGTCAAAGATTTGGCTGTGCAGGTCGTTGCGGACCTGGGTCAAGAGACCCTCGACGGTAGTGAAGCGGCCACCGAGCGTGCCAGGGTTGACTTGCAGCTGCAGCTCAGGGCACTCGAGACCGCAGGTCTCGCTCTTGAGGATATCGCGGGCCAGATCGGTGGCATCCTCGACAGTAAGAGTAATAATTTCGCCCTGCTCAGGAATCTCGCCACCAGTCTTGACATCGTTAGATCGGTAGCCGCAGGCATCGCAGACAGTAGACATGAGGACGACCTGCTTGAAGTGGGGGATCTCAACCATCTTCATGTGAGTAACGCAGGCGTGCATGCAGCCGGGACAAGTGGCGGGAAAGTCATAGACTTCATCCGGGATAATCTCGCCGTCGGCAGTGAGGCCGGGGTGACCACCGCTGCCGGAGCCAGCCTCTCTCGCAGCGATGGCGGCGTTGACATCGCTGTCGGCGAGACCAAGAGCAGCGTTTTGCTCGGAAGTACGCAGGTACTCGCGCTTCTCCCACTTGCCGACACCGTCCTTGAGGTCGGGCGAAATGAACGAGTTGCCAGCGGGATCGTCGACATAGACACGGAAAGGGAAAGATTCGCCAGCAAGCATGGCGCGGCCCTTGTTGATGATCTCGGCGATTTTCTCGTGGACTTCGGGAGCCTGCTCCTTGCGCGCTTCTTGACCAAGCTCCAGGTCCTCGATGACGGTGCTCAGCAGACCCTCGATGTTGGTAAGCTGGCCGCGTCCAGCGGGGATCTCCAGGTCCAACTCGATAAACTTGACAACGCCAGAGTCAGCCTTGATAACTTGCCGGCTAAAATCGGCGAGGTCCGTGAGGCGCAGTTCGTAGTGTGTTCCCTTGGGCTGGATCGTTCCGGCGGGCTGAATCTCGTTGTTTTGCGTGCCGCACTTTTCGCAGGTGAAGGACATGATGACGATTTCGCGGAAGTAGGGGATGGAGGTAAGGAGGATTCGAGTGATGCCCTATAGCATATGATGTTAGCTGAGAATAGCCTTTACGTTCAAAAACGCCAAACGTACATTCTCGTGGCAGTTCATGCAAAGCGACTCGATTTCGTCGACAGGCTTAAAGTCTTCCTCGCCAGCGTCTCCGTTCGCCTCGGGAGCCATGCCCTCGACCTTGCTGCCGATGGACTGGAAGAACTCGGTCGAGTCCTGAACCTTTGTTTCTTGAGCGGCCATTTTTGCGTCTTTTCTGTTTGCGAAATAAACTCGTGGAAAAGATGCAGTAGAAATGAAGAGATGCTGTCGCAGAGTGACTAATTGGCGATGGAGGGGCTCTAAATTTTTTCTTTGGAGGGGCAGATTTGGCTGCTCGGGGTTATGTCATGGCGCCACTGGACCCCAGATTTTTTTTAGGGACTGGCAGCGCCTAGAAGATTCGGGCTGGTGAGCTTGTCGACGGTACCGTAGTGATGGTTGTTGACGAAAAAGAAATCCTGTAAAATAGTGACAGTTCTTTTCATTGCTCCTCATTTTGGAAAATGTCATTCACTTCATGAAATTGGCCAGACTAAGTCCACCAGAGGGCTTCTGTTGTGATGACAGCAGAGCTTGGAGACCGGCCTTGCGATTTTTTGCGCGTTTCTTGCTGCTCGAATTGGCAGTTGGCTTTGCTTTTTCGACAGGTTTTTCAGAGACGGGTGCAGCTTTCTTCTTGGTAGCCCTAGAGCGGGAAACTTTCTCGGGAGCCGGGAGCTGGACTCTGGTTACGCTGTTGCAGTGTCCGCAGGTCAGCGTTTTGCAAGGCGCAGTCGCTTGTGTTGCCGCAACTCTCGAAGCCGTCTTCTTCTTGCGAGAGATTCTCCGGGCCTCGAGCTTCAGTTTCGTCTCATCTCCTGGTATCATAATGTAGCCACATGCTGTGCAGACGTGCTGTCGATAGATGTCAGAGACACCAGCGCCTTGCCGCGAGAGGTGATTCGCAGACTCGCTCATGAGATAGGCTGACGTATGTGGTGCAGCTTCTCGCAGTAGATGAGCTGCATCCGACAGAAATTCTGCTGCCAACAGAGACTGCGTTGTCGCCATGTTGACGGTATTTCGTCGTAGATAGCCAAAGACAATGTCGCGGCTCAAGTTTTGCAGCCGCCTAAAATTTGGGGCGTGCACAGTCACTGTGGGGGTGTCTATAACAACAGCTCTCAATTCAACGCCCTCCATGACGCCGCCACCTAAACTCCTCTACAATGCTATTTATTATATAAAATACCGGAAATCTATGCCCTGCGAATTTCCCAGGTAATATCCTTGATGCTGACTTCGTCTCCGGCCTTTTCGTCGTAGTCGTACCATTCACCATCGTCGAGCTCAATACCACTGAACTTGGTGTTAGAGTCGATACCATCAGCCAGCCACTCGCCCTGAATTGTGTCAGTAAATATTCGAAGATGTTATATACGTAGTTAAGTACCTCGGCCTTGAATTCGACAAACTCCAAACCTCGGCAGTCAAACTGAATGAGCTTTTGCGCCTTGGCAGGCTCCTGCTGCTCATACGGGATGGGAGCAGCCATGACAGTAGCTGTTGACTCTCTCTAGAAACGGGTTAGAACATGCATTTTGAATTGGTACGGTCTCCTTACCTTGCAGTTCTTGCATCTCCATACAAAGTTGGCCTCACCACGGCTTCCGCTCATCTCATTCATTTCCTGTTCTCCCGTTAGCTTCCGTGACGCCCGAATTGCTTCTATAACTTACAAATCTGTTCACACCTACATAGTTGTTGTGAACTTCGCGGCACGAGGTACACTGAACCTTGAACATGTACCAGAATGGATTCTCCTCGGTATCTTGAGGACGCAGATTGGTGACGCTTCGATGTGTAAGTAACGACGAACATGACAAACACAGTAACGGCCTGCTTTTGAACCTACCCCGCGAGCTCAGCCGTCAGAAGGAGGGTAAACATGGCGACAGCTTGAAAAAATCCGTATAATTGTCACTTCTGCACTTTTCTTTTAGATTTTTTCTTTGCTCAAGGCAGATCTGTGCTGATAGCTCCAATTGCTCGTCGCTTTCGTCTTGGTGGGGTCACTGCAAGTAGTTTGTAGCTCTTCCGTCACGTGATTCAACTCTTGGTCCTCGCGCCATTTCGCAACCTTTCCTCGGCCCATCTAATTAAATCTTCAAGCAACGACTACGCGGAACTCACAGCATTCGACAGAGGCCAATTCGTCCCCTAATGCGGCCTCGATGCAGTCCCTGTGGAATAGAGCCAGCCAGGCTCACCGCTGCGGCTGCCGGGCCTGCAGCACAGCGGTCAATGCCGTAGGCAAAAGAGCGACCACGGCCGCCGGGCGCCGAAAAGCGACGTTTGCCGAAATATTTACAGCATGCTACAGCTCCATGTTTGCATCTGCCGCCATCATCGACGCGATGAGAAAAGATGAGCGACGGAGAGAATTGGACCAACAGTTGGAGGATGCGAAAAAGGAGCTTGCCGAACTCAAAGAGCAGGGCAAATCGCTACGCTCTTCTCGCTCGCAGAGCGATGGCTTGAGTTCCAAGCAGATGGATATATTATGGAGAGCTATGAAGCAAATATACAACGAGCGACCATACAGAAAAGACATCGAATTGCCGGCAACCATTTCGGCCTCTAGTCTCATCGACAGCCTTCGCAGCGACTACTACAACTGTCCGACCGAGAGCATGCTACGGCATGGTCGACAAATAGACTATGCGGCGCTCGAAAAGGCTATTATGGAGGAGAGCGAATCTTACATGGCGCCCGGTGCACGAACCGAGACGCAGCTACGGCACGAAACGACGCGGTTTTTGAGCATGATCCAACATCTTCTTAAGGAAGCAAAGCGGATAGACGGATCTCAGTCGGCGAGCCCGACTTTCACCGAGGCAAACGAGATGCTCGAGAAGAGCCACACCAGCTACACGTTCCGATCGATAAACCCCCAGGCTGCGCACGAGTCGACGCAGACGCTGAACGAGAGCTTGCGCAAGGTTCTGGCGTCTCAATTGTCGCCAAAGGAGAAGATTGGTCGCTTATGTTACAACATGCTAGTCTCATCACATGTGCCGGACATTCATACCTACAATACATTGATTGCGGGATTCGACAAGTGCGGATACTTTGGCCTGTCAGATGCTGTCATCTACTCGTTCTTTTACGGACGGTACATTCGACCCACGCAATCGACGTTTGTCGCGATTCTGAACCACAACAAGATTACGAACAAGCCGGGTCAGTTTCTGCTAAACGTGGCACGCATCACAGGACTGGACGACAAAGTTGGCGCCAAGATGCGACGACGACACCAAACCAGCCTGCAGCGAAACTTTGAACGCAAATGGGAGGCCACGAACCCAGCGTCCAAGACATTAGCGGGCGAACATGTGATGGAGAACATGCCACTGAATCGCGCGCTGGTTGAGGAGATGATGAGCGGACTACTCCATTTCAAGCTGTTTGTGCAGGCGGCGGTACTATTTGTCGGCTGTCTGAAGGCGGGTGTTGTTTTGGGAGGCAACGTGGTCCGACAGCTGTTTGACGAGTGCATCTCAGCGCTTGACTGGTCTGCGGCGGTCCAATTGGTGAGCGGGCTGTGTCGATTTGGTAAACAATGGCGTGAGATGATTCTCGAGGGCGGTGAAGACAGTGTGCAACTGATTAACAAGGTGCATGTGCTTCTGGATATGTGCGGCATCGATCCCCAAGAACCGACATCGTCAGTGGGAAGACGCCTACAAATATCGCACAGTCGAGCCGCAAGACTGCTTGCAAGTCTGGACGGCATGAACAAGCTGCTGGAGCCAAGCGTACTCACATATACCTACGACGCAAGCAGGAGCCGGATGCTGCAAGTGGAAAGCCTCTGGAAGGAGTACGTCAAGGTGCGCAAGACGACGACGTCGATTGAGAGCAAGCTGCTCAACGGCGACCACGCGCAAGAGTTCCGAGAGGACTGCGCAGTGCACATTGGTGAATCGGCAGTGGACCGCGCAGAGCAGCTGAGCGAAGAGTTTGCGAAGCTGATGCAGAAGGCCGAGGCCGAGGAGAAGGCGAAGGAAGAGAACAAGCCTGTTGAGGAGGTGACGAGGCAACAAATGCCCGAAGGCGCGAAAATCGCGGCCGCACAAGCTGGTCGGATCCCTCAACTGCAGCGCGAGTTGCCGCTGCACTGGACGAGGCAGGTGGCATCACAGCCGCAGATGATGACGCAGAGCTTTGGGTTTGGGTCTGCGTAGGTGTGTGTTGTTGAAGTGACTATTTACAGCGAGCATATATTTCCTTTTGATATTAGATTGCTGTCATGGGCGTGGCAGCTTGATAGAATTGTATATTACAGTGTAGCATAATTGAGACACGACGTGTATAAGCAACAATGGGGTGCAACTAGGGTGTTGGGTGATTGTTGAGTACGTGCACTCCGTACTCCGTACAGCTCGGAATTCAGAGCATATGTAAATATATTGGGTCTTTGTGTCGGCCGGTACGCCGGAGAATCAAGCACATTACCACCAAGAGCATTTAGTGTTTGGGCGAGTCGTCCAAGTGACATCGATTCCGGGGACGGGCCAGTCACGGCTCGCCGCGGAGGCAGGTGGTGGGATGGCGGGCTGTGGTGGCTTGACACGGGATTGACTAGAGAACTAGATGGAATGATGAAATGATGAAACGTGAACAAAGTGCGTGCGAGGGGGAGTGGTTGTGGTTTTGATATGCGCGGATTTTGTACAGCTATATTGCGAGCGACTTGAAGCCGGGCTTACACTTGTTGGTATACTGGTTGGTGGTGATGGGCTTTACAGCATGTAGTTGCAGTGTAGTTACCGGCAAACTCCACTGCGAGATTCGAATGACACCACAGTATGGGGTCTCATGAACTACTAACTAGTTGGCAGACACTACCATTCCGCATCCACGACGGTATATTTTAATTCCAGGAAAAATTCTCGTAAATCGTCTTTTTTTATTCCATTTTTGCTAGCTTTTTCCTTTTTCTTTTTTTCTTCTTTTTTTTCAGCACTCTACTTCTCGGCTTGTGAATACCGACGTGGGGCCACTTCAACTGCGGCGGTGGAGTGAAGTGGTGGAGAGACACGACTCTGTGGCGCAGAAAAAAAACAATTGGACCGCTGGAGCTACTTTTCTCCTCTTGTCCCCTTCTCTCCTGCTGTGGTAGCCGCCGTTGGGGTGTGTTACCGCGATCCGAACACGGGCGTTTTCTCGTCTTTTTATCTTTCTATCTTATTCCCAATCTATATCATTATCCTTTTCCGCTCATCAAACCTTTCATTGGAATCGTGACATTTACTTGTCAAACAAGCTTGTCTCGTCTTGTCTCGGGCTTGCTTGGCATCTCCAAGCATACCTACCAAACGAAACGTCCCTCGACACTCGTCCTCCGCGCTCCGTCCTCCCCCAGGGAAATCCGTCTCACGCAAAGGAACCACACACACAATCCACCACGGCGGCACCGTCCATCCATCACCAGACAATCTTATCCCCACCGGGTGGCCAGTGGCCCTGCAGCCCACGAGTTAGCTTGGTGCTTTAGCTCCTAGACCTAGCTTATATCTGGGGCCGGCCCAAGGTCCTGCATCGACTTGCGCTCGCGTCTTTCTGTCTTTTTGCATCCTCGACTCTGAAGTCTTTGTTTAGAGGGGGTTTCCCTTTGTCGACAAGTCCTATCCATCTCGTACCGTCGTTGTTCTCCCTGGCTGCTGTTGGCGTCAAGCATTGACCCCGACGCAATCACGGCTTCATCCGGTCAGCCAGGGTCGCTAGCACAAGGGTCCGCAAGCTCCCGCGCCGCTGCTGAGGCTTCGTCTGGTCCGCTATCCGGTCCCTTTGACGGATACTGGTATTATCCGTCCAACCACGCATCGGCCCGTACCTCATCCATACTCGAGGTTGCTTGCCGACGCTCTCCTTACACGTTCGTCTCTCACCCAGCTTAGCTGGTCTAGCTACCTACAGCTGTCCTTCGTGCACGCCAGCCGTCGCAACGCGCGAGACCGCTACATTGATTCCGCACAGCTTAACCAAGACCAATTGGCTTCGCGCAAGCTCGCACCGCAGCCGACATGAAGTTTGGACGAAAGTGAGTCGAACCCCCATCATCCCCCCCCCTTCAGCGCCTCCCCCTCACCTCACCGCCAGCGACACAGACACACACTAACACGCGCCAAAGCCTCCCGCGCAACCAGGTCCCCGAGTGGGCAGCCTCCTACATCAATTACAAGGGCCTCAAGAAGCTCGTCAAGGCCGCGGCCGAAAAGGCAAAGAACGGAACCGCGGTGGATCCTGCAGGTGGGCGGCCTCGTCCTTGATGCCTCTCTTATTGTCTTTGCTCGTCTGCGGCTGGGGGTTGGGCTCTTCACAGAGCTTCTCCCCTTCCCGTGACCCTAACGCAATTCTCTCTTTTCCTGCAGAGCTCTTTTACGCCCTTGATCGTAACCTCGAAGACGTCGACTCCTTTTACAACAAGAAATATGCCGACGCCTGCCGCCGTGTCAACCTCCTACAAGACCGCTACGGCCGCGTCCCCGACGTTGTCGCCACCCTCGACGAGGATGAGGTTGAGGAGGTCATGGGCGCGCTGCTCGAGCTGCGCACCCTCCTTCGCAACCTCCAGTGGTTCGGCGAGATCAACCGTCGCGGTTTCGTGAAAATTACCAAGAAGCTCGACAAAAAGGTCCCCGGCATCGCCGCCCAGCACAGTTACATCTCGACAAAGGTCGACACCAAGCCCTTTGCCAAGGACGGCAGCACCACTCGCCTCCTCGTCGAGATCAATCGCTGGCTGTCCGCCCTCGGAGATGCTCAAAACTTTGACGATGCCAAGTCGGATCGTTCCACGCGCTCCCTCGGTCGTGCCTCTACAAAAGCCATGCTAAACCTGCCACAGGCACAGCTCGATATCCTCGACCAGGCGGTGCGCGCCGACGACGGCAAGGGCCTCAACGAGGTCATCCACAACACATTCACCCCCTCAGAGCCTGCCTCTCAAACATTGATGCTTAACCTGCTGCAGAGATCCATTTCGGCCCGCGCCAAAAAGTGCATCGTCGTGCTGCTGGGCCTCATCAAGCACCTCGACGAGCCCGACGACATCAACGGCCGCAACTGCATCCACCGCCTCATTATTCACATTGGCCGCACCAAGTCTGTCGGAGCCGACGACGATGCCAATCACCGCCCCGTTCCGGCCGGCACCCAGTTCTCTAGCCGCCACCTGCAGCCCGCCGTCTCGGCCGCCGTCCCCAAAAAGGCCATCAACACCAAGGAGACCCAACTGCTCAGCAAGGACGACGAGGCTGTGCAGCTCCTCCTCTTCCTCCTCGACGAGCTCAAGCCCGAGCAGCGCATCTCCCTGCGCACTCGCGACTCCTTTGGCCGCATTCCTCTCCACTACGCCGCCCAGGCCGGCTTCGTCGTCCTCTGCCAGGTCATCATGGCCCGCATGCAGGAGTGGAACCAGTTCGACGTCAAGGACGGCATCGACGCGCCCGAGTGGCAGGACAGCGAGGGCTGCGCGCCTCTCCATCTCAGCGTCATCGGCGGCCATCCCCTGACCACCCGCGCGCTTCTACAGGGTGAGAACTGGCAGGGCAGCAGCGACGCCAAGCCCCAGCTCCGAAAGACTGTCGGCAAGTCTGGCGCCGTGCTGGCCCTCGCCACAAAGGCCAACTACTGGGTCATCGTGCAGATGCTTCTCGATGCCGGCGTTGACATCAACTGGCGCGATGAGACGGGCGAGACGGCTCTGCACGTCGCCGCCCGCTTCAACCACCGCGAGTGCGCCGAGGTCATTCTCAAGGGCACCGACTCGCAAAAGGCCGACATGGAGATTGCCGAAAACTCATACTCCTGGTCGCCGCTTCACGTCGCCGCCGTCGATGGCTCCCTCGCCGTCGTCCAGCTGCTCATCGAGGCCGGTGCCAAGCTCTCCACGCCCGACGCTTCGGGCTGGACCGCCAAGGAGCATGCTGCCCTCCGCGGACACATGGATATTGCGCGCCTCCTCGACTCTTATACGGAGGAGATTGAAGAAGCACCCAAGCGTCCCACTGATGCCGCCGGTCTTTCCTCAAGCCCGCCTGAAGCCTCGTCCATCGACGGCCGACGCTCCAACGGTCCCGGAGTCAACGGACACACTCGCCCTGTCGAGTCCGTCAAGACCTTTGGTCATCGTTACCTCCGCAACGAGAGCCTGGTTCTCGTCAGCCTCGGCTCCATGGACCTGCGCAAGGCCACCGAGGCCGTCAACCTGGACAGCATCCCGCTCACCGAGGCGCATAACACGCAACTCGACACGGCGCTGTCCGTCGTTGTCTCAGCCAGCGGCGCTGTTGGTGAGCCGACCATCATCGACCTGCCTGTCCATGAAGGTATTGCCACGGAGCCCGTCGTCTTTACCACCGGCGACGCGGCTAAAGTCAAGGTTCTGTTTGATATCGTGCCGACCTACTCGGGCAACCAAAAGG
Source organism: Lecanicillium sp. G3 (assembly GCA_037575805.1). Taxonomy (NCBI): domain Eukaryota; kingdom Fungi; phylum Ascomycota; class Sordariomycetes; order Hypocreales; family Cordycipitaceae; genus Lecanicillium; species Lecanicillium sp. G3. The sequence continues at coordinate 321,115 of JAZHPD010000019.1, read as the reverse complement.
CCAAGGTGGGCCGCGCCGTTGCCCTCCTATCCTCCGTCAAGCCCGCCATGGGCACTGGACGTATGAACCTGCAGGGCGACGTCTGCGTCCCCATCATGTCCAGCAATCTCGATGTCATCGGCACTGTCAACTTCAACTTCCACGTCATCACGCCCTTCCACCACCCCAACATGGAGATTACCTCGCGCCAGACGTACTGGAAAAAGCTGGAGTCCACCATGGTCATCGGCCACCGCGGTCTTGGCAAGAACGCCAGCACCAACAAGTCGCTGCAGCTGGGCGAGAACACGATTCCGTCCTTCATCGCCGCCGCCAACCTCGGCGCGCAGTACGTCGAGTTCGACGTGCAGCTGACCAAGGACCACGTCCCCGTCGTCTACCACGACTTCCTCGTCAGCGAGACGGGCATCGACGCCCCCGTTCACACGCTCACCCTCGAGCAGTTCCTCCACATCAACCCCGACGCGCGCCGCGCCGACGAGCGCGCCAAGAAGCGGGCCGAAGCCGACGCCGCACCCGGATCGGGCTCGCGCGTCCGCAGCAGCAGCTTCACGCCGCAGCGCTCCCACTCGATGGGCTTCGCCGGCACGGGCTCAGGCTATGGCGACATGGACGAGCGCATGAAGCACACGCGTGACTTTAAGGCGCAGGGCTACAAGGGCAACACGCGCGGCAACTTCATCCAGGCACCGTTTGCTACGCTCGAGGACCTCTTCCACAAGCTGCCGGTGCACATTGGCTTCAACATCGAGATGAAGTACGCGATGCTGCACGAGACCGAGGAGCATGACATGGACACGTATGCGGTCGAGCTCAACTCGTTCTGCGACACGGTGCTCTCCAAGGTCTACGACCTGGCCGGTGAGCGCCACATCATCTTTAGCTCGTTCAACCCCGACATCTGCCTCGGCCTGAGCTACAAGCAGCCGTCTATCCCGATTCTCTTCCTCACCGACGCCGGGTGCAGCCCCGTGTCCGACATTCGCGCGTCATCCCTCCAAGAGGCGATTCGATTCGCCAGCCGCTGGAACCTGCTGGGCGTGGTGTCGGCGGCGGAGCCGCTCATCAACAGCCCGCGCCTTGTGCGAGTGGTCAAGGAGAACGGATTGGTGTGCGTGAGCTACGGCACGCTGAATAACGACTCCATCATGGTTCAGGTACGTCTTCTTCTTTTTTATTTTCTTCTTCCTTTATGCATGCATAGCATAGCGCTTCCACATTGATAATGGTACATTGTTAGCTAACATGATTGTCGTGCAGCGCCAAGTCAAGCAGGGTATTGACGCGGTCATTGTCGACAGCGTTTTGGCCATCCGCAAGGGTCTTACCGCGGGGGAATCGGCAGAGGCCCTGGAAGCGGTGTCATGACGGAGCTAGAGCCGTGTCAAAGAAAGTAAAACTGAAATGTCGATTTGAAGAAGCTGCCGGTGCAATGTGTATCAAATCCGCAAGCTCCTAGAACAACTTCAATTCCACTTCTGCACCTCTTTTTTTTTCACAAGTGGTTCTGACTGTTGCCGTAAACCTTACGCGAGTGCGGCAAGTCTGCCTCCTGGCGGAGAGTTGACGAGAGCACAGGAGAGGACGAGGTCTCGATCGAAACTTTGGAACATTCCGCAGACGTATTAGCGTCCGATGTTCCTCTTTCTCTTTTTTTTTCCTTGCCATGTCTCACACATTTCCACCTGGACCCTACCAACCTTTCTCTTTTTAGTAAGAGGCTGTAAAAAGAGAGTTGCCGACTGTTTCCCTCGGTAGCTTGAAACTTTTGACGTTGCGAACCTTAATTTCTCACCTCTCCTACCCCCATTCCAATGCCCATGTTCACCCCCGTGTACAGTACTTACCACCCAGTAAAGCAGGTTCCTTTCCCGGCCCCAGTAATACACGTCAACTCAAATGGTCAAGTTCTGATAGGTTTAACCCATCCCTCCAGGTGGCGGGGAAGGTTTCTTTTCTGGCTGCACGTACTGTAATGTACGGAGTAGAGCACGGTATAATGCGAATAGTGCTGAAGTCGTGTCTTGTGAGAGAGAAGGATCCGGCCGCGCGGGGGCAAAAAAAAAAAAAGAAAGAAAGAAAGGTTACACTCTTTCGTTATAAGTAGATATAGATATATCTGCAGACGTGTGTCCTGTCCCTGAGTGCCTCTTCATGGTGGATTAGTTTGGCTAGTTATCAAGAACCGAAAAAACTCGGCTTAGAACCAAAAGCATATGAAATCGGCAAGGGGAGCACATACTAAACCTGCGTGTATACTCCTTCCAGCTCGTCATTTGATCATTTTGGGTTGGAGCTTCTTTTTATTCTATTCTTCTTTTTTCTCTTCTTCATTTACCACGACTTGCTTCTTTTTTCTTTTTTTTTTTCTTTTGTCGGGTTTTTCAACATCAACTTTTTCAAAATACTTACCACATCTTCTTTGTCACGACACATATCATTAGATTAACCAAGATCAAACATCGACAATGGCTCCGGCAGACATTGATCTCGGACAGACGAAGCGCTGGCTCGCTCAACTGCACACTGCCAACCTCACAACCCCCATCTCCAGCAACGCCGCCGGCAGCAGCAGCCTCTCGTCCTCCCCCGACGGCGGCGGCAACAATCTCCCACGCAACAACAACTTCGGCGGTAGCAGCAGCAGCAGCAGCAACAACAACCCGTTCGCACCCTCCCACGCGTCGCGCAACAGCTCCGTCTCCTCGACCGCTAGCAGCAGCAGCGACGGCGGCGGCGCCATGCCCCCCAGCCCCCTCACGCAGACTCGCGCAAAGAGCCTCCAGCGCCTCTGCGAGCTCGGCGACAGCAGCAGTCCTTCAGCACCACCGTCTTCCACTTGTCCGGCGTCTGGCTCCTCGGCGCTGCACCGGGTGCCGCCTCCGAGAATGGCGGGCGCGAGCATCGAGGCCGTCAGCGCCAGCATGGCGCCGACGAACATGAACTGCATCAAGAACAGCACGGCGTGGGCGGCGGCACAAGCCCGCGGCTGGGAGAGGGAGGCGCAGAGCAGTGGTAGGCCGCGGAGACGGTCTTCTGCGGCCGGACAGTCGCTGGAGGATGTGGAGGGCGAGGGCATGCGCAAGTTTTCGCTGTCGCGGTTCCGTCTGCGTCATTAGTTTTCTACGGATTGCATGGTTTGTTTTTTGCTCATTGGAAAGCGGGGGAGGGGGGACGGTTAGGAGTCTGCGGTACATAAGGATGGGCAAGGAAAGGAGAGCAATGCCTGGCGTTTTGGACTTGGGAGGTTATATATACTACAGAGCTGGCGTTTTTTGTATACTTTTGGGCCGAGGAATCGGGTATCATTCAGATTGTACAACTTGTCACTATTATAATACGGAAAACACCCGAGGTGGAAAAGAAAAGAAAAAAGAGTAAAACTTGGTTGTAACAACATTAATCGACATTACATTATTCCATTGAAAAAAAGCAGTCACTCGGGTAAATGAGAGAGAGGAGGGGGGGGGGGGGGGGGGGCAACGACGGGAGCGTTGCCCCCCAACCCCCCCCCCCCCCGCGAACACAAAACAGGTTGGCGTCAAAAACC
>JAZHPD010000019.1:0-317555 GCA_037575805.1 Lecanicillium sp. G3 | reverse complement strand
CCCCCCCCCCCCCCCCCCCCCCCCCCCCCCCCCCCCCCCCCCCCCCCCCCCCCCCCCCCCCCCCCCCCCCCCCCCCCCCCCCCCCCCCCCCCCCCCCACGACGGGAGCGTTGCCCGCCATCCCCCGCCACCGGCGAGAACACAATACAGGTGAGCGTCATCTCCCGTCCTGTCTTACAGCGCCGAGCCAGCCGGGGAGCGAGAAACACGGGTTCGTCCTCTTTTTTTGCTGATTATGATGCTACCATTTTCGGTGAGGCGGGTAGCTCCCGGGGAGGAGGGGGTTTCCAGTTTTTACGCGGCACTTTGGCAGCAGCCTAGTTGAAATGCGTCAGTGTGTTGCTGAAAGCGCAGACGGGCCAGCGGGCGGGCGGGTGAGAAGAGGTTGTAGCTTTTTTTCCCCACGGCGATGGTGACGTAGAACTTGGTTTTTTGGAGTTTGGTAACTATGGCGAATTGGCCAAAGCGCTGATGGAGACAAGAAAAATGCAGAAAAGCGACGAGGCTGGGTAAGGGAGAAAGAATATGATCGATGGGGTAAGATCAGATGAAGCCCTCGTATCACGCCCACCCCCATCGCGAAAACGCATCCGCAGCGTGCCGTCGCGATGGGCAGGAAAGCGTGTATACGCGTTGACACTGATTAACGCTTATTAGCATCTGGCCATCCATTTCACGCATCCCGCATATAATCTTTTCAGTTTCACAGTATGCATGTAAGAGAGATAGTAGGTAGGAATCGACGAACCCTCGTCTTCGTCTGATATTGCATCTAACCCTAGCGAATCATCGTACTTCTTTCTTCAAGAAAAAAACCAATCCCTAAAAAAAATCAAACAAACGAGAAGCAAGGTTCAGTAGTATGTACCGAAGTACCAAAAAGTATCAAAAATCAAAAACTCCGTTCCCAATGGTATCATCGCGGCGGCAGGAGACTTCCTTTTGTCTCTCTCGCACCAGTCCGCACTAGTAAAGCGCAAGTTATCCCATCCCAGCAAAGTAGCATAAACTCCAGTAAAGCCAGGTAGTACATCAGTACAACGGCATCAATGCCCCCAAATCAAACAAATCAAACAAATCAAAAAAACATTGGTAAAATACATAAAAGAGAACAGAAGAATCATGGCGAAGATGATGTGTTGGAGCTGCTGTCGGCGCTGCCACAGGGCTCTTCGGTGGTGTTTTCCATCTCTCGGTCCTTGGACGGAGTGGTAAGTCGAAGTTTTTCGTCGAGAAGCGTCACGAGTCGCTCGGAGTACTGGTCCAAAAGGCCACTCAGGACGGTCTCGTTCATAGCCTTGCTGCGGATGGCGCGGTCGCCGAGCGCAGCAGCCGTGAGACGGAGTTCCTGGTCCAGCTCGGTCAGGCATTCCGCCGTGATGGGCTCAGCAGACGACAATTTGCGTCTGTACGCCCGCAGGGTGCGACAGGCCTGCTCTGTCGCGGTATTAAGTGTGTTTTGCGCTCGCAAGTTTGTCGCGGAAGACTTCTTTCGCGCGGTGGCACCCATGGCGGGCAGTGAAGGTCGACGGCTAATGCGCCCTTTGGGGCTGGGTGGCGGGCTGGTGGCTTGGCTGACCGACGGCCGCCGTCTTGAGGGCGTACTCTCGACAATGGTGCCATTGCTGTTGCTGCCATTCAGCGTGCCGGTGGGGGTCCGGAGGTTGCCGTTGCTCGCATTCAGGTTCAGGCGCGAGCTTCGTCTCGGCAGAGTGCGAGGCGGGGATCTCTGCCGGCTGTTTGTCTGGGAGGCCGGTCTCTGAAATTCGGCGAGCTCGGCCTTGGACAAGACTTTTCGCAATGTCGGGCGGCCAGCAATGACGCTTTCCTTGGCTGGTGAGGGATCACGGCTCATCGACCTAGGGGAAGCTTCGGTGAAATCCAGCAACCAAATCATAATGGTGCCATCTGATCCAGCGCTGACGACTTTTTTGGAGCCGTCGTCGTCTTCGACAATGCACACGCCATTGATGGCTTCGGTGTGGCCCCATTCGCGGTCCAAAAATGTCCCAGATCGGGCATCGTATAGTCGGATGGACTTGTCAGTGTTCGAGGTGCCGAGAATCAAGTCCAGATCACGAGCGGGCCAGTTACCAAGAGTCAGGCCATCCAGGACGGCCGATTCTACACCACCCTCGTCTGTGCATTTGAAGCACGAAACCTGTCGACCTGTGAATAGATCAAATTGGAAAACCGATCTGTCCAGGAGCGAAACATATACGCTGCGGCGATCAGGGCCCATTAGCAGGCTGGTGGGCGATGCCTTGAGGGAAATACACTTTGTGGGAATGGCTGCAATGACGTCGGGTTCGCCGTCGCGGGTGACGAGGTCGTGGATCTGTAGGGAGCGGTCGAGAGAGCAGGTGATGACCTTGTCGTCTGAAGGCACCAGAACCTGGACCACACGGGCGTTAAACTCTAGAGTCTGGAAGTGATCAATTTGACCACTGGAAAGCTGATGAAACAGCTGCACTGTTCGGTCGCGACCGCAACTGGCAATGATGAATTTATTCGGGGTTTCGCACACGCTGATGCCGACGCAGTGCATGGAGTGTGCCTTTGTGTCGAGGAGAAGCTCTTTTGTGTCGACGTCGTAGATTTTCAATATACCGAGACGGTCTCCGACAATGAGCTGTTTGCCGTTGCGCAATGTTTCAACGCAAGTGACTTGGTTACTGAGACCCATTTCTGAGTCAATCTCGACGGCGTCAATGGGCACATCAACCGACATTTTCTGACGGCCTTCTGTGTCCCAGAATGTAACATTTCCTGAGCCGGACCAAGTGATGAATGACGCATCAGGCTTGTTTGGACGGCGGAGAGGGTGGACGCCATTGATGGATTCCCCAAGGCCGGGGATGGGAATGTGGGCAATGGCGTCCTGCTTCTGGCCAGGTAGCTGGCCGCTGGACCAGATGTCGATGGATTGCTTTGAATCGACAGTGACGAGGTTGTCGTTGAGGAATCCGAGGGCGAGAACACCGTTGGGCGACCCGACCTGGGACAAGACGCAGTTTTCGCCGCCGTCCATGACAGCGGACACGTTCAGGAGGGCAAATTTGCCATCCTTGCCTCCCACATGGGCGACATCACCTCGTATAGTCATGGTCGTAATGGGGAAATCAAGCGAAACTGCCTTGGCGAGCTTCATCTGTCGGTCATCATCATCCATGATGCAAACGTCGCCGGCTTCGGTACCTAGAAGCAAGCGGTTGCCGTCTACGGCGGCGCAGGTAAAAGTGGCGTCGAGAAGGCCGCCGAGCAGTACATTGCGTCCCGGCAGCGTCTTTTGGGAAGAAGTCGGAGTCGAGGGTGCCGAGTCGTTGAAGATCCGGCTCTTGGTCGGCGACGAAGACCCGTCCTCGATTCTCCAGATCTTGACATGGCGAACGCCAAGGGTGATGAGATTGCTACCCATCCATGTCATGTGTCGAATATATGAAGTGCAGCGGTTCTGCTGGAAGAGCTTTGTCTGTCCTGTGCGTGGATCTACCCGCCAGATGTAGAGGAAGCCGTCGTTGGCTGCGCCGAGAGATGCGAGATAGCGCGAGTCGGCAGACCAGGCGACGGCATTGACGCCAAAGGTGTGTTCGCTTATAGAAACCAGAGGGATATCGGAGGAGGCGTCTTGAAGGCTAAAGATTAACACACGCGGGGCATACCCAGTCTCGCCAACCGCCAGGAACTTGCCGTCACGGCTGAGAGCGAGGCAGGTAGCGGCCTTGATGCGCTCGCGGCTGGTCCAAGTTTTGGAAGTGGGCGAGTCGGCCCAGTCATACTGCGAGTAGGGCGAGTCCCTCTGCGTCGGGGCGACCCTGTTGCGGCTGTCGTTGGCCTTTGGTGTAGCGAGCGTCGGTGTGTTGGTGTTGCTCTGCGTGGTGGTGACGGGGGAGTAGACGGGGACGGCGGCGGGCCTGGCGCGGTAGAAGCGCTGGTTGTACTTTTCGTTTTCGACATTGACGACGACGACGGCGCCGCCCGCGACGTAGGCAAAGGAGGAGTTGACAGTGTCGAAGCCGGTCTGGGAGCGGCAGGTGGTGCCGACGACCCTCCGCAAGGAGAGCCACGAGTCTTGCTGGCGGCCGCGCATTGGTGATCGCGAAGGGCGTCCGAGGAAAGGCGAGTTGGACGGGGTCAGCTTCAGCCGACTGTTGGATGGCGTGACAGCAGCCATTTTGTATCCATTGACACCGAAGCGAAACAGGGGAGCGAGGCAGATGAGAGACACAGGCCGTATGCAAGGGTTGAGATTTTCTTGCTAGACGGCGGGGGGGGTTGGTGTGTCCAGGTATGTCTGGGCAACAAAAAGTCGAAGAAAAAGTTGGTATGGAGAGTCAGTCAAGGTCGCTGCGTCTGGAAACTGGTTTCGGGTTCGATGGAGGGACAATCAAAAGAGCTGAGACTATGCCGTCAGAATTGTGAACCAGAGGTCTTATGTATTCCTGGGGAGACGAGGAGGGAGGGAAGCACTTACAGTAGGACGGATAATAGTGGACAAACGGAAAAGAGAGAAAGAAAGAGAGACGGCGGGTGTAAGAATCGAGGATAAGGTCGGTACCTGAATTGTTTCAAAAAAGGAGCGGCTGGAATAATGAACGAAGGGCAAGAAGAAACCAACCGGCCGACCTGATTGTTGTTGATGGCGGATCTGAGTGTGAGGGTGTCCCGGGTGTGCAGCTCGTACGAGGGACTTGGCTGGGAAGCTTTCTGCCCGCTGCGACGCTGCTTGCCGAGAGTTTGGCTGCAGGCGGGCTTGCAGCTGGCAGTGGCACCTGGAAAAAAATACAGCGGGTTTTGGGGGAAGCTCGTGTGGGGATTTGGCTGCAAGGTTGCCCAGCAAAGGTACTAAAGGTTTGGTGAGCGATGCGCTAAGACCCTCGGGCAAAGTACCGAGTAGTAATAGAACTGGTGGAGGGATACTTCTCGGTTGCTCTGGTGGGGGGTTAATTGGCCAGGCCCCCCAAGTCGAGGCCTTGGAGTGGCCGTAGGAAGACGCGTCGGGGCCTTTTCCACTGGCAGCTACGGAGTACTCTGTAGCTACCGCGTGCCTGGGCCAACCGAGCAGAGACTAGCCGGTACCTCCAATTTCTCAGCGAATATGCGTGCACTTGAAGTACCTGCCACCTACTGGTTGCCCCCCTGAGTTACCCGGCCGCCGACTGACCATGGTCCCCCTGTTGCCGGGGCATCCACAAGACGTGACCATACATTACACTACCAACAGCCTCACCAGAACAACCGTCAAGCCAGTCCGACAGCGGGCTTCACTTTTCTTTTTTCTCCAAATTGTGCATAGGTGTAAGAGACATTCTGCATCAAATTCTCCTTCACCTCCGCCCAGACCACACAGACTTTTGCTGCAAGCTCTCTAACCCGCATCCTGCGTGCCTTGCCCAATGTGCCTGCATATCCTGTTCCGTCACCCATCACATCAACTCTGCTCTCGCCCTCCTCCTCCTCACCTACCCAGGCCAATCACATTGCTCATCACATTAAAGAACCAAAATCCCCCCGTACTTCATGCGCCCAAGAATAGCGGACACTCGCTCCGCCACCAGGGACAGAGACTATTGGCACCAGAGTTAAATTGCGCCGGGCAGGGTACACGCTATCAGCACTCAGGCACACAGCCAGGGGAGCCCGGCACGCCGCACGCGATCCGATTCGGTATCGGCGACGCGGCCAGAGTCCTCCAGTACTACGTATAAACTAGCATGTCGCTGTGGGAGTGCTCTCGCCCTGGCGCAGCCCGGGATTTCAAAATGAGGATTCGCGCGACAGACCCCTGCGCTGTTCTATAATTGCTCAGACTCTTTGTCATGACGTTCTGTAATATTACTACGCCACCTAATCACAGCCGCAATTTACATCCTTGCCTCTGCCTGTCAGTCTCTGTCAGTCTTTGCCAGTCTGTCTGCCACCTTTGCCGGCAAGTGGTTCGCTGCTCCGTTCAGACTATCTATCCGTATGCAAGATCGTGCACGAACCAGCCCAACGCCATTCAGACCTTCGCGCCACCCAACGCGTCCATCCATACCTGCACGTTGCAGTAGCATTGTCCATCGTTCAATCCAGCTTTTACTTCTACAGTACCGGGTTGCCTAGACCATGTAGCACGGTGCGCCGGCATCATCAAAGCGAATGCATTACCGTAGCAAAGACGATGCACTCGAAATTGCAAATCAACAAGTCTCCAACATACGAAACCCTAAAAGAAGGAAGTTGAAAGAGAAAAAAAAAATCAAAAAAGAAATCGATAGTCAATGCTCAGCCATGCACCAGTCTCTCGATATAAAATATCAACCGAGGGTGGGAGCAAAAAAGTTATCAGTGAGCCTCATATCAGATTCGAACTGATGCTTTTGGAAGGATTGGTTTCAATCAAAATCCAACGTCGTAACCCCTAGACTAATGAGGCTAGTTATTGATAATGCTGGGCCGCACTAAATCTTCTTAAGAGGTACGTAGTTTCCAAAGTGGGTCTAGCGCAGAAGAGCCGTGCAATACCGAGACGCGAGAACATCAGCGACAGAAACACATCTGAGCCTGAATAGTTGGCGCCCTTTTGATTCATTCAGGTAAGTCTCGTCGCCAAATCCATCTTATTTGTATTATATAGAAAACTGTTTCTCGCCCATGCCCCAAAGTGCCGTATGCTGCTGTAGTATGGGGTGCATGCCAACGTTGGCGGCGTCAGTGACGCGGAGGCGGTACGCGACGATGAGGAGCCCGTACACGTCGTTTTCGGAGCGGTTGTGCAGCCAGGTGCAGCACCGAGGCGGGTGAAGGACTAGATACATGGATTTTGTCATGACGGCGGATGGTTGTGGCAGCTGTGGCGCAGTGCCGGATTGGTCGGCCAGTGGCCGTGTAAGTCGCCATGCCTCGGGTGGCAGATGTCAGCAGAGACACATCGCACACAACTCCTCTACAGTAAAAATTGAAAACAAAAGTCACGGGCAGATTCTACAGAGTTCAGAATTATTGTGGTACAAAAGATTTTCATTAGCCATCATCAATTTGTTGTGTTTCGTGACGCGCGCCTCTCCTGAGGCCGTCGTCCTCTCTTCATGTCCACATAGCTCCCAAATATTTTGACATTAATTTTTTTGATTTCTTTTATCATCTCAGCATTTAACCGAAGAGAGGGCCGCCGAGGCGGACGGCAACAGACTTGGTCTGCAGATAGTTGTCGAGAGCGGCCTCGCCGAGTTCGCGGCCGATACCAGACTCCTTGTAACCCTGCACGGTATGTTAGTTGTTTGATCTTGTTTCATTTCAAAGATAGTACTTGCTCCGAACGGTAAAGCAGTGTGGAGTAGATTATAGCCTGCCATTATGCGTTAATTGAGTCCTTTTTTGAGCGTTTGAGTTGATTTGGAGTCGATTGGGAGTGTTTCGGCGGTTGTGTGATGCGTGGTTGCGATGAAAGGGTGGGTTGGTTGTGTTGGTTGCGCCGGACCCACTCCCTCGCGGTAGTGGGGGTGCCGCAGTAAATAAAACGGGTAATGACGTAAAGATTGGGATATATAATAATTCAACTTACAGTTGACCCAGACGGTACCGGCCTTGAGGGCGTTGCTGACGCGGATGCTGGTGTTGAGGTCCTTGGTGTGGACGGCGGCGGCAAGACCGTAGGTGGTGTCGTTGCCGAGCTTGATCGCCTCCTCCTCGGTGGAGAACTTGGAGATGGCGCAGACGGGGCCGAAAATCTCCTCCTGCATGATCTTCATGTCGGGGCGGACGTTGCTAAAGATGGTGGGCTGGATGAAGTAGCCCTTGTCGCCGTGGCGCTCACCACCGGTCTCAACGGTGGCACCCTCGTCCTTGCCGGACTGGATGTAGCTCATGATGCGGTCGTACTGGAGCTTGCTGACCTGGGGGCCCTGGAAAGTTTTGGGGTCGAAGGGGTCGCCGACGGCGTTGGCGGCGGCACGCTTCTTGAAGGCCTCGAGGAACTTGTCGTAGATGCCCTCCTGGACGAAGATGCGGGTGCCGGCGCAGCAGCACTGGCCGTGGTTGAAGTAGATGCCAAAGTTGACCCAGGAGATGGCGGACTCGATGTCGGCGTCGTTGAAGACAATGTTGGGGGACTTGCCACCGAGCTCGAGGGTGACCTTCTTGAGGTTGGAGGAGGCGGCGGCCTTCATGATGTTGCGGCCGACGAGGGTGGAGCCAGTGAAGGCGACCTTGTCAATGTCCATGTGGCTGGCGATGGCGGCACCGGCAGTCTTGCCGAAGCCGGAGAGGAGGTTGAAGACACCGGCGGGGAAACCGGCCTCCTTGATGAACTGGGTGAAGACGAGAGCGGAGAGGGGGGTCTGCTCGGCGGTCTTCATGACGATGCAGTTACCGGCGGCCAGGGCGGGGCCGATCTTCCAGGCGAACATGAGAAGAGGGAAGTTCCAGGGGATGATTTGACCGCAGACACCAATCTGCAGGGGATGTGAGCTCCTGGTGATGAATGTGTGAGACTTGGGGGGGTTCAACGTACGGGCTCCTTCTTGATGTAATGGAACATTTCGGGGTCAATGTCGAGAGTCTTGCCCACAATCTTGTCGGCCCAGCCGGCGTAGTAGCGGATGCAGGCGATGACGGCGCCGACGTCGCCCTTGGCCATGGTGATGGACTTGCCGTTGTCAAGGGACTCGACGGCGGCGAGGAGGTCGAGGTTCTTCTCGGCAATGTCGGCGAGCTTGTTCATGAGGCGGCCGCGCTCCTGGGGGGTGACCTTGGTCCAGGTCTCGTCAAAGGCCTTGCGGGCGGCGGCGACGGCGAGGTCGACGTCCTTCTCGGTGGCTTCGCAGACGGAGGTGATGACCTCTTCGGTGGAGGGGTTGATGACTTCGAACTTGGTCTTGTCGACGCCCTCGACCCATTCGTTGTTGATGAACCTGGCGTGCGTTTGTGTCAGAGAATTTCATGTTTTATGGGTGTAATAGTGGTGAGGCGTTGGTCATGTTTGACTTACAGGCCAATGGGCTGGTCATAGTTGCCCGTGATGGGGGTGGAAAGCTGAACGGTCAAACCCATGACGGCGACTGTTTTTTTTAACTTTTGTGGTATTACAACCGGGTATCTGGTAGATGAATTGTAAAAGAAAAATGAGATTCCAAACTAGGGAATTTCGGTAGGTATGAGGGAGGGAGAAAGAAGAGGGGAGGAAAGCGGCGGCAATGGGGGCACACGGGCGGGCGAGCTGGTTAAATATGTCTTCCGCGATTCGACCGGCAGCAAGCTAAAAACAAGCAGTGACGATAAAGCGGGGTTGTAAGAGTGGGTGTGGCTCTTTCGTCGCCGAGTATACTTAGCTGACGGTGTGGGATTGGGGAAACTTGCAGCTACAGGTTCCGTTGAGGTGTGGATATAACTTAGGAGTTTGATGGTGGGATGTGCGAGGGCGCGGGCGCGCGGAGGAGGTCGAGGCCGGCCGGAGGTGTGTGTGCGTCTGTGGCGGGCGGGGCGGGGAAGAGGCAAGTAAAGGCGACGGTATCCGACAAGGTGCGCACGACACGGAGTAGTTTGGTGAGAGGGTGTGGCGAGGCGGCGATTATTACATGACGCTATTGAATGCCTGCGTATATTCTTTCTTTTTTGCTTCCTTTGGTTTTTTCGTCTCGTTCTTCTCCTTCGTCGACCGCCCGCGGAAAGTCTATCTCTCTTGTAACTACATGCCCACGGCCTAGGTTCGGCCGGGCGTCTGCTTCGGGATACAGCACAATTACATAAAATATGCTTGATTTTGACTCAATTTGATACAGTATATTTCTCACCTTTTCTCCAACCGCCCACCTGCATCGCCAGGCTCTATCCCGCCCAACCCCTCCGACTCCCGGCGTACCCCTCCACAACCGGGACACCACATTCTGCAGCAACCGCAGCGCCCCTACTGCAACTACTCCGTGCCACCCTCGCAAGTCTAGTCCGGGAATCTTGGACGAATCCATTAGGTACTGGCAACCAGTAAACCTCGTCTTAGCGCCTTAGTCTTAGTTAGTTACCCCGGGTTGCCCAGCGCGCCCCCTTCGCCCCCTCCGCGCATCCTGTCACGGCACACGAAGCTACCCCGCTGCAGCTAGCTAGCTTAGTACCCAAGCTCTCTTCCCCCCCCCCCCACCTCCGCCGGACTGACTGCGAGACAATACGCTGCAGCCTGTGGCAGCGGCAGTGGTTGCGAGAGTTGCGGGCGCTGAAGAGGAATGCATATTCTGTGGTTCTGTGGTTATCTTTTTCAATTCTTGGAGAGCCAAAATGTGGCGGGAACCGGATTGTCGCTTTCCGTCCGCCTCCGGTACCACATACAGCTCGCGGGGTACAACATGTCATCACTTGGCAAGACAATACTAAATATGCGTCGGGTAATGGGCACCCCATAACCATTTTTTTACGTTTTCAGGGGTTGTTTCTCATTATAAATCGAGGCGTCCCGATGGCTTGATGCTGCCCAGTCAACAAGCCAGTTAGGTGCATCCAACTGTGGCCACCCAAAACGCCCGCGGAGCTGCCACTAACTAGGCATCTCAACCTGCAGAGTCAACTCAACTTGTTACCTCGACGGCTGTTCACAATGAGAAATGCCATCATCGATCTCAATCGCATTCACAAAACGACATGCCTCGACTCGGCCATCCAACCCAAGCCCATCTATTTCCACTTTTCATCGGTTCATGGGCTTATTCCGGTCTCCTGCTGCCCACTCGAGCTAAACGCCGTCACCCACCGTCGGACTTAACACGTATACAGATACGCAAACTTACAGCTCGACGACAACCGCCCAGCTTCACCAAACTTGACCAGGTCCCTTGACGCCTCGTTGCTCCCATCATCCACTCGAGCGGCATCCTGCTGCACATCTCCCAGCTCTGCTTCCGACTCCCGCCGCAACCTCAACCCGACATCCGTCTCCCTCGGAATTCGACAGCGGGATAGGCCTCGAATGCTTGACAAAACGGCGAGGCTGGCACGCCTGTACTCTGGATTAAATGTCACGCATCACCTCTTCCAACCCATGGTCTACTGATGTCCATCTGCCTGACTAGTGTTCATCATCCCTCCACCACAGCGACCCCCGCCCACCACGATGCGACTAGCGCACGCGATGGCGTCGGCCTGGCTGGCCTTGTTTCCTCACCACTCTCTCGTCTCCCACTAACCCAGTTGCCACACTCGTCCACGATACATTCCTTTTGTGTGGTTGATTCTGGTCCGCGGCTTCATACAAACCACTCGTCGCTATTCTGCAAGGTTCACAGAAATACCGTCCGAGACCGTCAACCTCCGCCAAGCCATCCTCTTCTCCACGCTGCGAGATAAACCCCGACGGCATTTCGAGCAGCCAGACTCTCCGTGTCAACCTCTTTCTCTGTTCTGCTATGCTGAATAGCGAGCTTCGCTTCAACGGCTCTAACTATTTTTCCGCCCGCAATAGCCCACTTGGACCGACCTTACAATGCCTGCATGTCTTCGACCTGCAGCGTCCATTTCCCCCTCTGTCTTGGCAGACGGCTTCTAATCCACTACACCTCTCGCTGCCCCAGCCTCGTGTCTGCCCTCTGGCTGCCCTTCCGACCCTGGTTTCTACACGCTAGACTGGCGATCGCTGTCCTTCCGATACCTTGGTTCTCTCTTTTTCTTTCCACTTTTGCTCGTCGTCCCCAACTCTGGTGGGCTGGGATGCGGCCGGCATCACCACCTATATGCATCCAGGGTATTATATGTGCAGAGACCCTTCAGAGACAGTCTCGGCCGCCTTCCTTCCTCCCATGTCCCTGAAATAATTGGTCATCCCCTGTAGAGCATGCAGGTGTGCCTAATCCTGCATCGAATGTAGGGGCTGGAAGCTTCGCTTTGGAGACTATTAGATGCAGCTTTGAGACAGCTGCATTATGTCATGCAAAGTCGGCATTGCACGGCATCTGATAGGGGAAAAAAGCACCCATTGCAGTTCTGCTTGAATTTTGTCATCAACGATTAACTTTTGGCTGAGCAAACAAACCCCTTTCTCGTCTGGAGCGGTCGAAGTGCATGCATTTTATATACAATGACCCGTAACCTAGATGCTGTCTTGTTGTAGTTTCCTGCCACGAGTCCTGCGCCCTCAAATCATCACAACGTAAGTTGTTAATTCACCAGGACTTCGCAACAAGGCTTTCCATAGTCTCAAGCTGCCCCATTGTCAATTCATTCCTCGAAAAATCCCTCCAGCCGCTGCCATTTTCACTTCAAATCCATCTGTAGGGTAGCGGCTCCCTCGCCTCGGACCGCGATTCACTAGTTAGTGGGGCACTCCGCCTAAACAGCTATCCTCCATCCTGCCAGCTACTAACTATTACCACCGCTAACTACTACGTCAGCCAGCCAGTCTCCTGTGAGCTGCCCGTCGCTCTACATCACATCCCGGCGCCCGCCAAGCAAGCCCTCATCATCACGGATCGCCGTCCCAGACCATGCCGCATCGAATCCCTCTCTCCCGCGCGTCTGAATAACGTTTTCTTCTCCCAGGGCAAACCCGAAACAAACGCACACAGCGTCATCACCTTCACTCCCCCAGCCCCTCGAGGGCGTTGTTGCCGCGGCCATCATGGCGCCCGACGGCCACAGCAGCAACATCCGGGCCTTCGTCCACTGGCGCGACCAGACCGTCTTTGCCGGCGAGGACATCAAGTGCACAATCACGTTCAAAAACGTCGCCCGGGAGCCCGACAATGCCAGGGGCACGCACTCGCAGAACGCCTCCCAGCAGCAGCAGCGGCGAAACAACTCGGACAGGCAGCGGCTGCTGTCGACCCTGACGTCGCCGCTCGGGGGCAATCGCAGCAGAGGCAGCGTCTCCGTGTCGTCGACGCCGCCGCCGAGCAATGGCAGAGGTCATCGGCGGTCGGCCCTGTCTCTGAGCATGCCGCCTACCACATCCAGTTCCAGGTCTGCGGCCGTGCAGTGGCCTACAGCCGGCGGCTCCTTTTCCGACTCTCGACCCGGCCATTCCCACAAGCGGTCACTATCTATAGTCTCGATGGGCTCGACAACCACGGCCGATGACCACAGCCAGCGAAGCGAGACGCCGGCGAGACCTTCTGCCTCCCAGCGCGGACACAACAGAGCCACCAGCTTGCAAATACTGTCCAGAGGGAACAGTGCAGCTGGACCCCAACAACTTGGTAAGCATTCTTCGCGTTCCTACATTGGTACAAGCTAACATGAATTGAAGCAGCAAACCGAAATATGACATCTCCCCCATATACTGCATCATACCCTCCCGATAGATACAGCCAGAGCCGCAATTCCACAGCCCCGTCGACACCTGGCATTGGACGGAGACGTTCCCCGAGGACCTCGCCGAACCCAATGCCGGATTTCCGCTTTCCTGCTGGCTCACCAGCCGAGAACCCCGAAGAAGAGGCTAACGCGACTGATACTGCCACTCTGGCTCTTCGACCAAAGGACGTTGACAAGCCGCTCACGCCCGCCGCTCGCATCCTTTCGAGCAACAGTATAGCAAGCGGGACACCGCGCAGCAGTGGGGAATTCTACGCCATGAGCAACCATTCTTCCGAGACCCTCGCATCCGAATACCCTGCCGCTCGGGGCAATGGACGCCCGCCACACCTACGAAAAAGCTCCGGCTTGCCCCCGTCGCAAAGCAAGACGCCCGAGTCCATCATGATGGGTTATGCCCAAGTACAAGGCTCTTTCTTACTAGACGGGTCCCTGGTCAGTCTGAGCCAGTTTGATGAAGTTAAGAAGAAGGGCGTCGTCGGCGGTCGTGGTGGCGGTGTTGTTGGGCTAGACCAGAACAAGCGAGAAAGCGGCCTCCTACGTGGCCTTGGATGGGGGGCCCTCAGCAGCTCCCTGGGCGACTTACTTGGTAGCAACGAGTTGAGCACTATGAAGGAGATGCGAGGTGCAGCGAACTCCAAGGCGGTGCCTTTGCTTAGCACCCCGCAGTCGATTCTGTTTGTCGACTTGCAACTCGCGCCAGGCGAGAGCCGCTCCTTTGAGTACACACTTCGCCTCCCCCGAGGTCTTCCGCCGACGCACAAAGGCAAGGCACTCAAAATCTCATACAGCCTGGTCATTGGGACCCAAAGAGCTGGAGGTGCGAAGGAGCAGCAGGTTCGCTCCGTCGAGATTCCCTTCCGCGTTCTCGGCAGTGTAAATAGCTACGGCGAAATCCTGGGTCACGACTTAATGAGCCCGTATATATTACTGAAAGATGAAGCAATCGTCAAGACGGTTGGAAAACGCAAAAACGCAAGCAAGGGCCGCATACAGGTGGAAAAAAAGGGAAGCATGAACGAATTTCTATCTTATGTCGACGAACTCGTCGCGCAGCAAAAAGAGGACAAGTCAGGCAATCTACTCTCGCCCACCGAGGGGATCGACTCGCGACGACCATCGGCATTCGACGAGGTGACGTCTACAAAAGAAGCCATCAACCTTGCCATTCTAAGGAGCAACCTCGCCAGCGAAGGCCAGAGCCAGAACCGATTCGAAATTGCGAGAAATGGCCGTCGCGTTGGTGCAGTCATGCTGCCCCGACCCGCATACAGGCTCGGCGAGGTTGTGACAATGGTAATTGATTTCTCGGAGGCGGACGTGCCTTGCTATGCCGTCCACGCAACCCTCGAGACGTCGGAAAAGATTGACGCCTCTCTGGCGGTCCGCTCCGACTCGAGTATCCAGCGCGTCACCCGCAAGGTGTACGTGGGATCCTCGGAGACCACCATGTACTCACGCCGTGTCGTCTTTACCCCCACGATACCCATTTCCGCGACGCCCGAGTTTATCACGAGCGGCGTCAGCTTCGAGTGGAAGATTCGCGTCGAGTTTGTCGTGCCGGCCAAGAGCGGCGAGGAGCCTGATAACACCGCGGCACACGCCGTCGGATCTACCCTGCTGGAACAAATATCCCAGGACGAAAAGGGTGGCCTCGTGCTCGTGGCCGTGGAGAACCTGGCGTGCGAGAGCTTTGACGTGTCGGTGCCGCTCAAGGTATACGGGGCAGTCGGCACAGGCCTAGAGAGACTGGAGCGTGACGAGTCGCTAGAGGGAGGACTGGCTGTATAATGTGCGGAGGAAGAATATTTCATCTTTGTCTCTCTCTCTCTCTCTCTTTTCAAGACCATTGGATATAGAAAATGTTGTCGGTCAAGGGAGTTTGTTTTATGTATAGCGAATCCTGGGCACATGTGAATAGATAGAGCCGCCATAAGAGATGCTTTACATCATGGATGTTCTTTATGCCAGATAGTGTAGATTTCAAAGCACTGTTTTTGTTATAGAATTATAATTATTCCACGAATATCTGGGAACCATTGAGTGCAAGCGTAATTTGCTCTAGTCGATTATTGTGTTTCTGTTTCTTGCTATTTGGTTTGCTCTGTTACCGTTTGTTAGGTGCTGTTTTCACCAGTTGTTAGCCTTTTTATTTGTCCCGGCTTATTTTCCGTTCTTCTCGTTGTTTTTGGAATTTTTTATAATAATTAACTTTAATCTCACTCCTTTCGCCGCATTCTTCATCATTTCGCCGTATTTCTCAGCCAAAAGTGAAGCTCCCGCAAGCCCACTGTAGGTCGCCCATCTTCAGCGCCTTGCCCCCAATCTCCGAGCTGTGCTTCCCCACAGCGGCTTTTTAACATGCGGCCCGCCAACTCACACCACCCGAGAACCAACGCCGGTTAAACTGCTTCAACTACAGCATCCCTCGACACAACTGATGCGCGCCCTCCCGCCTCCGCCTTCCCTTCCTCCTCGCACAGGACAGACACAGCGGAGGAGCCGTGCAGAGCTCTGCCCCCATCGCCCAGCATGATGGACATTGAAATCACCAGCAGCATCGTCGAGGCGCTCTTCATCCTCTACTTCTTCTACGACTTTGTCATCCGCCAGGGCCGGATCCGCCGCTTCCTGTGGAAGTTTGCGCTGTACCTGGTCCTCCTCCTCCCCGGCTTCGCCGTCATGAACCTCGATTTCACGTCGCAGGTCGAGGTCGACGTCAGCATGGCGGTGCTGGCGTCGACGGTCGTGAGCTCGACCATCTGGATCATCGTCTTCGACCCGGACCTGTCGCGCATGCTCACCCTCGTCCAGGTCGGCACGCTGCTGCTCTCCGTCGCCATGTCCATGTCGATACTGCTGGGCATGCGGGACAACGGCAGTTGGGACGAGAAGAAAGTGTACCTGTTCCGCGTGCCCGGCATCATCTGGACGTTTGTCGTGCGGCTGCCCTGGGACGGGCCTTATATCGCCATGGGCCTCTTTCGGACCATCGTCTGGTTCTTCGCGACGAGGGAGAACGGGGCGGACGACTACTACCCGCCGGAGAACCTCAAGTGGCTGAATCGCACGATTGAAATCAACGGCACCGTCCTGGCCCTCGACGCAGTACGATGACACCATCACGCCCTTTTGTATACAACAACCTTTACTTGAGTCCCTAGCGAGCATTTACCGGCGTTTTGACTTTATCGATTATATTTCAGGTCCGCATAGCGCTTATAAATTCTATTTAAATCAAAATAATTCAATTTGTCGATGGTTCTATGCCTTTTTCTACGGCTCTTGTCTTTGCCTCCCCCGCGTTTGCTGCTGACGATCGACTTACCGGACCCGAGAGCGCCCCAGAAGCTGTCCCCGGCTAGACTGCTTCGGGCGCGCCCTTCAGTGGGTGGAGAGCGCCTGGTACTGCGCCGTGCTGGATCCTCCCCCCTAACTTTTTTGCGCTTTTTGGGCTTCTTTGGCCAACTCCGTCTCCTACATCTTAGCTCACGTGACTTTACAGACATCCGCATTCGTGAAAAATTGACAAACGCCAGGAGGAATCATTGATTATACGCCAAAAGACGCGCAATTCTATCGAAAGCCCAATGAGACTCATCTAGACATCTGTATCTATCCGCGGCCACGCAATTTCGCACGCGTTTCGAACCGCCCCGACGCGTATAGGCCCAGCGGCAGCCCGGATCCAAGCGTTGGCCACCGGGGCGTCCGCCGACGACAACGATAATACAGACCTCGCCCACCCCCGCGTCCGGGTCCCGAGCCGTGGCGCCGATACAACTTCTCGCAAAGCGCGACGGCCCCCTCGATAACTGGCGAGGCGGGCCCAAGGGCATGAGTAACCCGACGACGTACACGCCGCTCGAGTCGCTCTTCCTCTTCCAGTCCCTCCTCAACTTCGGCATCGACGCCGCCGCCTTCACGCGCATCTCGGACACGCTCAAGGACAATGCGCTCATCAAGGCCGGCGAGACCTACGACCCGTCGAGGCTGAGCCCCGGCGCGCTGCAGCAGCTGTTCCTGCTGCTGCTGCGCGAGGAGCTGAAGAGCGACGCCGAGCAGGCCGAGGCCGCGGCGCAGGCCGCGCAGGCGCAGGCCGGAGCCTCGCCGTCCAAGAAGCGCAAGATCACGGCGCCGTCGATACCGACGCTGACGGAGGCGTACCAGCACGTCAGCAAGGTGCCCGCGCTGGTGGAGCGGCTGTACGCGCGGTACCGCGACCACATCGTGAGGCAGATTAGGGAGGACGAGCGCAAGTTCGCGACGGTGCAGAAGGAGATCCAGCTGCTGGAAAGGAGCGAAAAGGAGCGGCTGGCGAGGTCGGCGAGCCAGAGTGGCGCGCCTGTCCTGGCGCCGAGAGACCCCAAGAATGCTGCCATTGGGTCGAACAGTCCCAGCCCGTCGCCGGGACCGGCACAGGGCGCTGTTGCTGGAATCAAGAGAGGTGCCGTGGTTCCGACGCCCAAGGTCCCTGGTTCAGGTGCAGCTTCGCCGGCGGTGCCTGGGCATGCTCAACTTCAGCCTGGAACGCCACCCATCCGTCCCTCACCTTCGCCGAAGCCTGGCAGCGGCGTCCAAACACCCGCAGGCCCTCCGCCGCAACGGCAACCGCCGCAGCAACCACAGCAGCAGCAACCGCAACAGCAGCCCATACAGCCCGCAAAGCCTGGCCAACCTGGTCAGGCTGGGCAACCACCCCAGGCCAGCAAACCCGGTGCTCCTCCCGGCGGGCTGAAATGGGAGAAGCCGTACCCGGCTCCCCAGACTGGCCTCGCGCACCCTGCCACGCCCCAGACCCCGGCGGCGGTGCAGGCTCAGCTGCAACAACAACAACAACAAGCAGCTGCGCAAGGGCAGCAGCGCCCAATCCCGAATCCTCCCAGCCTTGGACAGACTCAAAGCACGTCACAGACGCCTGGGCATGGTGCAGCTCATCCTCATCCTCATCCTCAACCCCGCCCGATTGCGGCGAGCCCGGCCAACGTACCTGGCCGTCCTATTCAACCCCAACCGCCTCAAAACCTCCGACCTCTGGCAGCCGCGTCACCGCACCCGCCGCCAGGACCTCACAATGTACCACAGAAGCTGGCCCCGGCACAGCCAGCAGTTGGCCAGCAGCAGCCTCCTTCTAGAACACAATCACCTGCGCAACAAGGGTCGCCGTACAACAATCCGCCTCGTCCGGCAATCCCTGAGCACATGATTCGTCAAGCCGTGAGCACCCCCCAAGGCAAGCGAACCAGCGCCGGATCTCTCCCACAAACGCCCGTACAGGCAAATCCCACGCCTCTAACCAGGGGCTTTGGCACTAAATGGGCATCACAGTCAACACCGTCAACTCCAGGACCAATTGTGGAAGAGCCAGAGAGCCCAGCTTTCGAGCCCGTGAGCCCGCCGCAGCGCGCCAGCTCCATCGCTCGCGGCTCCTCGCGATCAGTCTCTGTCAAGGAAACGCCAAGAAAGTCGGAGAGTGCCGCCAGCAGGAACCGCTCGTCACGCACCAGCCAGAGAGGCCGTGCCGTCAGCGCGACGCCCTCGGTGGCTGGCACCCGGCGAAGTCAGTCGGTTGTCTCGCAACCGGATGAGCTGTCTGCAGACTACCACACGTTGGCCAAGGTCAAGAAGGAGGTGTCCACGCCTCGTCTCCACGAAGAGACCGGAGACACCACCGCGGACGAAAGTGTTCATGGCAAACACACGACGACGCCAGGAAGTGTTTCGTCGCGCGCACACAAGCGCAAGCGGCAAGATACCCCGCACGAGCCCCCGGCGCCGCCCACGCATGTGCTGTGGACACGAGGTTTCACAAAGGTGTCGTCGTCAGCGCTCGACCAGATCTCGAGCCACCGCGACGCCAACATGTTTGCGACCGCCCTCCGCGAGCGCGACGCCCCTAACTACCGCCAGATTGTCCTGCAGCCCCAGGACATCACGTCGATCCGCGCAGCTATCAAGCATGGCAATAAGGCTGCCTCGCAGGCTGCGCTGGCCCTCCCCGGCGGTGACCCCGGCGGCGCCAGCGTCTGGCTGCCCATCTCCGAGGACTTGACCCCGCCGCGCTCCATCATCAACAGCGCCCAGCTGGAGCGCGAGCTCATCCACATGTTCTGCAACGCCATCATGTACAACCCCGACCCGGACCGCGGTCCCGGCCAGGCGTTTATGAACCGTCTGCGGGACGACGAGGAGGAAGTCGTAGGCTACCGCGTCGACGAGGACGGCGTTGTCCGCAACACGCGCGGCATGTTCGTCGAGGTCGAGAAGCTCCTCAGCGACCTGCGCAGTGCGGAGAGGGACCGCGCGCCGCCGCCGCCAGGCGCTACTCCGACAACCTCGGGTGCAGCAGCGTCCGCACCGGCAACAGATGCGACTCCGACGGCGGCGACGCGGCAGGGAAGTGTTGCGGCGGCGGACGACACCGCGGAGGAAGAGGACGAGCTTGCTGGGGATGGGGAAGGTGCGTCAGTGTCCAAGAGGAGACGCGTTTCCGCGAGAGGCTAGAGGCAGCCCGCGCTGATGCGACGCGACGGACCTGCGAGAAATCCTCTTCTCAAGAGATGGAATCGCTAAAGAGGAGGGAGAAAAGAGATACCTTATTATCATTATTACTATTATTATCATTGTGTATAGCGGCTTTTTGACTTTCATTTTGTTACCTATAAGAAATCTCTTCAGCGAGCTGGCATGGCAATTACTGGTAGTATTGCTTGAACAATGTATTATTGACATTTCAAATGTGTACTATGCTGCCTTTTTTCATGTGACAGATGCAACTAAGGTAAAGAATCCCAAACGCCATGCCTCTGTCCCACGACCGTCCATTAATAATTAATTATACAAGATATCTTACTGCCTTGATGCAGTTTCGTATATATGCGTGTGCTATGCCAGCCTCCCGCCGCCTTGCGAAGATGTAGATTGATTTCGTGACTTGGCGGGGCGGTCCTTGAGCAGTTTGCGCGGCCAGTCCGGGCAGATGTCGATGTTCTCGCGCGGGAACCAGAGCTCGAGCAGCAGGAAGAAAAGGTAGTCGATGACGGCGCAGAGGCAGAACAGCTTGCCCGCCCAGATGCCGCAGCCGTAGTAGCGCTTGAGGCGGTCGATGAGGGCAAAGTTGCGCACGCGGCTGCCGTTGTAGCCGCCGGTGTCGAAGCCGTAAAACTCCTCCTCGCTGATGGTCCCCGTGATGCCGTCGTAGACGCGCTCGGTGCGCTGCGCGACGTTGTCCCACGAGTACATCTTCTTGACCTCGTCGTGGAAGCGGTCGGTGCGGACCTTGCCGGCGCGGACGGCGGTGATGGCCTTGCCTGTGGCCTGCACGAGGTCGTCCTCCTCGGGCTTGGCGAAGGTGGTCATGTGCGAGGGGAGGACCTCGGGGATGCCGCCGACCTGGGTGCAGACGACGTAGAGGCCGCAGCTGGCGGCCTCGACGATGACAGTGCCGAACGCCTCGGTGAGGGACGGGTGCAGGTAGATATGGCCGCGGACCATGACGTCGCGGACCTCCTCGTGGCGGATGGGGCCGAGCATCTCGACGCGGTCCTGGAGCACGTTGTTCTCGATCATCTGCTCGAGGTCGATGGACTTGGGGCCCGACCCGGCGATGATGAAGCGCGTGTTGGGGTGGTTCTCGAGTATGCGCGGGATGGCCGCAGTGAGCAGGTCGGTACCCTTGTTGTAGAAGAGACGAGAGATCACGACGATGGTGATCATGTCCTTGGGGCCGATGCGCGTGGGACTGCGGTCAGGGCCGAAGCCGTCGGCAGAGGTTGGGAAGTCGCGTGGGCGGAAGTTTTCTGCGACCACAGCGTTGGGGATGACGGAAACCATGAGAGGGTCTAATGACGCTCGTAAGACGGTATTCTCTTTACTGTGGAGAGGTTAGTTATGTTGGAGAGCAGAAGCTGTGACGGGAAACTCGCCATGTATGGCTCACACATATGCTGTGATCAACGTCGCTGAGAAAGAACTTGAGCAGCTTGTTGGTGAGGATACTCGCTGCGTCGGCGAAACCAAACAGCGAGTGATCTGTGAAGACGGTGCGCAGGCCCATTGTCCTGGCGTGCAAGATTGCCTCGTTGCAGAGACTGCTCAGACTGCCGTGCCCGTGGACAATCTCAATCTGCTCGCGGATGCAGATGTTGCGAAACGTGGGGAAAAAGGAGAAGACGGTGGGAAAGGTCGCTGAGCGGTAGATAACGAGGAACGGCACGTGGTAGACCTTGAGGCCGTTTGTGAGGTACCGCACGCCCTTGCGGTTGTCGTGCGCGTGGGTGATGATGATGACCTTGTGCCCGCGGTCGATCAGCTTGCTGGAGACCTGGTAGATATGCGACTCGACTCCTCCGGGCACGGGGAAGAAGAAGTCGCTGACCATGGCGATGTTGTACGTGCGGCGAGCCATGCTGGCGATTCCGGTGAGTTTCGTGGCGCTACCGCGATCTTGTCGTACTGTGTAGTGAAAACCCGGCGCGACTCATCTCATGAATTGTGATATTGGATGAAGGCCACACGGTTGACAGGGGAGCTCCTTGTGGCGCGCCAGCGAGCGCTGTACCTGTACTGTCTCCTACTACGCCACAATGTGGCTGTGACTATTTGCACTGAGCAACGACCCCTGTCGCTAGCTGTGGCTGGTAGGTCGATAAGCTCAGCGGTGGAGATTGGCAGAATCACGATAAGCTGTGGTCCGGCCAAAATTTCTGGGAAGAAGCTACCAGCGGCGGGACGTTTTTCTTGGAGGTTTCGAAGATTTCAGGCTCCAGGTCTCAACGACGCTTTTACTGCACCCACACCGGCCATTGGATCTCGCGACACCATGTATGCGAGGTATGTGCCTGGCCAGAGCGCCGCGGCCAGTTCTGGCGCGCAGTACAGCCGCTATGTGCCGGGCCAGACGAATGCGCCCGCCGCGCCAGTAGAGGACGACGAGAGCTCGAAAAAGTCGAAGAGAAAAAGGAACGGCCAGGATGCAACGAGCGAATCTGCGGATAGAAAACCGAAGAAATCCAAGACTCTTGAACCGGAACCCCGCGACGAAGCGAAACCCGTAAAGACGAAAAAGGATAAGAAAGAAACTAAGGACAAGAAGCCGAAAAAGTCACGAGAGGTCGATTTGGATGGCGATGTCGCTGTCACCGGGACCGAGGCCGCAGAAATTTCCGAGAAGAAAAAGGCCAAGCGCGAAAAGAAGAAGCGTACAAAGCAGCCGGAGGAAGAAGAAGAGTCCGAGGCAGACGACCGACACAAGTCTGTCCTCGAACAAATGTCGAAGTCTCTGCGCTTAGCCAACGAAGCAGCGGCCAAAATGACTGTTGAAGAGGAAGAGGACGAGGAGCAACAGTACGGCCTGGAGCCGCTACCACAGCCCGAGCAGCCCGAGGAGGAGGAAGTCACGCCCACATACGATACCCTGCCGCACTGGCTGTCTGCTCCGATCCGCGTCTCGCAGTCTACGCGCACGAGCTTTACCAGCGCTGGCATTCCAGCCAAGACGGCCGAGGCGCTGCAGAACAAAGGCTACGCAGAGGCGTTTGCCGTGCAGACGGCCGCCATCCCGCTGCTGCTACCGAACAACAAGAGCCTGCCCGGCGACCTCCTGATCTCCGCCGCGACCGGTTCAGGAAAGACGCTGGCATATGCGCTGCCTATCGTCAACGATATCAGCCAAGGCGCCGTAACGAGGCTACGCGCACTGATAGTCCTGCCGACACGAGAACTGGTACGACAGGCGCAGGAGGTATTTGAGCTGTGCGCCAGGTCCTACGAGGGCGCTGACCGCAAGAGAGTCCGCATTGGCGTCTCGGTCGGAAGTCAACAACTGAAGACGGAGCAAGAAACGTTGATCGAGCGCGAATCGCGATACGACCCCACCACATACAAGACTATATTACAACAAAACAGAGAGGCCAAGGGCCTGCCCGAGTCTGCTGAGATTGATGTCGACGATGAAGACAGAGATCCCCGTCTCGGACCCTGGGAAGGCGAAGTCATTGACTTTACTTCCACGGTCGACGTGCTAATCTGCACGCCCGGTCGCTTGGTGGAACACATTGAGCAGACGCCCGGCTTCGGGCTCGACTACGTGCGCTGGCTGGTCGTCGACGAGGCCGACAAGCTGCTCGCGCAGAGCTTCCAGGGCTGGTTAGAGACAGTCATGGCAAAACTCGGCGGTAAGCCGCAGTACGGTGCGCGCGACTTCCCGGATATGGCATACGCCGGTGTGCGCAAGGTTATCCTGTCCGCGACGCTGACGCGCGACCTCAGCCTGCTGAACCAGTTGGCGCTGCGGCGACCGCGCCTAATCGTGCTGGACGCCGACGACGCCGCGGCCGAGGAGGCGCAGGTGACGGAGCACACGCTGCCGGAGCTTCTCAAGGAGTTTGCCACCCGTGTGCACGATGCCAACCTGAAGCCGCTCTACCTGCTGGAGCTGCTCCGCGGCGGTCACATGGTAGCTGAGGAGCCGAAGGGCGCTGAAGTAGACGTGGAATCCGAGGCGTCAGACTCGAGCTCCGATACTAGCTCAGACTCTGACTCCTCATCTGATGCCAGCTCCGACTCCGACTCTGATTCTGATTCAGACACGAGCTCCGACTCGGATTCGGACACCAGTTCAGACGACTCAGACTCCGAATTCGACACACCAAAGAAGCCCGCGACGAAGAAGAGCGCCAAGCTTCCCATGGCCCTCATCTTCACCAAGTCCAACGAGTCGGCGCTCCGTCTCTCGCGATTGCTGGCCCTCCTCGACCCGCAACTCGAACCACACCTCAGCACGCTCACGTCCACGACGGCAACCAGCACGCGACGCAAGACCCTCCGTGCCTTTACCGACGCGTCCTCACCGCTGCGCCTCGTCGTGGCATCTGACCTCGTCGCGCGTGGCATCGACATCCCCAACCTCGCTCACGTCGTCAACTACGACCTTCCCGCAAGCCTGCCCGCCTACGTGCACCGCGTGGGACGTACCGCGCGTGCAGGGCGACCCGGTTCCGCGTGGACGCTGGTGGCCGACGGGGAGAGTGGCTGGTTCTGGGGCAAGATTGCCAAGGGCAGCGGGATACGCAGAGCGCAGAAGGTGGAGCGCGCCCGGCTGGAGGAGATGCCGGACGACAAGGTGCGGGCGTACGAGGTCGCGCTGGAGCGACTGGGCAGGGAGGCGCATGAGCGGAGGAGGAGATGAGGACGCATTTAGCATACATGGCACTTTGCATTATGAGGGCTGTTTGGTTTCTAGAGGTATATACATGTCAATTGGAGTTTTGGGCGAAAAAAGCCCTGGCAAACAAATTTATTGATCTTGGGTGAATAAGTCGCTGGCTAAGGAAAGTATCTTTGCATGTTTTGTAAAAGAATTCGTTTGCTATACGAGACAAGGCAGAAATGTAAGCTTGCCACGACGGCACGCTCGCCGACCTGCCGTGCCACGATGGCCGAGGGACTCGCGACTTGGCCGTTTTGATTGAGGTCTGCGCTACACTAGCATGAGGTCCATAACTATGTGACCCGATATACTATTTGGCTGTGCCACTTCTTCTTTTGCCACCCCACCGTTGAAGCGCCTAAGAAGTCACCGACGGTTGAATCCAGTGCTCCGCCTCGTGTACCGCCATGGGCTTTCGGCAGAGGCCCTGATGCAGTATAGATCTCTTTTCCCAAGGGAGACTTTAATCTGGCAATGTAATCTACATGAGAGCTTAAGCTCGTCCGCTGACACGTTTTATACTCGACGCCTGCTGCCGGACGGATATTCTGCACGGCGGGCAAAAACGTGCAAGCGAACGAGCGGGCGCCGTGAATGTTTCCGAGGAAATATTGCGGCTCCAATGAGGGATTTGGTGATGGGGATGGCTGCGGGGGGTATATCACGGTCTAGATTGGCAGAAGTTGTTGGGATTTACATCCATTGCATTCTCGAGGTGAAGAAGTTGCGACTCGAGGTAAGCGGCCGATATGATTCCTGCCTAATGTGATTCACGGCAGGAAGGGGCGAGAGAGGCAATGGCGCCGAAACGTGTATAAATATTGCGGACTCCTCCCCCAAACTTGTCTCTTTTTCTTTATTATATTCGTCATCATCAGAAGAAACTCAATCATCCTTACAAGTCAAACATATTTTTAAAGTAAAAAGCCCTCCAATCTTTGAAAATGAAGGTCGCTTTCGTCATCTCCGCTCTCCTCGCCAGCGTCGGCCTGGCCGTTCCTGCCCCCGAGGCCGACGCCGACTTGCAGCTCGAGGACTGCGACATTGAGGCCCGCTGCCTGGTATGTTGATTGACTAATGGGTTTCCTCGAATACTGTATCCCGTGGGATGCTAACAAAAGTTCAACAGCGCAACGGCGCCCGCTGCCAGACCAACAGCCACGGTGTAAGTGATTGGCTTGGAGACGCGGACGCTCTTGATGTGCTGTGACAACTTGGAGCGCCGAGGAAAACTGACTGTAAAAAAATGCAGGATGACTACTGCTGCAGTAGAAAGTGCCTTGTCCGGAGTGGCCAGCGCTACGTAAGTCTCTGAATGCCCGTCAGGTTTTTATCACGAGGTGCTGATACAAGAAACAGGGCAAGTGCGTCAGCCACTGGTAAATCCCGACTTGGTGTCTTTAGTCACAAGAACGGGAAACAGAGAAACAAGTTGCGCGGCAGCATGGAGTTCTCCGTCGCAGGAGTTTAATCTCGGCTAGCTGCGAGGATGTTATGAGTGATGAAGATGTGGGACGTATATAGCTACCAACTAGCAATCATGAATACACGGTATCTGCTATGCAAGTGTATTGATCATGTGACGCTTTATTATCAGGAATGAGTTGCTCAAAAATACATATGCCAGCTAAATTGAAAGATGAAACGTGAATATCAGTCCGCAGAATACACATGACAGCCATTGACGAAGGATGGTTTACGATCTAACGGCCTCTGCATACGTCGAAGGCCCGGCTGTTGGGGCCGAGGTACCCTCCTCGGAAGCTCTGTCGTCGGAAAGTAGCCTGCTGCGCTCATGGTAGCCCTGTTCCTCAGTTTCGGGGGTACGCAAAGCGGTCCACCAGCTCGTGCCAGACCGCATGAGAACAAGGCCCAGAATCTGTATAGCAATCAGTACACGCCTGCCACCCAACAAAGCCACTGCATCAAATCATTTCACCATACCTGCATCAGCCCGACGGCGACGACAACACCAAACGCAACGCCCGAGTGCGTCTCCATCGCCGCCCTCCACGGCGCGGCGCACCCCCTCTCCCGCCCGTACAGCTCCGCACACGTCCCCTCCCCGGTGCCGTTCACAAACGGGAACGCGCGGTCGTCCACGCCCGCGTACCC
Organism: Lecanicillium sp. G3; assembly: GCA_037575805.1. NCBI lineage: Eukaryota > Fungi > Ascomycota > Sordariomycetes > Hypocreales > Cordycipitaceae > Lecanicillium > Lecanicillium sp. G3. Next base: position 290,957 of record JAZHPD010000019.1, on the reverse strand, counting down.
GCAGCACCGCAGCGTGTCCTGCACGAAGCGGATCGAGTCCCCGTCGCGCGCGCCGTAGAGGCTCGCCCACTCGGAGTCGAGGACGCAGCCGAGCGCGGCCGAGGGCGCGAACCCGCCGACGAGGACGGTGGCGAGTGCGGTGGTGAAGACGGCCTGGAAGCCCTGCAGGGCGACGGCGGCGTGCTTTTCGAGGCTGAAGCTGCCGGGGCTGGTCTCGGCGGCGGTGGAAGAGGGTGCGCTTGAGGAGGTCGAGGAGTAGTAGGAGTTGCGGAGGAGGTTGGGGTAGACGAACGCGTTGACGAAGGCGGCGACGGGGAGGATGACGGTGAGGACGGTGACGGTCGAGGAGATGGGGAGGGAGAGGTGGAGGCTGTGGAAGTGGATGACGCTGGGAAGAGATGGTCAGGTTGGAAGTTTTTTTTGATGATGTTGGTATGGTGAGGCGGAGGAGGAGGACTTACACGGCGACGGCAAAGAGGATGAGGCTCGCCTTGGGAATGGGGTTAGTATCGTGATAGTACGCTGTGTGGGTGGAGGCGAATGACGCACCGACATGTAGACGATGCCCGGGTTGAGATTCGCAGCCATTTTGGGGGGGTGTTGTTGTTTTCCGCGATGGCAGTTTCTCCTATCCTGATATCCCTGTCCGCGACGGTGAAAACGAAGCTGTACAGCACAACAACGGACCTCCGTTGTCGTCGGTGCGCAGAGAATCTCAGATATTTCAGCGCACGACGAGGAGGAAAAAAAAAAGGGAAAAGAGCAGGAAAAAAAGAAAGAAGCAGACGGGTGAAAATGACAGCTATAGCTAGTCTAGCTCTCAAAGCTATCAAAAAATGTGACACAAGCAGGGAAGCGATCATCTGAAGGGGGGGACGGGAGAAGGAGGGGGTGGCTTGCAGCGCAGAGCAGTGGGCTAGCCAGCGAGCCGTCGCATCACGAGGGGACTGCTTTTCTAATTCTCGCGACGTAAAAAGTAAATCACTGAATACTACGCTCCGATGTATCTGTATTTTTGGGTGTACTTTTTTTTTCCTACGCTTTTTTTATGTGTCTCTAATACCTGTGATTTGGGGAGCTGAGATTCTGGTGCTACGGTATGACGTGAGACACAGAGGGGGGGCAAACATGGCGGACGGCGGTGTTGATAGATTTATAGATCAGATCTAGAAATAGGGCGGAAAGAATGAACAAAATAAAAGAGTTGAATGATGTGTCAAAAGTGACGATATCATCTACACGATGTACATGCATCGTTGTTCGTTTAGAGTACAAAGATACAGGTGTACCTGTAGGTACAAGGACCCTCTATCAAATCGGGCATTCTCCACAGGGACAATACGTCAAGGTGCGTCGATATAATCATCTTTATAATATACCAAATATATATATACATATATATACATATATATACATGCATCCCTTCTCGACGGCACGACGCCGACGGCCCGACTCATTCGTCAAAGGCGCGGCGGCAATTCCGCGCGAGTCCTCTGCGGTGGGCCGTGTATGTAAGTGGGGGAAAAGCCAACAGGCTCTTTTCTTCCCCAAGACGCTCGACCTCGCCTCTCACTGCATGTCGTCGGGAAATAATGATCAGGAAAAATATCAACAAAATCCTCCAAGAAAAAAATTAAAAGAAATATACCACGCAACGAATCGTAAAAGGCACGCTCGTTCTCGGTGGTCGCGTGCCCGTCCCCCGTCAATGAGTGCGGGAAACCCACCTACCCACCGTTGGACCCGGTTTCCTCATACAAAATTCCCGCCCCCATGCAAAACGGGCGCTGCGAAAACCCCCATCTGACTCACACAAAACGCACACACACAAGGGCAGGGTTTGAGAGCCACCTTTATAAACAAAAATAACCGCTCTCATTTCCATGACCGGTTCACGCAAATCATCTTCCTAGTGGACTCGGTCAGAATAAGCAACATAGCTCAGTGGAAGAGCGACGGGCTCATAACCCGTAGGGCCCTGGATCGAGACCAGGTGTTGCTATTCAATTTTTTGCACCTTCTTTTTTTTGTTTTGTACGCCTGACTCTTTGTCCAGCTTGTGCCCTTTGATACCTTGACAATTTTTTTTTTCTTTCATTCTTTTCCAGGTCTCCACTTGATGGTTTTGTCAAGTCCCCTTCCCTTTCTTCTTTCTCCATCCTTGGTTCTTTTTCTTAGTCTTGCTGTAGTTCGTGATACTCATTCTTGGTGTTGTGTTCTCAGTCCCCTCACATGCTCCCATCACCATCAACAACTTCACATGCTGCTTCAATGCCATATTCACACACTCAGCACCTATGGCAAACACTCATTATTCATCTGCTATCCAACCTGTACAAAATTTTCTATACTCTTTTACAACCAAATACCAAAACGTAACCAAATCCTCTGCATGGGTATCATCAACTCGACCGCGTCTCTGCGCCTGTCGTCTGCGCCGTGGCCGCCTGGCCGCCACTGACAGTCTCCGCCGACACTTCGCGCGTCGGCTGCGCTGTGCCGTTGGACTGGCCGACGAGGGGCTCGTGGTCCGCCGTCTTGGCGGGTTCCGACAGGCCGTACCACGCAACCACAATGACACCGAGGACACCGGTAATGATGCTAAAGACAAAGGCAATGATGCCCCTCGTGGTGAAACCGGCAGGAAGAGGCTTGGGGGGCGAGGGCTGGCCCGTGAGGTCCAGCAAGTTCTCGGTGTTGCCCGCAGCGTTGCCCCGAGTCTTCATGCCACCCGCAGCACAGGCATCTAGATGATCCTGCGGAATGGTAAGCTGCTTTTGAACCTCCAGCGGCGCCTCGACAAAGGTGGCGAGCAGGCCAGAGACGACGTGCCACTCAATGTGGCAGTGGAAGAACCAGACACCGGGATTGTCGGCCTTGAAGCGCATGACAATATTGCCGTTGGGCCACACGACCAGGGTGTCGCGGCGCATGGGCACCTTGGGGAGCTGCGACTCGGTCACGTTCCCGTCGGCAAAGGTGCCGGCCGACTCGTCAGAGCGGTGGACGGCCTGGAAGTGGTGGCCGTGGAGATGGAAGGGGTGGCGGCCCGTGTCCATGTTGTTGACGACAATCTCGACAATCTCGTCCTTTTCCAGGACAAACGAGTGCGTGTACTCGCCGTAGATGGCCGGGTTGGTAGCCATATCGCCGCTGGACATGACGCTGTACAGGGTCGGGACGTCGGGGGCCTTGTAGGTGATGTTGTTGAAGAAGGCGTAGTTGGCGCCATCGCCGAGGTTGTTCATCGCGACGTCGAGCTCGACGACGCGGCTGGGTGCCGGGAGCAGTTCCATCTCGTCGTAGGGCTCCAGGGTCATGTCGTCAAACGGGTCCAGGTTGTAGACGACGGCCGGCTCGGGGTTCTCCTTGTTGGCGTCGTAGCTCAGCCAGCCAGTGACGTTGTAGTTGAGATCCTTGGGCAGAGTGTCGAAGAGGGTCTGTACATGTCAGCGGATGTCTTTCTTGCCGCTGCTCGACAGCAAACTTACAGTGTCCATGGAGGCAACCATGGGGTAGTTGGCCGAGGTGTCGTTCTTGGTCTTCAAGAGGAAGCTGACACGCTGGGCGGCAGCAATGTAGACCATTTGGGCGGGGGCCGTCTTGGTGTAGACGCCGTCGACCTCGACAATCTCCATGGTGTGGCCCTCGATCCAGAGGTACTGTCCGGCAAAGGCACCAATGTTGATGACACGGTACAGGTACGTCTTGCCGGGTGCGACGGGCATGGTGAGGTTCTGCGTCTCGTTCATGAGGGCGGCCTGGGGGACGGGCTCAGCACCGGTAGGGTTGCCCTTGGACATGAAGCCGGGAATCATGGCCTGCATCTCGTCGTGGTACCAGTCGGAGAGGGTCAGGACGCGCTCCTCGTCGACCTGGTCCTTGTAAGGGAACTGTTTGTCATTGACAACCAGAGGGCCGCGCAGGCCGTCGGGGTACTGGGCATTGGTGTGAGAGTGGTACCAGTACGTGCCGGGCTGGTCGACGGTAAAGTTGTAGGTAAAGGACGATCCTGGAGGAATGGGACACTGGGAGACGCCTGCAGGTCCGTCCATGTGCGTGGTGCCGTTCATGAAGAGGCCGTGGAAATGCAGCGAGGTGGACTGGTTCCCGAGCTGGTTGTTGACGTTGATGACGAGACGGTCGCCCACGTCGACCTCGAGGCGAGGAATTGGCCATTGGCCATTGATGCCAATGACGGGACGCTCAAACGCAGCATCGGGATTGGCCCTGGTCCAGGTGATGTTGAAGTCGTGGGTGATTGTGCGTGCAGAGACGAGGCCCGCGAGCGCGGCGACGGCGGCAAGGGCCGTCTTGACGAGGGGGGCCATGCCGAGCCGTATTTAAGGCCGATTGTGTAGTATAGACGAACTCGACACTGCAGCGGTTCTGCAACGGTTTGCGCGCGTTAATTGACAAAAGAGGTCTAGGAAATGGACGATGACAAGGTATTGTGCGTTCTTTTGAGAAGATTTAAGAAAAAGAAGGGTGCGAGCGAGGTAGCAGCGTCTTGGGTAGAATGGGACGGTGGACGGTGGACGGGTAGCAGTGCTAGAGGCTGCTACAGGCTGCTGGTGCGCAACCGGCGGCAGCAGTTGCAGTGGGCAGTTGGAGCTGGCAGTTGGCTGGAGCTACCCTGGCACCCGGGAAGGCTAACGGCTAACAGCCAGTTAGTTAACAGCTGGTGCTAACAGGCGTGCAGGCTACCCGATGGGGCAGGTTGTCGGCGAGCCAGCAGGGACGCAGGGAAGTGGTGCAGTGGGGTTTAGTGGTTTTAGTGGACTGGACCCTCTGTGGCCGAGCATGCAAGGATCCTTTTAGTGTAGTGGGAGTGGGAAGTGGGAAGTGGGCAGTTGTAATATCTGTACTCGGTAGTCGAGGCTGGACTGGATGCTACTTCTACGGGAAAAGCCGTCTGGCAACTCGTAAAAAGCAGCATCGTTGAATCATGCCAGACTCAATCAATGCAGGGAAGCCTCTTTACTGCGTCGATCGTTCTGTAGCAGTAATGCAGTTGACAGGACAGGTGGGAAAAACAGAAACGCACAGATGTTCGTCAGCAAAAAGTCTAACCGCAATATTGCCCATGCAACACGAGAACATGCAACACGAGAGCATGTTGCCAATGTTCTCCTCTCCATCCGAGCCCCTCGATTCCAATGCAGAACGTGGCAATGCAACATATCGGTGACCAAATCGAGGAGCAGATGTCTTGGACGGAATGCGAGGAGTCGGGGCGGTGTTCGGCACGGGCTGGCGAGAGGAGTACATGTATTGCTGTCAGTACTACGGAGTAACTAGTTACCTACTCCATAGTCGCCAGCAGGATTTTTTTGTCTTTCGTTATTCTTTCAGCATGTCCCAGTGGGCTCGATGCAGTCGAGGTTACATGGGATCGACGACTGACGGCGCGCCGCTCAGTACTCCGTAGTGCAGTCAGCACAAATGGCTCGGCCTCGAGAGGCAAACGCGGGACACCGTCAGCGAGAGGAGCGACGCAGCGGTGCAGGTGACCTGATGACAGCAGTCTTTTTTTTTTTCGGAGACGATTGATTGACTTTTTACCCCTCTCATCACTTTTCTTCTCGTAGCGCAGTTGCCGTTCGGTTGTCGAGGCGTCTCGGGGCAGACGGCGATTGGCCGCAAGGATCTGATTAGCATGGGAGCTGAACGGAGCTGGGTGCGCCACTCGTTAGTCACCGGGTACAATCAAACTGATTAACTGATTGATAAGTGAAAATTTTATCCTCCTGCTTTCCCGGGCGGGCGGTCTGTTCGCGTGGAAAACGCGGCGGCGGGAAATATAGGATGTGGCGTGGCATGGCTTTTTCCTGCTGGCGTGATGTTTGGGCTGGTGGGCTGGTGATGGAGGGAGAGAGGGTTCACTTGCGCTAAATTAGTTACCAGTAACTACTTGGTAACTAGTGAGTGAGTGAGCGGGTGGGCAGACAAAGTTGACTAGTAGGGGGGCCAATGAGTATCTAGTCAGCGTGGTTGAGTGGAGGATAGAGGTGCTGGACGAGAGAGCAGACTTCTTCTTTGCAGAAAGGGAATGGCAAGCAGACAGCTGATGCCGGACAGGGTGACATGGCCTGATGTTGAGGTAAAGTGATGCAACTCTTCTCTTTCTCATTTTATGCATGAATACCAACATGTGTTAATGATATTACTAATGTGGTACTCCCACTAATATCGAGTCCTGGTATATACGGTACTATGATGCCCCTAGGAATGTAACTACTTACTAGCTAGACAGCCTTGTATCATGCCCAGTATTTTCCAGCAAGCAGGTTAGTTACTGGCCCCGCAACATATCGCCAAGCTCCTTTCTCGGCTGCAAATCGTACATTAACTTGCTAAATATCCCAGTTGCAAATCCCAGTTTCAGCCTCTCTGTCCCTCTTCTCTGCTTCTTCCCTCTGTGCTTGCTGCTGCTGCCCCCGTGACTTGCCCGTGACTTGCATGACAAAGCAATCCACTCCTTGCACCTCGCACCTTCGCATAAACTGCAACGCATGCCACATACCACAGGCCGAGATACGGACGAAAAAACCATAAACTCTATTCCCCCCAAGCTTGCGTATATCCGGTCTCAGACACCTGACAGACATTCCAAAAATGCATCCGAGTCTTCTCCCCCCGCCCGCCCACCGCCCAGACGGCACAGTTATGCCGACCACTTTATAGGGGACCACCATCTGCAGGGCCCTCTGCTCCCCCCCCCGCCAGCTCCGAAACGCTAATCCCACTAACCGGCCGCTAAGCTGCCAGCCCACCACACCTGCTGCCCCGGCCACCCACTGGCACCACTCCAACTGCACTCTAACTGGACACCGATAGCACGCCGCCCCCGAGGCTACCTTGTCTAGAAAATCTCCAGCCCACCCAATACTCATTCTGCTTCATGCTCCAAGCTCCTCACAGCGCCAGCCAGCCAAACGACTTTTGGCGCCACCACCACACCACTCTTAATTTTTATCTGATCCGAATCCGAACCTCTTCCTCTCGGTCTCCGGTTCTCTGAGCCATTTTTGCCCTCTCCAATCTCTTTTTCACCTTTTCTCCTCGGTTCACGCCGTTGCCGCCGTTTGGCTAGCTCGCGACGTCTCAATAACCGTCTCTCCACAACGCCCGGGCATTCTCCATTCTCGACACTACAACCCTGCTCCTCTACTCTTGCGCTGGACACGCTTGACTCGGGCTTTTCCGGACTTGTTTGCCCAAATCCTTTTGGCCTGGTCTTGAGGATTGAATTGGTCAATTGGCTTTGCTCTTCCACATGAGGTCTCTTCCTCGCCAAAACACTCTCCCGTCATCACTGCGCACCACAAGTTGCAAACGCCACAACCATGGCCAACACCGTCTTTGCCGTCCCCGTCTTCCTCGTCGTATTTCGTGAAGCTCTCGAGGCCGTCATCATCGTCTCTATCCTCCTCGCCTTCCTCAAGCAGACTCTTGGTGGCCCAGATGGCGACACGCAGGCTTACAAGAAGCTGCGCAGGCAGGTAACTATGCACACGCTCTCGCGACAACTTCACTTCACACAGCTCACACGTCCCAGATCTGGTTCGGCTCTCTAATCGGCTTCTTCATCTGCCTCGTCGCCGCCGCCGCCATCGTCGCCGTCTTCTACACCGCCGGCCGCGAGTCCTGGTCCCAAAACGGCTTGTACTACGAGGGCGCATTCTCTCTCTTCGGCTCCCTCATCATCACCGTCATGGGCGCCGCCCTCCTCCGCGTCACCAAGATGCAGGACAAGTGGCGCGTCAAGCTCGCCAAGGCCGTAGAAAACCCCCTCCGCCTCGGCGGCCGCAAGGGCATCTTCAAGCGCTTCTTTGAAAAGTACTCCATGTTTATACTGCCCTTCGTCACCGTCCTGCGTGAAGGTATCGAGGCCATTGTCTTTGTCGCCGGCGTCTCCTTTACCGCTCCCGCCACTGCCTTCCCTCTGCCCGTCGTCTGCGGTCTCGCCCTCGGTGCTCTCGTTGGTTACGTCCTCTACCGGTATGCCCTTTCTTCCAACTCGCCCGCGATTCTGTCGACTAACACACGACTCCAGTGGTGGTGCTGGCGCCAAGCTGCAAATCTTCCTCGTTATCTCGACCTGCCTTCTCTATCTCGTCTCCGCCGGTCTCTTCTCCCGTGCCGTCTGGGACTTTGAGCAGGCCAAGTGGAACAAGATCGTCGGTGGCGATGCCGCCGAAGTCGGCAACGGTCCTGGATCCTACGACATTGACAACAGCGTCTGGCACGTCAACGTAAGTATACTTGCTTCATCCGCTCGCAGAACCAGTCACTTACACCATCTAGTGCTGCGGCCCCGAGGCCCCCGGCAGCGAGGCCTTTGGTATCCTCAACGCCATCTTTGGCTGGACCAACTCGGCCACCTACGGCTCCGTTATTTCCTACAACGTCTACTGGATCTTTGTCATCATCGGCTTCATCTGCATGCGCTACAAGGAGTCCAAGGGCCACTACCCCTTCCTGAAGTCCAAGAAGGCCAGGGCTTCGGACTCGGACAGCGACCTCCAGAGCAGCAGCACCGAGGGCAGTCAGAGCGGCGTCGTCGACTCCAAGGCCGCCGTCCAGGAGAAGACGAGCACAGTTACTGCCACCCAGTAAACAGACAATACCCAAAATACTCGGTCGCCAGTAAGGCTTTCAAGACAATTTGCATCGGAAAAGTTAAAGGAAAATGTTTTTCACGTACATATTTGGTTACGAGCATGTGTCATGACAATTGGAATGATTGAAATCGGATTACGGAGTTGATTAAATAATTGTACCACATAATTCTCGTCTAATGTGAATGCGATGTGCTTGTCCGCTGACGATACGAAACGGCCCTTACAAGGAGGATCTTACATCAGCCCTTGACTGAAATTAAAGGTGTCTCAGCAAAGGACTTTCCTCCTATCGGTTTTCTGACAACACCGCCATAAAGGCCCTTTAGCAAGTCCTACAATAAGATCAAGAGCTTTCACAAGCCACCACTAGGTTTCAATACCAATACGCAAGGGGCCCTACCAAGCCGTCAAAAACGGATACGAATTCCAGGAAATGCTCTTAATTCGATCCTCCACTGAACATGATCAGCATGTATGGCCCTTTGATCATTGGCCGATTGCGACCGAAACTCTGACAACAAACCCCCCATCAAAGATGTTTCGCAGCCCCATCACCAATGTCTTAAAAGCCTGGGGCAGGCTCTCCAAGCGCTTCAAGGTTTGCAGCACGTGCTCCCTCATTCGACGTTACATGTACTGACACTGACAGCAACATAAAGGTCAGCATTTATAGCACCTTGCTTATTGGCTGATAGCGCACAGAAATTCCGAGCAACGTGCCCCGACCCTCCGCTCCCCCCGATCAGCGGCCTTCGCAGCCCACCACCAGGTAGTTCGGCTCTCAAGGCCCGATATGGGACCAGGCTCTCGCAGCCTTTACCCACCGATAAAGTTCCCGGGACGTGCGCTCAATTCGCAATGATGCATGTGCTGACATGATGGTCAGCATTGATAGCCATTTGCTTATTGGACCGGAGTTTCTGACAACATCCACATCTGGACCGTTTCCTTGGACTGAGCAAAAATAAATAAAAAGCCAATATGGTGGGGGGGCTCTAAACTTGCCTGGGACTGATAGGATGCAAGGAAAGGCATTGCAAGTTTTGATTATTTATAGAGAGATTGTCATTGGTGGTCCTTCTTTAATCTCTGCTGAATTAGAGAGAGGCTCTGACAACGGCCGCGTTGAAGGTCCCTACGGTCTGGCTAGATGTTGATAGTTTATTTCGACAAGCCTTCGAGGCCTCAGACAGACATCGTCACAACATCCTCTAATTCTTGCTTCTTCTAACAACACCTGTAGCTTAGGCCCGTTGATGAGGTTTAGAAAAAGACAATGTCGACCTTGCGGACCTTTGTGTAATATTTCGATCGAGCCGAGTCACAAGTATCCCATGCAATGGCTCTCTCTCTTGTCAAAGAGCCAAACAACGTGGAGCCTCTCGGCCACTCCCTTATAGCTTTTTGATGAAAGGCCTTTTTTTTTTTTTTCCTTATGTTCATCATCAGAATTCTGACAGTGTTGATATCACGGGGCCTCGATGGGCTTACCGAGCAAGGGCCGTGATCATCGCAAAACTAACAAGGCCTGTTCATTCTCTTCTTCTTGACAGCTCTGTTGGCAATGGCCCTTCTATTTTCAGCCGAAGTGAAATCAAAATTCCGACAACGGTGACCTGGGAGGGCCATTATGCGCTTACCGTGACCGAGTTCCAAGAGTTGCGCAAAGGCCCCTGGCCCGTCGGAACATCGCAGAATAGACAAGATCGTATGAGTGCCCCTGTACTTGCCGGGAACGTCCTTTATTCACTGCTCTTGAATCTGAGAAATGGGATAATTATGACAGCGTCAACCTCGGGGTGATTCTTCGGCCGCCCTGGCCGATTCTGAGGCAGCCGCGCAGTGGTCCCTCGAAGGGGGTCCTCGAACGGACAAAGGCGGTACCAAGGCCCTGCATATCTGCGTATTTTTTATGAGTCCTTTAATGGGGGTCCTTCTCTCTTACTGAGAAACACAGGCAGTCTGACAGTGTTAAGTCCGAGGGCCGTTGTAGGCTGCCTTTGCTCGGGCTCAAGGTCCGCGCAAATGTCCCTCAAATTCTTCCTGCACGAGGCTGGTACTGCGAGGGCGCTATACTTCAGTTTTCCAAGAGTTCTTCAATGGAAGTCTTTCCCATTTGCTGAAAATTTTGAAAATTCTGACAACGCCGATCCCCAAGTCCTTCATGAATTATCTTAACCAAAGTATCAGTAACGTGCCACCGCAAGCTCCCTAACCGGACGAGTCTGTGTAAGGCCTTACATTTATGTACTTTCTAGAGAGACATTCAATAGCGGCACTTGGATATAGTGGACAATGCGAGGGTGTCTGACAACGTCGACCTCGAGGGCCGTCGTGGAATACCTTGACTACTTGCTCCCTAACCGACTATCTACATCTCGTTAAACAGGCGGCCCAGCAGAATGTCCTTGGTGAGACAAAACCTCATGGAAGCCACTTGTGCTGGGAAATTTCTTGTCTCCGCCATCTATGGTCTCTACGTGATTCGAGAAAATTGCTACAAGATCGATACAATGGCCTATCATGGCTCCATACCGTGCAAGGCTTACCACGGCCCTTGATGATTTCCTGGTTAGATAAGAGCTATAAGAAAGCCGTTCAATCCAACATAGTCCTGAAAATGTCGTGGTTACGGGCCTTCGTTTTGTTGAAAAAAACTGACAACGTTGGCATCACGGCCTTTCATAGCTCTGCCGGGGAGCCAAGGCTTGTCGCGACGGCCCTCAAAGCGCTCAGAATGTCGAGCAGAGAAGCCTGCTAAAATAGCCCTTGATTCCAGTACTTTCTGGCAACATTACTATTAACGGCGCTTTGTTATATCAGATCTCGCAATGCCAACGTTATGGGCTGTCATAGTCATCTGCGCTTATGTAGAGTAGAGATTATGGTTTTTGAATGGCGCGGGCACAGACATGGCTACCTAACTACAGCCTCTGGCTATGCTTTTACCAAAAATATTAGAAATAAGAGTTTAATGGTCTTTTCTGAAAAAAATCTGACAAGGTCAATATGAGGGGCTTTGAGGGTTATACAAAGTCTGGTGAACCTTGAAGACGTGGCGAACGGAAAGGCCGGGAAAGGCTTTCAAGTTCTACGTCTTTTTTTTTTTCTTTCATAGCAAGGCTGTACCGCAATGGCCTTTCGAGCGTTATTTTTTGTGAATTCTGACAACTTTCACATAATGGCCCTTCATGGCTTTCCGTCGCGCAGTGTTTCAACTTACACGGCAAGGCTATCGTGATGAGGCCAACCTCTAGGGACGGGACGCTTCTTTACACTACAGTTTTCGGAACTCCTCGAGCTTTGCTAGCAAAGCGTCTGAATGTTCCAGCCCCATAATTGGGGCCTACGAGAGCTGAAATCCCTCAGGCCCAGCCGTTCCAGAACGGCACCAGAAGCTGCCTGAGGCGAGCGTGACAGACCCATACGAGCGGTTGCCGGGCGCCTCCGGCTGGGACATGTCGAATCACGAGTTCGGATCCTTCTCTGTGGCCCCAAGGCGAAAGTGGCAGGCTAGGGCAGACCCCGGCAGCGGGAATGTCACCACCTGCCAATATGCCCGCCGGAACGGTTTGTTGCTCGTGGCATTGGAACTGCTTGGAAGCGTCGCTGGCTCGCGTCTCTCGACGCTGATGGATGGTTTCTGCGGATGACTGTGCCTGGCCGCTGACAGGCCCTGAAGCAGATCAACAAGGGGGCTGGCATACCTAACCGGTGTCGAAACCGGTATCGAATCGGCGGGCTCGGTGCGGTGGACGGATGTCCTGAGGGAACACGAGAGTGGGAAAGCGGTCTGTCGAGCCATGGCGGTTACCCGTGTCGGAGGTTGTGCGGCAGGCGCATCAGCTGATGTTAACTATGAAATAAGTGTCAGCACGGTGTGTCTTCAGCGAGATGTCTGTTGGAATATGGGCTGGGTGGGGAAGCGCCTTCGCTTGTTTGCAAGCGCGGTGCTGTGTAGGGCGGTGGATTTGTTGGTGGTGCGTGTGAAGACTTTTCGGCGAGTCTCATCTGTGAAGAGATGTTGGCACATGATAGGAGTGAGGTGGAAGTTTCTGGCTCGTACCTTTACTTTGTTGGCAAAGCGTATTGACGTCAAGATGCTCGGCAAACTGAAGGTCGACGGTTGTGAAAGTGATATTACGATATGGCCGGAACGAGATGTGCGACGTTAGAAGGAAAGAGGAATAGCGGTACACATGGTCCTGCCTACCTTTGAATAGCCGGCCGGCCACAAAAGTCGTGAAACAGCTGATGAGCTTCCAGCCGCCCGTTTGTCAACAACTCACCTCCTTTAAGCGTGTTCCTGGCGGCTATTCACCGCCCGCGTCAGAGTCAGCAAGCATTAAAGGTAGCGGGAACAATACGATACAATGGGGATCTGTTCATCTGTCGTCTGCTATCCTTATACGGTCTGGGTCGTTTAGGCCTGATTTGCTAATTTCACCCACTCATACTTCCTTGGTGCTATTTGTAACTCCTGCTTCTATTCTTGTTTCTCTCCATCATTTTGCCTATCCTATGAGACTTTCTGTTTGGTATCTCGCTTATGGTTTGTTCTTCTCTGTTTCTGTTTGTCGGCAGCTGAGAGCAGTTCACACCTCGGAGCTGCAAGATTCTTGTGTCATGAGCTGGCTTCTACTCGGGGTCATAGAGAGCTACCTCTCACACAATTTGACAGCTGCACAGTTTCTTCTTCAATAGCATAGAGTCGTGAAATTATATATACTTCCAACAATAGAAACGAGACTCATCAGGTCATCGCCACCCCCGGCTCCCCTGAGCCTCTGGTATCACTAGTGTACAGGTCTGCCGAACAACGTCCAACAGCCAAGAAAATAGAAAAAAATTATATGCGCCAAACAAAATAACAAGAGACCACCACCAAGTATAAAAACTCCACGTAAAACAGGTTCCCATCCACCTTTTAAATAGCGTTCCGGGGCATCACCGCGCTCCCACCCAATAAACTCGGCCGCCTTGCTGCTCGGCAAAGCGGCCCATCAACCAAAGAATGGCTCTTCAATCTCGCAGAGACCTTTTCTCCAGACGTCTGTTCTCCGATCTATTCCCGCAAACAACGTCAGCCAGACCAATACAAAAAAACCCTTTCCTTGAGCGCGGCCAATCCCGCAGACCCATTATACAAAGGAAATGCTCTTGCATCTAGCCAAGCTCCCAAGACTCACCCCATAGCTCATTCAGATTAATACCTAGCAGCTCTAGGCTCGGGTCGAGGTTAAAGGGCTGCGCGGCGTCACCGTTGTTCATGAGCCACGGCGCAGAGGCTGGGTCCAGTGGCGCAGTCGGCAGAGACGGCGTGAAAGTAAACGGCGTAGCCGACTGTTGCGATGTTAGTTTCGTAGTTACTGGCGTGCGGGCAATGGGTGTACATACCTTCGGTCTGTCGGGAACGTCGAGAGCCAGTCCGTTGTTGGCGCCGGCCATGGGTGGCGGCATCGACATGCCCACCTCAGCCAGTGCCGTCGACGACGTAGGAGGCTCCTGGTTCGCCAGCAGGCGGTAGTGTAGGTTCACGAAGCGTTCGGCCGACGACGACTTGGCCACCTCGGACGGCTTGGTGCCCAGGTGAGCCTCGAGGAGACCCAGCGCGGCGCACATGATGGAGTAGCCCCATGGCTCATTGTTGCCGCAGCGGAGCAGGCGGTCCTCCTTCATGGCCAGGCACTTCTCAATCAGTTTGAGGGTGTGATGCGAGTTGATCATGATCATGTTGGTCGAGCCTCGCGGCTGGAGCATGGTCACGCTACACAGGTTAATGGCCGTGGTCAGCGCATCCTCGCGCAGGAAGTTGAGTGCCCGGATGCCTTGCTCGTAGAGCTTGTCGTGCAGCAGCACGATATCGCGGGCAGCATTGTAGTAGATGATTTCCGAGTACTGGTACTTGGAGTTTTGCTTGCGCAGCTTGAGGTAAGGCTGGTGCAGGGGGATGATGTACTGGCGCAGTTGCACGTGCAGAAGTGTGTATGCAATGAGGGGGTTCTTCTTCGTCTTGGCGGGGTCCACGTTCGTGTCCCACGACGGAAGGGCGTCAATCTCCTGCGTCAGGTCGTTTGTGTAACGGATGACCTGGTCGTAGTCAATGTCCGATGTCGGACCTGTCAGCAGTCGGCTGAGCTCCAGACGAAGCGGCAGACTCTGGCGGGAAAGGTTCTGGAAAGACGAGTAGGTGTATTCCTTGGCAGACTTGGAAGGGGGCAGCTCCGTCGTGTTCTCATCAAAGTCCTCATCGTCAAGGTTGCGCGGCGGGCTGGTGTCGTAGTGCAGATGGCTCAGCAGCGTCGGCAGGCCGTGGTCAAACGAGGCCTGCATGTCGAATTCCTGGATCGTGGTCCAGATTCTGCGACGCATCTCCTGGTTGTAGATGGTGATCTTATTGGCCATGTGGCTAGGCTCGCGGTGAAGGCCGACGGCGATGCCATTCTGAATCAGTGCTCCCGATCCAGTCCAGAAGCGCTTCTTCTTGTATGTGTTGACGCGCTTGGCGAGATACAGCAGGCAGGCGACTTGGTAGTGGATCAGACGCCTGTGCTTCTGGCTCTGGCTGTTGTGCCATTCATCGGCGGCCTTGATCCATTTCTCGGCGCAGTGGCGAGCGCTGGACATCATGCCCACGAACTTGAGGCTCTCGTGGGTGTGGACGGTGCTGGTGACGGCCAGCATGGCGAGAAGCAGAGCGGTGAAAGCCGCGTAGCGCTTGTTGGCGCCAGGCGTCCAGTACTCCTCGTACTCCTTCTTGAATGTGGGGATGTGCACGATGCGGTGAATCTGCTCAAACTGGTTGAGGTAGATGTCAACGAGGGCGTCCGTCTCTTCCTTGGCCGGCAGAAGGGCCTCGAGCTCGGGATCAGGCTGCTCAAACATGAGCTCGCGCTCCTCCTGGCGTCTCTTTCGATCCTTGCGGTCGTGGAGGATGACGGGGCGAAGCCACTCGTCGGCAGTCTCGCGCATGAACGGGCAGAGGCCCGTCAGCTCGACAAAGGCCATGCTGGCATTGTGGGGGCCGAAATAGCGGGTGCGGAAGCCCTTGCCACGGAAGAAGCGCAGCTCGACCTTTTCGTCGGAGGCGTTTGTAGCATCGATGCATTCCTGGACTTCCGGTCTGGGAGCGTTGGGGTCGGCATCGTGCGGGGTCGTCTCGTCTTTCTGCGTGGCTGGGGAATTGGTGCCGGCGACGGTGCTGCCGTCGAAGGAGGCGGAGGCGCCCGGGCGGAGCAGCTGGGTCTTGAGCTGGGCAATCTCGAGTTCGAGGCGGCGGATGCGGTCGTGGTCCTGACGGAGGACGTCCGGGTCGCGCGAGGCGAAGCCTGCGACGGCGTCGGCGAGGCCGAAGCGGCGCGAGTCGAGCTGGGCAAACTGCGGCGGGACGCCGGCGGAGGCGTTGACGACCTCGCCGGTCCGGGACTCGTAGGAGCAGCGGTCCGGAGTGCCGCTCTTGATGCACCGCTCGCACGGGAAGCCGCGGTCGCAAGACAGCTTGCGGCGGCGGCATTCGAGGCAGCTGAGCCTCACGCGCTGCCTCTTGCGGGCGGGAGGCTGGTCGGAGCGGCCGTGGTTGGTGTCGGCGTCAGAATCCGGGGATTCGCTGCGATCAGACATGATGGGCAGGCAGGAAACTGATTTATGATGTTTCTTTCGATTCGGGGTCGATGCTGTCGATGCAGAGTAACGCGTAGAGCGGTCGGAGTTACGACATTTGATGATTGAAGGGGGAGGCGATTCCGGGTGTGTGGGCGACGAAAAGAGCGCTGGGCCAGGGCGAGGGATTTCAGGGCTTGGGGTTGGAATGACATAGGTTTTTTCGAGCCTGGCCGCAACGGGCGGAGGGGCCTTGCGGATGGGCTGGGAACAATTTTATCAATCTGATCTGATAAGAAACACCCGCAAAAAAGTTTGCGCCGAGCCCACTTTGTCTTAACGCCGAGCTGAAATCCGAGCCGGCATCGGTCGCCAGCGGTGTCGCGGGCAGTCTTTCAGCGCTCGTAGGGGCCTGAAGAGCGCTGTGTTGAACTGGTGCGGAACGGTCCACAGACCTGATGAACCTGGTCCAACGGCTCGGAGGCCGAGTTGCGTGGCAAGTAGGCGGGCGTTGAAGACGCCGTTTTCCTTCCAAGAGGTGAATGCAATTGTCCGTCGCGATCTGGGGAGCGCGCGACTTCCGATGGCCGAATACGATGCTATTTTATATCCATTTCGTGCCTGCCGGTTGCTGGTGTCGACCAGAGTCCGATCGCAGGGCTGTCAGGCAATATCGGCCGCGGTCTGGGCCATTGACTCTTGCTCTCCGAACGCAGCGGTTAACTCTGTTTTACTTGCGTTTGCTTATTTGATCATGATTTTGAACTCGGTAACATGGAAGCATCACAAGCGAGCGTGGCAATAACTCGAATCCAAGTCCTGTTGGCGACTATTCCCGTCGTTGTCTCACCAGATATGTAGATGCACGTCATTTGATACCGGCACTTTGGCCTCTTGGCCTCGGCCTCGGCCTCTACTCCAACCTCAACTCAGTGGAGCGTAATTATGAGTGCGTATCCCGCCCTTGCATTAACATTCCTCTCCAAGAAGGGTAAGAGCGCCATTCGCGGAATTATTTGCCTCTTGAGTCACCAGGTACCGGGCCACTGGGGGGAAGGGGGGCAAGAGTGCAATGTTTCCGCCCCGGCCAGTGAGCTGAGAGCCGGCAGACACCCTGCTGGGCACAACGCGGCCCTCTTCTATCCGTCTGGCCTGATTAGCTGCTCCGATACTCGGATCTAATATGCAAGAAGTGTTGGCAAGTATTGCATGCATGGAGTTAGTCTGCATAACATCGACCGTGAATGCGTTGGTATAGTTTACGTGATGGCTTTCACGGTAACAAAGCGGCGAACATCTAGTCTTGCATGGCGCAACACTGGGAGCAAAAGTACAACTCAATAATATATGTCACTTCGGCAACCAATTTGTCATCCAGCGACTTGTCACTTTTTACTCTCAACTCGGCTTCTTGACTTACACGATGGAGACGGCTTATCAGATGGCTGGATTGACAACACTGTGCCGAGGAGCCCGCGGCAATAGCAACTCTCTGTGAATTCGATACGGATGTTAGTGTTACGAAATTGTTGCGATTTCATTTTCATTATATATTTTCGGTTTTCCCCATTTTCGTCTGATATCTGGGGAGATTTAAATGCGCCATGGATTTGCTAAGTCACGCATTATCATGACCAGATATTCTGGAAAAAATGCCAATGAACCTAATTTTATACCAACAGCTTGAATTAGACAATTTTTGCCATTTTTGTGTTGTCATGTTGCTCCAGTCACTCAAGTGTTGACTGATACCCCTGGTCGCCTTCATCTCAACAGCTAGCTCGTTGCTCCCAGAGCTCTCTACCCCACTCCCAACCACCACGTAGCTCACCATCACCACATATCGGCCGACATTCGTGGCCGCGTCGAGTATCATATTACACAAAGCCGCCAAATCGCTGCATAATCCTCCCGGAATGGCTTCCGACGACGACGACACCGCCCGCAAGGACGGCATCATGTCGCACATGAACCGCGACCACGTCCGCGAGATGACCAACTTCCTCCGCCACTACAACAGCCTCTCCAAGAGCCAGGCCGCGCGCCCCTCGCTGCGCGACCTCTCCTTCGACGAGATGCACATCCGCGCCGGCGGCTTCAACCACACCGTGCCCTTTGTCCCGCCCTTGCAGCGCTGGGACGACATCCGGCCCCGCCTCGTCGACATGGACAGGACCGCCCGCGCCGCCCTCGGCCTCAGCGACATCACCGTCACCACCTACGCGCCCCCCGTCGGCGGCCACTGGCTCATCCTCTTCGGCGTCACCTTTTACTTCTTCAGCGCCGCCGCGCTGCCTTGGCTCGTGCCCGGGTCGGCGGCCTGGACGCTGCTCGACGGCGTGTTCCCTGGCGGCGCCGCCACGTTTCGCTGGCTAGTCAAGGTCCTGTTCTGGCCGGTTTTGGGTATTCACGTCGGTGAGTGCTACTTCTTGGATGCTTGGCGACTGAGCCGTCATGGCGTGGAACGGTGGACCGGCACCTGGTTGATGTGGGAGGTCAGCTGCTTCTTCGAAGGCCTCATGGTATGGAAACGCTTTGACGCCTTGGTAGCCAAGAAGCAGAGACAGAAGGATGCCAAGAAGCATTAGGTTTATGCGCACTATCGTTCATAGCAATAGCATGAGTATCCCGGCAACATTTAAATACTGTCATGTATATATCAGTGCAGAGATTCAATAGTCGTCATAATATCCGTCATATGTGCCCTGCATGGCTTGCGTGCTCACCCATTCCTCACTTGCCAATCCCTCTCTGAACCTCTCCTCCAGATCCTCAGCGTCTTTATCGAAATCACAGGCAAAGTCGCATTCTGGTGTTGTAGTTTCTCCAAAGTATTTGCAAATCGCCGCGTGTCGACAGGACTGGATGTCTTCGCAGTACAAGGCGAGCGCCTGTACGCTGCATAGTCGAGCCTGGTAGCTTGTTCCATCTTTTGAGTCGCCTTTTACCATTCGCGTCACTCTCTCCAGGTCCTCGCGGCTATAATACAGGAAGCAGTAGCTTGCGTTGCCATCACGGCCGGCACGGCCTGCCTCCTGGTAGTATCCCTCGAACGACTTCGGTAGTCGCCAGTGCACTACAAAGCGCACATTGTTCTTGTCGATGCCCATGCCAAACGCAGTCGTTGCCACGATAATATCGTATCCCTGCTCATCGTTGATCCACCGGTTGAGCGTGTCTTCTTTGACGTCCTTTGGCAGTTTGGCATGGAATGGCCGTGCACCGATGCCTTGAGCGCGGAGGGCTGCCGACAGCGTTTCGCATTCGTCTCTGGATATTGTGTAGATAATTCCAGGTACATTTTCGACTCTCTCCCCTAATTGGCGAAGTTCCTCTTTTCGTGGCTCGGCTCTGCGGCGGTCGTAAACTGACTGGATCCAGTTCAAGAAATCAGATAATCTGTTGTCCTCTTCGTCTTTTGTATATCGTATCTCGATGTGTAAATTCGCTCTTGAAGGGCTCATCAAAAAAGTCTTCATCCGTTCCGGGGTGCTGTCAAGCCGCAAGACGCCAAGTATATCCTGCCGCACACGAGGATTCGCCGTGGCAGTCAGGCACATTATTGGTACCGTTGGAAATGTCTCGCGGAACCACGACAGCCGCTTGAAATCTTTTCGAAAATCATGTCCCCATTCGGAGATGCAATGTGCCTCGTCAATCGCGATTCGGGCGAGCTCTTTTTGCTTGTGCACGAGCTGCAGCCGCTCGCGAAAGCGTGAGCCGGAACATAGCTCTGGCGTCACGTACAGAAGCCGCAGTCGAGGGTGTCCTGTTTCGAGATCTCTGTGTATCGCTTCCTTTTCGCGATATGGCGTGTTGCTATTCAGCGCGCTCGCGTTGATACCGGACGCGCGTAACGCCTCCACCTGGTTGATCTGGAACGGTCAGCTTTGCGTTTGCAGTATGCAGCGCTCAACTCACCATCAAAGACAGAAGCGGTGATACGACTACCGTGACTACTTATTTGTAAGGGAAGTTTCTGCTTCGTAATAGGGTCTCACACTCACTGCCAGTGTCAATCACGGCTGGTAGCTGAAAGCACAAGCTCTTGCCAAACGACGTAGCAGCCTGCACGTAGATGTCATATCCGGCCAGAGCCGCCTCAATTATCTCGCGCTGGTGCGGTCTATAAACGCGTTAGATTAGTCTTGGCTGTACACTGGTTTGCTGTTGTTGCATACCGAAAGTCTGCTTTGCCAAATTGCCGCCGGAGCGTGAATCCAATGTCTGTGCACGAGCTGCTCCTCTGCAGCGTGGCCATGATGAAGTTGCGGTGGATGTTGTCCGTGGCTCTGCAGGCGAGACGATTTGGAGTTCATCCGCGCTTCGTTATTGGAGACCGTTTGTGATGTGCATCGCGTGCAGGTTGATTGAGTCTAGTGTTATGCAAGATGAGTGTAGCGTGGTGGAGGGAGGTCCACCGCGACGCCTAAAAGTTGCTGCTTGAGCACATGCACTCGTTAGAGCTGAATATACTTGTGAGCTACAGGGTCATTATTAATTTAAATGCATATCATCATCATGTTGACGTATATATATATATACATACATAAAGAATTTAATTGAATGATATGCAACAAGTATCTTCCAAGTGCCAGCATATACGTAAGCTACATAGGTAGGTAGTACGAACAGTTGCTGCCTTGTAAAAGTCATGTAAGCGCTGTTACAAACTATTGTGTGCTTATTCAAGACTAGACTCTTATATTTTCGAAATGTTCGATACGTTCAGAGTCAGGTGTAGCAAACGAATGCTGAGGTTCGCGCCGCTTATTGTGCACAGCCAGCCGGCTGTTCCTTGCATTTGTCTTTCGTACACCTGCTTTTCCTTTGCGGTGATCATAGCATGTATAGAATAGTTCCATCCTGACCGACACTTAAAATAGTATCGAAATAGTAATGTCGATCAGATCAACAGGATTGGCACCGGGCACGTCATTGGGAACTGAACGGCATCAAGACCCAGCTCGTGTGTACTCTTGTCAGTTATTTTACAAATTTCGGTTTGTTTAATGATATTCACGTTATCTACTTTTATGTTAGTTTGTTTCTGCTTGTCTTTCCTTGTTTTCGTTTGTTTGAATTTTTTTCTTTAGAGTTCTTTCTTCTTTGACGACAGCTCTCTGCCAATCTCTGGAATAATTTATTGTGCGTCAACCTCCAAGTCTATTAGTGACCAAAGAAACAAAAAACTCGTCTTGTCCGCGGCAAATCACAAAATCCTCCCAGAGTACCCAGATATGCTTTGCTTGTGCTGCTTATTATGGCTTGCTGCAGGCCACTGAAAGACGTGCCTATAATACGTAGTAGAAGCTCTCCACTACGGAGTACCATCAGCAGATTTCGGCTTCCACCAACGGTCGGGAGTTGCACCGTGAGAATTCGCACTGTCTGTTACACACAGTGTAACTTGATTTTCTGCCATTAGCCACATCCTGGGTCACAGCCCGCACTGTACGGGTGGCCCTTCGCCCACTTCTCATGCAAGGGCCTCTCGAATTCAATGCCTGACTAAACTGTTCTTGGGAGCAAGTCAGGAGACGACTGCAATCAACGTGCTCTGAGAGACTGCGGCCTCGCCAATTCGCAAAATCCCCGTCCGTTTGGTCAGACGAAGCTCCTCCTGTCAAGACGTCCGGCGCAAACCCTCGAGACCGGAACCCGTTCGCCCGGCGCCCGCACCCCTGACCACCTGTTTGCCCTGGAAGAAACATCACCACCGCCGATCCCCAGTATCCCACCACCACCACCCGACCGCGGGCACGATCTCGACTCGCTTCTCGCCTTCTTCCGCCGCCTAGACACAACGCCATCATCATGCACCGCGGGCCCCGCCTGTCTTTCCATTGATAGCCCTCTGATCGGCTCCCAATCGACTCCCCAGATTTCGTCCTCGCGTGTTTGAGACCACTGAAGCCCGGGGTCTGCGCGACAGAGGGGCTCCTCCTGAAACATCTGTCTGCCCGCCCACCTTCAACGAAACTTTTCTGGCCCTCCGTCGTCGAGCCGCCACTAAATCCTTCCGCACGCCTTTCCGCATTGACGCGCCTCTGCTTCTGCCAGCTGCACCACATTCCTTGCTGCGCCGTTGCTCGTCGCTCGTCGCTCATCCCATCGAGTCGACAGCCATGGAGCGGCCGGATCGCACAGATCGGGCGCCGCCGCCTGCGAGTACCACCGCTACGGCGACGGCGGCAGCCACAACTGCAACCGCCACGATGGCGAGCTCTGCCGCCCCTCGTGGCATCTCCGACAATCCCAATCCCTCCACCGGCCGCAGACCCGTGCCCAACTCGGCTGCCACGTCCAATGGAACGAACCCTCCGCCGCCGCCACCCATCCCGACCGGTACCAATGTTCCCCCTAATGGAAACCTGGCCGTGACGAGGGCCCTCACGCCGGCCCAGGTCATCAGCTTGGCGCGTGATGCCATGCGCTCCGCACTCGAGAGCGAGGGTCAGACTGTCGAGGCGAGCACGGCCGGGACTGGTCTCAAGTCTGGCGTGACCATTGACCTCAGCCGAAAGAATATACAAAAACTCCCCGAGGAGGTTGTGGACATTGTCAAGGACGAGCTTGAACGGCAAGTACAATTGTAGATGCTCCTGATACACTTGCTAACCAACGTTGCAGTCTTGCGCTCTCTCATAATCAACTCTCAACCCTACCTGTCCGATTTTCCGAATGTACATCTCTACGCTACCTTAATATTCGTGGTAATCTTATCAAGGAATTTCCCATGACGGTTCGTTCCGCCCTCTGCCATGCTGTCTCTGCATAGCCACTAACTAGCATTAGCTGTGCGATCTCACCTCGTTGGAAATTCTCGATCTTGGCAGAAACCAGCTGCGCGCGTTGCCGGCAGAGATTGCGAAGCTCACATCTCTCAAAGTTCTCTCTGTCCCCAAGAATCATATTCGCGAGCTTCCCATGTGTCTTGCAGACATGGTATCTCTCCAAGTCTTGAAATTTGAGGGAAACCCGATTAGCTTTCCTCCCAAAGACGCCCTGCAATTGCAAGCATCCAGTCCTGGGAATGAATCCAGAGAAACAGAAGTTACAGAAGTCGCCGTTACTGCGCACATCAAGAAATTCCTCCGCAATTATGCGGTCAATGGTAAAATGGATGCAGATGGGACCGGGGATGAATCGAGTGAGAATGCAGAGACGCCGCGGTTTCCTCTGAAGCGCGCAGCAAGTGGCCGATTTCCCATCAAGGTCAACGGGTCAGATCCCGATATCCGATCGCCGAACCCAGGCGCTCGGCCACCTCCTATTCCTTCGCGGTCTCACTATCGCGGTCTCTCGCAGCAGAATACGGCAATCCGACGACCAGGCGTTATGCCCCTTACCATCGGCAATGTCAACGAACGGCTTCGAAGCAACTCGGAAAGTTTGTTGAGACCCGATCGCCCTGACGGCCGCAACCGACGCATGGGCATTGTCTCCAAGAAAACATCGGAACTCGACACTCTGGAGGAAACTGAGTCAAACAACCGATTCAGTCATTACCGTGGCTTAAGTCATGGTTCTGCCATGCAGGAGAACCCAGCTGGAACGAAGAGCCCAAATACGCCAACCGACAACCTCCTGCAGCGTCCAATCTATGTCAGAAGGCTGTCCGTCTTGCCTGAACGCAGACGGGAGTCCAAAGTATACGATCCAGTCATTGAATCTGCCAAGGGTATACTTTATTCGGTTTTCCAGATACACCCGATGATTCAAATGCTCATGACCCTGACGAACGACGGCTCAGCCAAGAGATCGAGCCTTGAGATTGTATTTTACAACACTAACTCGCACGTGGAAGAGCTGGAGCAGGAGATTCAAAAGTATGAAAGCGCAATTCTGGAGGAGGGCGATTACACGACCCGAGACAACCAAAATGTTCACCGAGCATGCCAGACCCTGGTCAGCGCCTACGGACATGTTTGCACTCTTCTCGCAGACAACATTGATACGTTTGTTAACAACGGCGATGCACGATATATTCGGTCACTCCTCATGTTACTATACAACAGTATCATGGAACTGCGAGTCACTCTCTGCTCAGTATCATCCCAATCATCAGGCCTGACTATCCGGCAGTATCAGCCTGAGAACAACAACGACACCATCAAGCCCTACACTCAAAATGGACAGGCTGCCTCAGCGCCAATGGACAGAAATGGGCAGCGCAGCCGCCAGGGTACCATGCTGCATAGTCCCGCCAACTCCAGGTCGTCTTCGGACAATCAGGGTCCATACATGAGCGGTCCGCGACGCCCCAATGCGTTGATGCCCAACGATCAAATGGGGCAGATGGGTCCAATGGGTCCTCAAGTCTCGGCTTACAATACCGCAGAGGATGACATGTATTTCGAAAGAATCATGATCTCTTTGCAAAAGTCTGCCGACATTGTTTTGCAGATATTGCCCAATTTCAGTATGCAGTTATCTGGACGTCTTCGAAATGCAGCGCAGCAGCGGGCACCCGAAGGCGCTCTTCGAGATCTCAAGGGTCTCATCAATGTCTGCAACGAGACAGTTCAGCAAAGTGAAGCGCTGAAGAACCAGCTTGGTGCTCTGAAGCGAAAGGACCCCAGTTTGCGCAACCAGACTGGCTTTGGAACTTTGTGCAGAAACTTCTTCTCCAGTTGGGCCAGCACGGCTGGTATGGTCAAGGAGCTAACAAAGCGCCTGCCGCTGCCACCAGACACTCGAGTCCGGCTGCGGCCCATTCAGCAGATGGTCAAGGACACGAGCAACCTGATTGTCCAATCCCCGTGGCAGCATCTCATCAGAGCTCCCGGGCCACAAGGCTCATATGCCAACGGGACTGTCTCGCCCTCTAACGTCCCTATCACACCGCAGAGCGCCGCTCTCGGACCTGCCATGCAGGCTACTGTGCCTGTCACTCCGCAAAGCGCGTCCTTTGCCAGAGCGTTCCACGGAAACGTTTTTGACAGGGCCGATGCGCTGATTGCCAACCCTGGCATCTCGATGTCGAGGAGCGGACCGATGAGCCGAGGTCACTCAAACCTCAGCTCACTGTCTTCGATATCATCCCTCTCTTCAGATGGAGCGCCGGCGCCGCACTCCAACTACTGAAGAATGTTGAACGATAACATGCAGCGCATTACGCGAAAGCAACTTTGGAATATGTATTATATGTTATGATTGTCAAATGTACGACCGGCGAGAGTTTACAGCTGCCGGGCTAAGAAGCATAGCAACGGCGTTCGGAATTGGGAGTTATTAGTCTGTATGGAATATTCAGTGCACAGGATGTGGCAGGCATGCGGAAAGCTTGCTGGACATCGAGCTCGCTGCCATGCCATGGTAGTAGTGTCTGGGTTTTTGTTGAAGTTCTTGCATAGACTTTGTTTATACAATGATATATGGTGGATGGGAAAAGCAACTAGCCAAGGAAAAACTACGTACTCAAACTTTTACAAGCCATCACTGAGAAAAAAGCGAACTTCACGTAGATTAAGCTGCGGAGGTGCGGCACATATGCACGTTGAGAGGGGCGTGGTGTCACCCCACCACACCATCAACTTACATGATCACCTGCAGCTCGAAGACCCCCCTCTACAAACATGGCGATGCCAGGTTCGCGACGGCCTGGATTCCACCGCCCAAAGTGAAACATAGCATCGCATCAAAAGCAAAAAAAAAGAAAAAATGGCCGAACCAACGGCGCCGCCTGATGGCACGATGCCGATGCAGCACCCACACCAGGTGCACCCGCAGACTGCCATGAGCGCCAGCGGCGCAAGCACAACGAGCAACGGTTCCTCACGCCGCGTCGCAGCCTCCTCGGCAGCCTCGTCGTCGTCCAACTCGGCCAGCCGCGTCACGACAACGGCGACGACATTCAGCGCCAACAATATCCACGCCGCGGGCGTCGGCGCCGGAGGACTGCATGCGCATCCGCAGCCCCAGCCCCAGCAGCAGTCGCCACCGCCACCGCTCCACGAGACGCTCCCGTCGGCCGAGACGCAGCGGCACATTGCCGAGGCGCGCGCCGCGGTGGTCGCGTCCATGGGCAACATGCTCGACACGGAGCTGCAGAGCCGGGCGTCGGTCCTGCACGGCAACGCGGCGGCGCTGGACAAGCAGGAGCGGGACGTGGTGGCGGCGACGGAGGGGCTGCGGCGCGAGCGCGAGAAGCTGGCGCGCGAGGCGGACGGGGCGGCGCGCCGGCTCAAGGAGGTGGGAAACGTGCAGAACTGGGCCGAGGTGCTGGAGCGCGGGTTCCTGGTGCTGGAGGAAACGGTGCGGCTGGCGAACGGTGGCGAGGACGAGGAGGGTTCGTGGTCGGGGAGTGGGACGGCCAGCGTGTGCAGCTGCAGTGACTGTGGGAGGACGCTGGATGGAGAAACGGGAGGGATGGATGTGGACAATGGTGGTGATGATGGGAAAGCAGTGGATGCGAAGGGCAAGGGCAAGGAGCAGGACACGACGATGGGAGGCGTGGAGGAGGCCATTTCTGATACTAGCAGGAGCCTGTTTGAGGGG
Source organism: Lecanicillium sp. G3 (assembly GCA_037575805.1). Lineage (NCBI taxonomy): Eukaryota > Fungi > Ascomycota > Sordariomycetes > Hypocreales > Cordycipitaceae > Lecanicillium > Lecanicillium sp. G3. The sequence continues at coordinate 264,228 of JAZHPD010000019.1, read as the reverse complement.
GAGTCGAGCGGTTCGGGTACAGGCTTGGCCAAAACGTCGGAGACGGCATCTCTATCGACGACTTGCTAAGAGCTACGATGATATGAATGAACGAAAGGCAACAAAATGGCACATGACAGATATCTGCAATTGGATCACGGCATGGCGATACGCACAACGGGCACTACAGAAATTGTTTGGATAAGATAACGATACTCTCATTAGTTAAATCATGATATGATGTAGTTATTCTGCTTAGCTTTCCTTAATATTCACATATATCAATGATGTATAGCGCCTCCGGTGTGTACTATAGCTTGCCTCATGGTACATGTTCTCTTCTTGAAATGCGCCGAACTCAAGGGCATTTGGAGGAAGAGGAAGTGGCTTGAAGCTCCTTGGATGGAATTGCGAGATCCAAGCGACAAAGAAGTGTCGCCCCTGCGAATAACGAGCCATTGTATGGATCTCTTTCCAGACTAAGAAAACGAAGGCAGCTGCCAGAGTCGCCAAACAGCAAACGCTGTTGGTTTCATATAAAATACTGCAGATGTTATCCTTTCTCAGTTCATTTTCCGTCTGTTCAGGAGCTAGCACCGTACAAGCTTGCAAAGCATAATGTACATTTCCGTTACCACCGCCATATATACTCTTATGGCTGGCGGGGGCCAGGATATATCCATGCAATTGGACCACGACATAATGAATACGCACTTTAGCGCCCACAGAAATTACTCAGATGTAAAACGACACTCTCATTAATTAAATCATAGTACGATACAGGCTTTTGTCCTTCATTAACTTCCACCCCACATCAATGGCGTTTAAAGCATTTTCTTTTAGCCACATGCTGCGTGAGGCATAGATCTTGCCTCAACTACAATGTATGTCTTTCATGATATTTACATGAGACCGGGAAGAATGACGTAGCGCTTCTTCTTGTACTTGTCGCCAAACTCCTTGCGGTAAGCAGACTCCTTGCCCTTGGCCCAGACGAACATCTGCGCACCACCAATGGCGATGAAGAGCGCAACGGACCAGTCGCGGCTGACAATGATGACACCAATCCAGGAGAGAATCTCGTACATGTAGTTGGGGCAGGTAACGAGGCCGAATCCGTAGCCGTGGGGGATCTTGCGCTCGGTACCGCCGGCGGAGCGGAGGGTCGACAGGTAGTAGTGAACCATGGCGTTGCCGGTCTCACCGAACAGGTAGAGGGCGGTGCCGGCGGCGTCGATGGCGGGCTGGTCGGCCTTGGCGGCGAGGGAGCGCGGCCAGTAGATGGAGAGGGCGCAGAGGAGACCGGAAAAGGCCCAGTAGAAGAAGCTGTTCTTGAAGATGTTGAAGGCGGGCATGGTGTTGGCGGAGAACTTGTGAATGAAGGCGGTCTCGAGCTCGCGCTTGACAAAGTGGGCGATGATGAGGCCGAAGCTGAGCCACTGGGTGCTAGACATGGGCGTGTCGGGGTAGAAGTAGGGGCGGGCAGCGACGACGGCGGCGTGGATAAGGATGGGACCAAAGTACTCGATGAGGAAGACGGTGCGCCAGGCAATCTGGGGGCCTGCAGCAGTCATGTTAGCTATCACTTCCACGGTGTATAGAGCTAGGACGGGGCACGCGCACCGAGGTCCTTGACGAGCAGCTCGCCGGCGTCCGAGACGGCAGGGAGGTCGGCGATGCGGGCGCGGCGGTCCTTGAGCGTCTTCTTGGTCGCCGTGTCGAAGAGGCCGACCCGGTTGAAGTCGCCCATGCCGGCCTGCTTGGCGATGATCTTCTTCACATCCTCGACGGTCGCGCCGGCGGGAAGCTCGATGCTCTCGGGCAGCCGCTTGATGGGCTGCTTCGGCGCTGTGGTGGGGGAGTGCAGACGGGTTAGCTTCGCACGATCCTGAGGCATGTCAATCTGGGGGGGGCGGTCGGGCAGGCATACAGCGGTTGGTGAGCTTGATAGTTGTAGACATTTTGAGTTTGTGAGCTCTGCTGGTCGAATTGGCTTCTCCGGTTCAAAAGAGGGAGGAAAGAGGCCGTTCAAGTAGCTTTGCATCCCGAGAAGTTGTTGGGGGGGAAGCTCGCTCGGCACGACACTTTTTATGTGGGGCTTGGCTCAGGGACAAGGGGGGCTTGGCTGCCTTGTCGACGTCGTTGGAGCTCGGCAAGCTGGGCTTGTTCGGTGATATGGCATTCGTGAGGGCATCATGTGCGCAATGCGCTGTTGGTGTTGGTGAATGCACCGACGAGGCTTTCGAAGGATTATACGATGCAAGATATTTTCGGTAGATTTGTTGGGACCTGCGTGGGGGCGGGCGCTGTTCAGCCAAGCATCGCATCACATGCCAGCGTATGTACTGGCAGGCTTAGTATGGGCACTTACACGCAACAAGGCTACGACCAACGCCAGGGCTATATTGCCGCCAGAGACTGTTCGAGCTGCATTCAGTTTGAGAATTGGAATTGGGTTTATTCTTTTCTTGTTTTTACATCAATTTTATTATAACACACCGCCTAGCAGATCATGGGGCTGAGGGAGACCGTGAGTCACAGCATCACGGTGAAGAACGCGGTCAGCACCTCGAGCAGTCATTCTGCTCGGTATTTACTGCAATATAGGCTTATATACTAATAGAGACATCTAATGCTTAATTGATAAGTAAACGTGATTTTTGAATTGTAGTCCGATTATACCGGCGCGTCCGCCAGCTGCCAGCTGCAAGCCAACACACCAGTATCACATCAAACACCCTCGTCTGCCAGGCGTCGCGATTCGTTTGCCAGCTTCAGACACGATCACAACATCTCGCTTTGCTCTTCGCTTCTTCTTCGTCTTTCCGCATCTAATGAGAATTTAGCTCGCCATCAAAAACCCGACTTCTCGCTGCCTGCCTGTCGTCCCCCGTACAACAAGCCGGACGTTGTCAAACCTCGAACCAATACGAGCGTCTCACAGCATCTCGTCATAGGCACGGCCCTCACGATCTTCCCGTTTCTTGGTTTTTCTACATTTTTTGCTAATTTCGCACCTTTGAATGTTGAGGCGAAAAGAGCCAGTGCGGGCATGCACCGCCACTCATTCGACCTGCAGCCGGGCAAATGACGACCCTGCCGAGTAGTTTCGAGTCCTCGCCGCCGGGCCCGAGGCAGAGCACGCCCATGAACCCATGTGCCACGATCTTTGCGCCCTCAAACTGCTTGCCCGCGCACAAACCGATAGCGTCCCCGTCGGTGCAACTCGTCGCCGTGACCGCCTCCTCCTCTCCCGACCTGTACGACGAGGATTCAGACGTCCACGGCGAGCATAAAACCCTTGCTCTGGGCCTCTACTATCCCGAGCCTGGATTTGAATATTTCAACTCCAATGTGAGATATACGCGAGAACAGGATGCTACGGAACTCACAACGAGCTGACATTAACAACAACCAGATCAATACGTGTCAGCCGCCGCCGCCGCCGTACTGGCACCACCCAGGATACAGCCCGTTCGAGCAGCCTCACCCGCCAGCACCGTACTATGTTTCCCCGGGCGGTTCGCTGCCAAGTGCCAGTTCTGTCTCGCCGGTGAACGGGCTTCCGCCAGGGCAGCATCACGCCGCACACTACTACCCGCTGCCACCCTGGCCGCCGTCGACGCCCGTCCCGTTCGCCAACCCGCTCCACCAGTACTACCACCTCCTCCCACCACATCACCGCCCTCTGCCCTGCCCGTCTATGGCGAAGGACGCGGAGGCCAGCCCCTCTGTCCGTGGCGACATGCAGCAGCGGGAGCCGCGCCGTGGTAACTAGTACTCCCACGCAGGCAGCTCGTCCGCCAGCTCACAGTCATCGCCGGGCGGTAGCTCCAAGGGGACGTCAGCGAGGGGACCGCGCCGGGGGAGTGCGAATGCTCGGCATCGGGAGCAGGCGCCGCAGGGAGCATTGGCCGCGCACTCGTATGCCGCGGCCGCGAGGAGGAGCTCCGGCAGCAGAACGGGCGTGAGGCCTCCCATTCCCAGGTCAGTGCCCTCAGTACAGAGAGCGCCCCCGAATGCCCCGTTGGAACCTGCTGCCCTTCGCCGCCGTCAGACAGGCAAGCCGGCGCCGCAGCAGCAGCCGCCCGGCATCGCCCGCCAAGACTCACCGCCATGGGTGCAGTCGAAGCGCTGGACAAGCGGCGAGAAGAAGGAGCTCATGGCGTTCCAGAAGATGCGCCAGAACCTCCACTACATGGGCGCCGGCGACTCCCCGTTCGTGCCGCAAAGCGCTGCCGAACTGGCGTCCCTCAAGGCTGTGGCCGCCGAGGAACGCAGGAGAGTCATCGCGCTCAAGGTAGACAGGATGACGGCGCAGCTGTCGCAAAAGAGTTCCCGCGGAGACGCTGCCGTCGCGGGTAGGGAGAAGATGCTGAAGGAGGGCCACCCGCTTTATTTCGCGAGGGCAGGCTGCTTCGGCACGAAAGGAGAGGAAAAGGCCGATGCGGCGGCGTGGCCGTCCATTGTCCAGCTCAAAGAGGAGGGAGACCGGCGCGCGGGTGGCGCAAAGCGCAGGCTGCCCGCACCGGACACGGTATACAGGAAGGGCCGGCAAAGTACACGAGATAACATGCATACAGAGAACAAGATCTTGTGCTTCGTGCCGGTGGATAGAGGTGTTGCGGAAACATCCGCGAGGGACCTGGGAGAGGGAGATCTACCAAGCTGGCTGCAAGAGGTTATTGGAAATGGCAGCGCAATTGAATGAGCTTGGGAAGTCTTGGAAAGCGAAAAAGGGTTAGCATCATCAATTCAAGTATACATCTGCTCAATGTAATGCAACTGGCTCAAGTACAAAATCGAGAACGTCTGGCTTGGTAGACTTTTGGCGCTAGCAGGGTGCGATCTCGAAATGACCCACTTTCCTAATCTGGCTTCGCTTAATTTCATATCCAGCACCACGTGACTTCCCTCGACTCGACGGAACAATAGTATCCCCGCCCAGGAAATGCACGCAGAATTACGAGGAAAAAAAAGCCCTGACCGCAAGATACGTACCTGGGGCTTAGCGCAACCCCCAGCCCACAACCACAATTTTTCGCTCCAATTGTGCCCTCCACCTCCAGGCCCAAGGTCGAAAAGTTCACTCCTCCCACATCCATCCGACAATTTAGATTGCAACTGGTGAGCAGCAGAATCACTAGGTCAGTGACTTCAATTCCCGACTGTGCTTCAAGGACACGACGAGAAAACGACGACGACGATATCATTCAACATTTGCTGGCAATTCGCCGCGGCATCGAATAGCTCGACAATTCCTCGTCGCCGGTCGCCGGTGCTGTTGAAGACATTGTTGGACGATCCGTGGTCTCGAAGACTCGTGTGTCCTCGGAGGCTTGCATTCTCTCTTCTCTTTTCTTCTATCAAGACGCCCTTTACTAACGTCGTTTTTCTGCAGAACTCGCAATCATGGGTATCTCTCGCGACTCCCGTCACAAGCGCTCCGCCACCGGTGCCAAGCGTGCCTACTACCGTGCGTACTGATCCTTATAACATACAATGGAAAAAATATATACATCCGTTTTGGAGGAGGAGAAGGGGAAAAGGGGAACACGGGCGTGCTAGTCTCTCTCTCTCTCTCGCGTAACAGCGGAGAAAACCAAGCCGTCCGCGTTCCTCGTGTACCTGATCCTTTCACCGGAAGCCCGTATGTTCAAACACTTGATGAGAACATGCGTTCTGACCTTTGACAACAGGGAAGAAGCGCGCTTTCGAGGCTGGCCGCCAGGGTGCCAACACCCGTATCGGCGCCAAGCGTGTCCACACCGTCCGCACCCGCGGCGGCAACCACAAGTACCGCGCCCTGCGCCTCGACTCGGGCAACTTCGCCTGGGCCTCCGAGGGCTGCACCCGCAAGTGCCGTGTCATCGCCGTCGCCTACCACCCGTCCAACAACGAGCTGGTCCGCACCAACACCCTGACCCGCTCCGCCGTCGTCCAGGTCGACGCCGCCCCCTTCCGTCAGTGGTACGAGGCCCACTACGGCCAGCCCATCGGCCGCCGCAGGCAGAAGGCCCAGGGCATCAAGGAGGAGGAGGTCAAGCGCTCCAAGTCTGTCGAGAAGAAGCAGGCCGAGCGCTTCGCCGCCCAGGGCAAGGTTGAGAACGCCGTCGAGAAGCAGTTCGAGGCCGGTCGTCTCTTCGCCATCATCTCCAGCCGCCCCGGCCAGTCCGGCCGCTGTGACGGTTACATCCTCGAGGGCGAGGAGCTCGCTTTCTACCAGAAGAAGCTCCACAAATAAGCGGCTCGCCTCGGGTAGTCGTCTTGTTTGTCTTGTTTAATCAAAAATGAATCAAAAAATGAAAACTTGAGCCTTGGTTCTGTGAGACGAGAGACGAAAAAAAAAACATCATTGTCTGGTAGCAGTCTTTTTCTTTGTCATGTTCTCACGGTCTGTCTCCTCGGCATGGTGTTCAAAGGATGTAGTCCCTGCCTTTTGCGCATCAATTGGTTGGCATTTGCAGGGCATGATGAGCTTCACGCAAGCATCGGATTGGGTCCATTAGGGAGTTTGCACACAAAAATAAAACTACATGAATTCAATCACTCGTCCACTGCATGTCTGTCAATTTGCCCGTGAATGAAATATCATTTATTGATTATATCTTGGACATGGCCGCCGTTGTCCTTGCAACGCTTGGCCAAGCTGCAAAAATTCTTCGATTGATAAAATGTGACGAGGCACCAATGCTCATCTCAATCCTCGCAGTAAACAATCATCATTCCGTAAACACCATGTCGTGCTATTGTTATTTTTCATTTCTATTGTCAATATCCATCACCCTCGTGTAATATAAGACAGGCGCCGGAGAAAATCAAGGAGAGGCGTCCAAAGCAATATGTACAGGACAACTGTTTCGACAGTTCATTGATCCCCATCTCATCTTGTTCTCGTTTCGCTCATATGTAAATGCAAAAGGAGTGCCAAGTTCATGCGAATTGCCGCTTGAGGTCGCTCCATTTCCTGTTGAGCGTCTCGTGCTGCGAGTTGATCTGCAGATGGTTAGTCGTTGTACTGGATACGGGCTCTAGTTGGCTTACCTCTGCGTATTGCATCTTGGTCTGGACGAGCTCTTCCTCGAGCTCTGCAAGTTCTTGCTCCAATTTTCGGTTCTCTTCGTGGACATTTTCATTCCGCTTCATCAGATTGTCTCTCTCCAGTTTCCAGGCCTCTTCAATTTCCGTCGGTTGTTTCTCAATGACGTTCCGAAGCTCGGCGACCTGTCCCTTGAGGCTCTCGTTTTCATCCTTGAGTTCTTGGTTTTCGACCTTTGTGTGGACGAGCTCGGTGGCGAGATCGGCCTGCTCACGGTCGCAGGCTTCGACTCTCTCTTCAAGCTTGCGAAGTTGGGTCGCATAGCTCTGATTCGCCATCTTGAGATCGTGGAGTTCCGTCTCCCGGTCCTTGTCAGCCTTGGTCTTCTCTTCCCACTCGGTAGTGTACATCTTGAGTGTCTCGGGAGCAAGCTTGACTTCAGACGCATCCTTTACAAGCTGGTCGGCTCGGTAGACTTCCTTGTCGATGCTAGCGCTGGAGCTGCCGAAGAAACCATTCTCAAGCAGACTGCCTGCGCTTGGGTCCTTGTCAATGTAAACATCAAAGACCTTATCTTTCAAATGTGTGGTGAGCTGCTGCATGTCGCTGATGGCCAGCAGGGCGCTCGCGTTCTTTTGCATCAGAACAATACCGAATCGCAGAATAGCAGACAGGCCTTCAGAGAGGATCAAGTCGTAAATGCGGAGGACAAGCTGCAGCGGGAAGCGGTAGGCGAAGAGTGTGAGGAACCACTGGGTGGCGTAGAGATGCGGAGAGATGCCGCGGCGGTTTAGGTGGCAGTATAGGGCAGGCTCAACATCCTCCAGCAAGCGCTCGAATTGGTAGAGTCTCATATGAAGACCGGGCATGTCCTGAACAAAGAGTTCACGGAGCTCGTAGTTGTGCATCAGTCGCACGAGGAGACAGAAAGCCTCTTCCTCGGGCATCTACATTAAGTCAGTAATGGCTTCCAAAAGTGATACGGCAATACTCGCGTTGAATAAAAGGGGCATAATCAGGAAATTCATGCCCTGTGCGTAGCCGACACCCTCATCGTAGAGTGCATATGCCTTGCAGACTCCAAAGAGGCCGTCCTGAAGACCTGCAGCGGCGGCATACTTGGAGTAACTTGTCCGGGCGCCCAAATCACGTCGAATGGTCTTTTCGAGTTTTAGCAGCGCTGCGGCCTCTTCCTTTTCCTTCTTTTTGCGCTCAGCCAACGCGGCAGCCTGGGCCTTGGGGCTGGGTTCGCTGCTCTTATCACCCTTGGAGGACCAGCTGGCATTGGTGCCGGAGCGGTCAGAGTGCACCGAAGACGCCGACGAAGCTACGGTGTCGCCATTCTGGGCACTTTCTTTGCCGCTGCTGGATGCGCTCGCCGTGGTGCTGTTGCTGTGGCGTTTCTTTTCCTTGTCTGTTCCCTTGACGACTAGTTCTCTATAGGCAGCCTCGAGCTCAACACTCTTACTCTGAGCCAGAACCTGCCAGATGACACCACGGATTGCGCTAGGGATACCGGTAGTGATGGCGCGGTTCAGTTCTTCGGCACTGGTGCGGGCAACTACGGCCGGGCCCTCGTAGACGACCGACTGCCAAAGGTCCCAGTCGACCTGTGCCTCTGGCATGGCAGAAGGGCCAGCGTTGACGCCTGATACTGTGCCAGGAGCGAGTTCCGCTGTAGGCGTCGGCACAGGGGCAGGGGCAGGAGATGCTAATTCGCTTGTGACGGATGCCGCGTCGCCATTGACGAGTCCAAGACCGGCCGTGTTGTCGTCTTCGAGAGCATGAGGGGGGATTCCGACCTCTTGCTGCAGACGCAGAAGCTTGAATCGGTCCTTGAGGCTTGCCCTTGCCTTTGCCTTGCCATCCTCAGTCTCCTCTTCGAGCTTGCCGAGCATCATTTCCGGATTGCTGGTCAATGTGCCGACAGAGCTGGCAGTGTTGCGTCGCTGTGCGGTCTGCTGAGTCGGAACAGAATCCTTGCCGGAAGAATTTCGAGACAGCCACGAAAATGCGCCAGTCAATTTTCTTGTCGGCTGGGCGGGTTGGGCCCCAGGAGCCGTTGAAGGTGGCGCTGTGGTGGCGGTTGACGACGCCCCGGGACTTCTTGCGGGCGAAGGGCCGGCGGGCGGAGACCAGGGCATTGTGGGAAGAGCACTCGTGATGCTGCTCAGAGATAGAGTCTTGGGCTGCGGTTCGTTGTCGGCGGATGCTTTCGGCACTTCTGTGTGGTAGTCAGCGCTGTGAGAGGCGGTCTGTGGCGTAATCGTGTATGTACCGTCTGCAGGAGGCGCGGCCTCGTCGTCGAGGTTGACATTGTCGAGGTTGGAAGTCGTGGAAAGTCGCCTTGAAAGGGGTGACGAGTCGCGTTGTGATTTGGCATCGGGTTCCGGAACATGGTCGTGTTCGGTTTCTTGGTGCTGGTGTTGATCGTGTGTGGTTTGGGCGCTTTGGCCCTTGTGATCATCGTCCGGGGAGGGAGGCTTGGATGTAGAGACAGATCTCTTGGTGAGGGATCGCACGGAGACGGCATCGACCGTGTCGGCGGTGTCGGCGGTGTCGGCAGCATCGACAGCATCGACAGCATCTTCGAAAGACTCGTCCTTGTCGGCATGCTGCAGAATGTTAGCTTTTGGGTCAAAGGGGCTGGCGGCTGGCTCCTGGCGGGCGGGCGACGGGCCATTGGGGAGGCAGCGGTGCAAACAAGGCACGTACAGTTTCGTCGAGGGAGGCAGCGACCGAGGAGCGGTTGTCCTCGACGGGAAGAGGGTCCTCGCGAGCTTTTTCGTGCTGAGACATGGTTACGTGGTATGGGCGAGGCGAAAAAAGGGCGGTCGCAAGAGTGTCGTCTTGTTGATGCTGCGATGCTTGCTCCTATAGCGCGGCACGCACGTGCATCGGCGACGTGTGTACTGGAGCCAGCTAGGGGATGAGGACGAGGGCGACTATGATGCTGTAAGAGCTGAAGGGTATGGTATGGTTGCAGAAGAAAAAAAAAGAAGACGGGTATGTATGCGTGCTGCTGCAGACAAAGGGACGGGACGGGGTGGCTGCAGCGTCGAGGATTGTTGAGAGGGGCCGGGAGTTGGAGGCTTTACTTTTACTACTGAGTACGGGAGTACGGAGAAGACAATGTCGGCTTATTAGTTAGGGGTGGCATGGTTCTGGCATGGCATGAGTGGCGGCGCCGCAGAGAGTTGGCGATGTGGCCCTGGCCCGCCCCCCTTGCGATTCCCCTTTACTGGAGCCGCCGGCCATTGCCAACAGGCAGAGAGAGCAGAGAGAGCAGAGAGAGCAGAGAGAGCAGAGAGAGGTGCGCTGGACAGGGGTTGGAACAGTGCGGTATGGACGCTGGGGGGGTCCGCTAAGGGTTCGCTCGAGAGGGGGCTTGGGGGGGTGGCACGCGCTGTGGAGGGGCCGCTCTGGCCAAGGCAAAAGAGTTCCAGGGCAAAGTACGGAGTACGGAGGAGTAACTTGTCAGTGGGCTGCTGGTACTTGGTACTTGGTACGGTACTTGGTACTTGGGCAAGTTGATTTAGCGCCGGCATGGCTCAGGAACTGGGAGCAGCAGGGGGGAGTTACAGTGGGCTGATCCCCAGCGAGCCAGCCGTTGAGAGCCTAGCGCGGTTTCAGGGCTTGTACCTGTGTACTTGTAACTACCAAATCTACCATCTAATGTAGTCTGTACCATCTACCATCTATTATCTACCAACGGAGCACTTGATCTCCAGTGGCATAATTATGCAGTCTGCAGTGGTTCACCGGATGACGTTTCCGACTCCTGATCATTCTGTACGTTTACGAATCCCTATTATCATTATGCAGGTGGTCGGTCGTGGCTGTGGCCAGCTTGGACAGCTTGGACAGCTTGGACAGCTTGGACAGCTTGGACAGCTTGGACAGCTTGGATTCGACACCCTTTGGTATGCAAATGCAGCCTTGGCGCGTGCTGCTGCATCTGTACTGAGTATCTGCACCACCCAGCTGTAATTATGTAATACAGCACAGCCAACAAGGCCTCCAGCCAGCGAGTTAATTGACTGCTGCTTTGTTCTTCCGCGTTACATCTCCGACGTGATACATGTCAACTGCGGCGTTGGAACTTGTACATCTGGACTCTGCTCAGACTTTTTTTCGCTCCCTCTTTTTCTCCTCTCTTCTTGCAGCGCCGTCGCTACCAACGGGCCAAGCACAGTCTATAGCTGCGCCCAATAGCAATAACAAATCCACCCCAGCCAACGCATAATTATTAACGGGACGCTCATCTCGACTCGCCCGCCGCCTTTACTTTGTAGCACAGCCGCCATGCCATATTCGCATATTCGCGGAAATCAATACACGTCACACCAGCCGCCCGACAAACCCGCCGTGCAGCCGTCCGTCGGGGAGTTTTGGTCGGCGCGCTCTGCAGCACTCAGCATTCCATCTGGGCTTGATGTACGTGTCGGCGAGTGACACGGCACCGGAGGAGACGCGCCTCGTTTGCGACACATCATCGCCTTTGTCTTGGCTGGTGATCGGAGCTAGCAGGCAGACTAGGGCAGTCAGAATCGACGAGCCCGCTATGCTGCTGACGGGCGCGTCGCAATGAGAATCTGACAGTTTCGGCGGATGCACGGCCTCGAGTCAGTTTACGGTGCGGCCTAACTTGACGTGCACGAGATCAGCGTAATGGCATTGACCTCTGATTTGAGTGGTACAGGGATGTGTGTATTTGGCCAGCACGGTGGTGACCATTTCTACGGTTGGTGTAGCTGTGAAATGCCGTCGCTTGCTCGTGAGACTCATTGTACCTGTAGTTACGGCTGTCGTCAATATGACGCAGAGAAGAAAACAAAGAGCGAGAAAGAAACACAAGGAACAAAGAAGAAAGTAAAGGAAGACGAAGAAGAGAATCACCAAGTAAAGTGATGACCCCGACATACCAAATAATCGCATCTCATCATCAGGTACAGGGTATCATCCATCATACGTAGTATGTAATCGCTCCCGCTCCGCCGCCCGCCGCCGCCCGCTAACCGCAGCTGGAGCCTGACCTGCGGATTTGCAACGTGGGGTCAGCCTGCAGTGACTGGCTGGCTGTCTGGCTGGCTGTCTGGCTGGCTGGCTGGCTGCCTTGCTGCCTCACTCACTCAGGCCCAGATTTGTTCGCCGTACTGGTAGCGCTGGTTGGCTGCCCGGGCAAGATAATCCGGCATCCTTTCCTGCAAGCCGTCCGGCCAAACTTCCGCTGCCGCAGCCTAGCAAACCGCCAAAGCTAGTAGGAAGCTTCAGGCCCAAGAGCCTGCTAATAAGGGCCCGCTAGCAGCCTGCGCTACCAGCAGAAGCCCCCCAAGGCCAACACCACCTTACTGAGTAGTAACCTATCGGTAAATACGGAATACAGTGCTGGACAGAGCTATAACTGCCATGACCTTCCCCACCAATGTACCTCTGACCGCAAATCCCCACCAAAAAGATACATTCTGCTCAACCCGACCGCCCCAAAAAACGCCCTCCTCCTCCTCCTCCAACTGCTGCTCTGCTCTGTTTGCTTGACACGCCCATTACGACAAGGCCCACCTCAAGGCACCTGTACCAGGCCTTGATTGAACATTTTTGATGCTGCATCTCTTCTTTCCATCACCACAAACAACACCTTCACCACATCTCGATACCCGCTGCGGCCATTATTCCTGCCTCCCAGGGCAAATTCGCGACATTTCCCTGGCTGCAGCCTCCTAGACCGCGACCCAGGCCTTCTGCCGATAATCGCCTACGTCACATCCAAAAGTTGGGAAAAGCTCTTCGACGGCGACCTGCACCCGTCTTCGAAGCTGCCGACCGACTTCTGGCCCAAGGTCTTGCACAAGAACCGCTTTATTCGAGTTGCCACTCTGTCATTCATCGCTTTACCCGACCGACCTGATCCCAGTTTGCTGCCTCGACACCAACCACGCCGCTGAGACGTTCCGAGCTGCATCACCACTCCCACAAAGCTGTTTCCATCATCTACACACTCTTTCGCTGCGCCCGTACCGACGGCATCTTTCCAAGTCGAATAGTCCAGGGGCTGTCCATTCGAGGACACTCCGATTTGGCGTGCAAGCTGTCGCCACGACAGTTCATCTAAGAGTGGAGGGGGCGCCTGTATTCGTGTTTGCGGCTCTGCCGCCTCCGTTTTTACAATGGGCAAAATCACAAAAGAGATGCAAGCCAAGCATCGGGAGACTCTGGTATGTTCATCTTTCACCCAAAACTCCATCCGCCCACCACTCGGCTAACCTCTCTCCGCAGTCTCCCTGGCTGAAAGGCTACGTCGAAGCCGCCTCGACGATAGCCCTTCCGCTTTTGCCACAGCATCTCGCCACGTATCCGACGCGCTGGCCATTCGGACGAGGCGACTTGTATCACTGGATCCCGCTTCTTAACCGCTTCGACACCATCCTCGATTCCTTCTGCAACACATACAAGCTGAACGCCGGCCCTCAGACCGACGACTTCGACTGTCACATCCTCCGCAACGACGCCAAGGAGGGCCCCTTCACCAGCGAGAAGAAATGGGATACGGCAGAGCTGAAAGAGCTGGGCTATAGCCAGGATGGAGACCGAGAGCTCGTTGAGGCTGTCCTCAAGTTCACCCGTCTGCTGTTAGAGCACTGCGGAAACAGGAGTATATATGCCAGCAGTTCTCATCTCAGCGATCTATTAAACAGTACTGCCTTGTCTTTACTTATTGCCGCCCTCGAGGTTGGCTCTGAGCTTGCGCAACGGTACCAGGCCTCGGTGAAGCGAATTGGCAACACATCCAGGCACATTAGTGCTGCGCTTCTCGCCAACCACTACAACATTGATCTGGAACGTGTGCAGCAAATAGCGCAGGCCTTTTCCAAGACCACCCTGGTCACTCTCGCCGACCCTACTCCCATGCCGACTCCTACCCCGAGAGCCAAGGACAAGGCCCTGGCCCAGTCTAAGAAGAACACAGCCAAATCGCATGCGACCGACCTGGTCGCCCTGGCCACGTCTGACGACAACCGCTGGGCCGATTGGGGCGACGTGAAGCTGCGATACTATCCCACTGACACGAAGCCCTCCCAAGATGCCCCCGCCGAGGCAGGCCGGTCGTCCCAGCCGTCCAGCCCGACCCCGTTGCGCCGCAGCTCGACCATAGCCGGGACGCAGCATACTCCCAAGGCCCGTCATGCCCAGACCGAAGACTCATCGCCCTTGCTTCCCCGAACACCCGGCGTTTCCGACGAATCCGATGCTGCGGCCCAGAAAATGTTCGACCTTCCACAGTCTGTGGTGGTTGCCTCGTCCATGGGCCAACTTCTCCAGAAACTCCCCAGCGACATGCCGTCGGCTGCCAGATACGAGGCCTTCCACCGACTCCGAGTTGCCAAGGCTCTTACCGGCTCGTTACAGTCCCGACAGCAGATTCTCGGTGCCCGTTTGCTTGCTATCGCAAACCTGGCATACATCCACACTGAATCCAACTTTGTCGAGAAGGTTCTCAGGCAAGACATGGATGAGACCCGCCGCTATCAGCTCGTCTATCAGCTCGCCGAACTCATCCACCCCTCTACCGATGGAAACACGGAAGCGCCGTTGTGGCTTCAGACCATCTCTCTTGCGCTAATGGAAGCCATTTCCAGCTTCCATTCCCGCTGTCAAGATGTCCTGTCCGCTTTGAACGCCAACGTCAACCATGGTATTCTCCTCTACGTCATTCGCAAGGCTGTTGCGGGAATGGAGGAGGCCGGGCCCGATGATGACGGTGATCAAGTGACTGACACTGATAAATGGCGCAACAACCTCTTCTCCCTCACTCTCAACTTGTCCATGGCTACTCGTGTCGGCAGTGAGATGGCCTCTGCCGGTCTCATGGAGATTCTTGTCCACATTCTAAACATTCGCTCCACGGTTTCGGAGCGCCACCATTCCATGGTCCTCGCCTTCCTCGACGGTCTGATCTGGGCTTATCCCAACGCCTTCAATGCCTTCTTCAACGCCGATGGCCTAGATGCAGTGTCCAAGCTCGTTGTCGATGCGGTGGCCAAGGGCAAGGCCCTGGTAGACGAGAACAAGGGTATCACGCCTGACCATCAGTCAAGCGCCGTTGACTATCAGGTTCCATACTACCAACAGCAGACTCTCAAATGGCTCTTGAAGTTTATCCACCGCATCATGTCAAATTCTTACAGCTACAGCGGCAATACCGAAAGACTGTTGCGCAACTTGGCCGAGAAGTCGGACCTGCTGGCTAGCTTGCGAGACGTCATCAAGGATAAGAGATGCTTTGGATCCGTCATCTGGACCAACTCGGTTCTCATCCTGAGCGACTTCATCAACAACGATCCCACTAGCTATGCCGCCATTTCTGAATCAGGCATGATTAGAACCTATCTTGAAGCCATTACTGGTCGAAGCGTCGCTGATACGCCACAAGAGAGCGAGATAAAGGCGTCTGATGAAGAACCGAACGATGCTTCAGATGGTGCTGCCATTTCCGCCATGATCGAGAGGGACCAACGACCGCACCCACCCACCGAGGCCATGCTGCGGACATCGGGCCATGGCAACATCACTGCGGGAGGCATCCTGGCATCATCCGAGGCCATTAACGTAGTACCCCAGGTGCTGAACTCGATTTCCCTCAACAATTCGGGAATGAAGCTCGTCGTATCATCTCAGGCTTTCGATAGCTACTTCGAAATTTTTGAGAGTCCTGACCACGTCAGATGTATGGAGGCGGATATCGACCTTGCCGGAAGCGTTGGTGGCAGCTTTGACGAGCTTGCTCGCCACCACCCCCCTCTCAGAACAGCAATTTCCAATGCTGTCGTTGACATGGTTGCCAAAGTTCGCTATCTCGGTATTCGCAAGGCGGAACAAGAGAACTGGGGCGCACGCCTGTGCGCCAACGATGCTGACGGCAAGGCTGTTTCTATTGACCAAGATGGCCGCGTTGCTGAAAAGAGCAATGCTGCATTCCACGCGAAGCAGACTGCCGACTCCGACATTACCATGCAGGACTCCGCTGCATCCAAAACTGACGGCGACTCCCCTAGTGATGCCGTCAAGGGCAGACATCCAGAATCAATGACACCGTACATCTACGCGCTGGCAAACTTTCTTACCGCATATCTCTCCAGCACCTTTATCAAGACCAACTTCATCGAGAAGGGTGGCATCGAGATGCTGCTCGACATTTGTGAATCGCCAAGTCTCCCTGCCAACTACAGCGAATCCATGGCTGCTCGTGTCATGATCCAGGTAGTGGCGCAACTTGTCGAGCACGCCCCTGTGCGAGCCATTCCCTCCTTGTTGCATCGCGCTCAGGCCTCCGTCGACATTCTGCGTCCTCTTGCTTGCAAGGCGGGACCCCAGGTTGCATACTTCGGCCCGTATCTCTCGCCGAATGTTGAACTTTCATCAATCACGGGTCCGTCGGAGCCGCTGCCAGCAGGCACGAAAATGGTCAAGGCGCTGCTCAACGCGCAGACATTCATCAAGATCATTGCGGAATGCTTCACGACATCGCGTTCACACTCGCTTCAGTTTTACCCCGTCAACGCATTCGACTACTACCTGAAGCTGGTCAAGTCCCTGGGACCGTTGCTGAAGGGTGTGCTTGACGAGGAAGCCAACGAAGTTACTGCTGTCCCCCAACATTGGTCGATGAAGCGTGGTGGATCAACACCTGAAGGCGACTCTTCCGCTCTCGATGGTAATTTTGGTAGCGACAGCACCTCGTTACCTGGAGTTCTGAGCCAGTCAGGTGCTTGGAAGCAGGCCGAAGATACATCCCCTCCGAAATCGCCCACCGAAGAAGAGCGTAAAACCACCCGGTTCCATAACTACGAGGTGCTTCGCTTGCTTCTGCACCCTATGATCCCTACTGTGTTCCCTCTTTTCCAGAACATTGGAAAAGCGCTGGTTCCCAGACGTGAACTGACTCACGGTGACCCATATCCCAGACCTCGACATTTGGAACTTGCAAAAGAGCTCGCGTCCACTGTACTTGACCAGCTGGCTCCGTCGGTCGCAATTCCGACACCGAGCGCCAAAGAAATACATTACTGGATCATCATGATGCATACCATTTCTGAGATGCTCATTGACCACCAGCCAGGCCGACAGGCAGACCGATCTAACGTGCACATCATCATCCCTGTCCTGCTAGCCTTCAAGGAACAGGGCGGTTTTGACCTTCTGAACAAGATTATAAGGGTTCTTGCTATCTCTGTCAAGGAAGGAGCACATGCTGGCCCAGAGCAAATGCCAAAGTCCAAGGTCGCGGCATTTTGTTTGAAGAAGATATTTGATCTCTACGCTGTGCTCGTCCATGGTAAGCATATCGTTGATACGAGCAATCACTTCAATCTCCAGCGCCACACGGACAGAAGCCAAGTTGTTTCGAACATTTACCAGCAGATTGTAGTAGAGCTTCGCTGCGCTATCCTACCTCCAATCCTCGAGCTATGGGACTCTTCATTCATGGAACATGTTTCAGACGAAACTGCAAAGCGCATCCTGGATATACTTAAGCTGGTTGCCGCGGCAGAGAACGAGCCAGTGTCAACACCCAAAGACAAGTCGCCATTTGGGCTTCTCAATTATACCGATGCTCGGTTTGACTGGCGTCCCCTCCGTGGCACCATCGACGACTTGCTCAATGCTGGCTTTAATGAGGACCTTGTGCATGAAGCCGTCTTCCGTGCAAATGGCAACGCCTCAACCGCCCGAGAGTACTGCCGAGCCCACAAGGCCGGCCTTGCTGGACCGCGCAACCCAATTCCCGCCGAGGATGCCGAAGTCAACACCGACAAGACCCCAGAATCCTCTAGGTCGAGACACAGGCGAGCTCCTTCTACTGGGACAAGCACTTCCGAAGCTGACCGTATGTCTCTGGACACCTTCAACGAAGGCATGGAAGAGACACTGGAGGATCTTGCTGATCCCGACGCGCAAGGAGGCGAGGGCGCAGCCAGCCAAGACAGATCGCAACCGACCGGGGAAGCTTCGGCAGCGACAGGCGGAGAGGGCTCTGCTGCTCAATTCCCTGGCACCAAAGAAGAACTTGATAGTATGAGGGCTAAGCTTCGCTCAAACTTGATTGATCAATCTTTGGATGTTATCCGCACCCACTCTGATTGCGCGATTGAAGTCTCTGAACTTATCCACACCATGGTTCTCCAGCATCAAGATCAGGAAGCCCAAGAGGAAGTTGGCTCAACACTCACATTTGCCCTCTCTTCACTGGCACTGGATCCTGAAGAGAAGAAGAAGAACGGCAAATGCATTGCTGCCTACGCACATTTACTCGCGTTGCTCCTTCAGGATCAAAATTTCTTTGAGAGCAATCTAGAAGCTCTGCGAGATAAGGTCGCGGAATATGTCGACTTTCTCAAAGTTCCATCCTCTGGCGCGGCAGATGAGTTGCCGCCATGGATCCCCTATATTCTGCTCGTCCTTGAACCTCTCCTGTCCCACGATGAGCGTCCAGTGGCGGCTCAGTGGAAACCACCAAAGTCCGCGGATGATCCTGCTGAGCCCGCAGTGGTTCAGCTCGGAGTTTCTCTGATCGATGATCAGCAGCGGTCGGATATCTTGGAGTCGCTCCTTGATTTGCTGCCGCGAGTCGGCAAGCAAGAAGTCCTGGCGACATCAATCCTGAGAGTTCTGGTTATCCTAACCCGCCGCCGCTACCTTGCCAAGCAAATGGGACTGAAGAAGAACCTGCAGCGCCTGTTCCTCATGGCCAAGCAACTGGCTGGCCACGGCTCCGAAAGACTGAAGCAAATTCGACTCACGTCGCACATTATCACCACGTTGAGGCACATTGTCGAAGATGAAGAGACTCTTCGACAAATCATCCGCGCCGAGATCAAGGCAGAATTTCCCAATGTTCACCGTAACAATCGTGGACACGCAGATGTTTCTGCCTACTTGCGAACGCTCGCTCCCATTGCGCTGCGTGCCCCTGAACTATTTGTGGAAGTTTCAAACGAAATGCTGCGTTTTTCCAGATGGTCCCCTTCAGGGGGTGACGGATCAGGCAGGTCGAATGCCGTTATCCTCAAGGACGCTCCCGGTGGTACGGATGGCGCTCCGACTGCGACCGCTTCTGAAGAAAAGGACCAGCCGTCTACAGCAGCTGCAGCGGACACTTCAGACGAGGTCAAGCCATCTACTGAGCTAGCCGATAAGGAAATGGCTGATGCTCCAAAGCTCTCTGATAGCAAGCGCCCCGTTGTTGAGAATCCCGATGGTGTCGTCCATTTCCTTCTCTGTGAACTCGTCAATTACCGAGAGGTTGACGACAAGGAACCGGCCAACCCTACAAAAGACATTCAGCCGGAAGCCGAAATGAGTGATGCCGGCTCTGAGCAAATGGACAAGGAGACGAGCACTGGCGAAGGCGAGAAGAAGCAAACCAAACCCCAGTTCAAGTCTGACGAGCATCCCATCTTCGTGTATAGGTGCTTCCTGCTCAACTGCCTTTCCGAACTTCTCCAAAGCTACACAAGAACGAAGGTAGAGTTCATCAACTTCAAGCGAAGCGCGCCACCTCTGTCCACCAGCACTCCCATCAAACCCCGAACCGGCATTCTGAACTATCTGATTTACGACCTGCTTTGCCAGGGCAATCTCGCTGGCACCGCAGACAACATCGCCGCGAAGAAGAAGATGGCAACATCGGCACAGACTCAGAGAGTGCTTGTTGCTTTGGTGTCGAAGACGAGTGAAAAGTCAGCCGATCACGGCCAAGAAAAGTATGTTTACGATGACGAGCCAGACCTGCTCTTCGTGCGCAAGTTTGTTTTGGATACAATCCTCCGTGCTTATGAAAGAGCACCCCTGTCTGATGAACCACTGGAAACGAGATACTCTCGCATGCAATCTCTCGCAGAGTTGATGATGCACATGATTGGTGATCGGGACAAGGATCAGCAACGACCTACCGCTCGGGGCGCAGACAGGACCCAGTCACGGTCTCAGGCACAAATTCGACGCATGATGTACGAAAAGGGCTACTTGGACAAGCTTACTACGTCCATCGCCGAGCTCAGCCTGAACTACCCGGGTGTTAAGCGGGCTATCAAGTATATCTTGCGCGTACTTCGGATATTGACCGAGACTGCAAAGGAGCTCAGCCACTCCAACCTGGTGCCTGCTGATCCTCAAGCTGAGCAAAGCGAAGACGATTTTGAATCATCTTCCTCGTCCCTATCCGACCTGGAGGACGATCGTGAGGATACACCCGACCTCTACCGTAACTCTGCTCTAGGAATGTTGGAGCCTAGGGACGAAGACGATGAATCCGAGTCGGAGGACGAGGACGAGGATGCCGACATGTACGGCGACGAGTACGACGAGGAGATGGAGTATGGAGACGAGGAAATGTCAGACGGTGAAGATAACATTAGTGATGAAGACGAGGAGCTGGGAGAAATGGGAGAAATCGAAGGTCTCCACGGCGAACCTGGCGTTGTCGAAGTTATCATGGACGATGACGAAGATGATGATGAAGATGACGAAGACGACGAGGATAGTGAAGATGATGACGATGAGGACGCGGACTCTGCAGACATGGATGACATGGACGACCGTGTTGAGATTGTCGATGAGGACGGAAACCCTATCGACGACGACTCCGCGTGGGAGAGCGAAAGCGCGCTGGAGGAGAATGAGGAGCAGGCGGCCGATGACCTTGATTACGAGGCGGCAGCCCAAGACGAAGAGGAAGCCCATATTCACGGCATGGCTCCTGCCGACCTCTTCGATAATATGGCTCGTGCTATTATGGGCGATGACATGGGCGATGACGAGGGCTACGGACCGGAAATAATGGAGGGACTCGAAGAGCCTTATGATGAAGATGATATCGGTTAGTAACTGATCCGCCATGTTCTGAACAACAAAACTGACAATTTTCAGAAGACGATGATGAGGACGAAGAAGAGATCGAAGACGAAGAGTACTTCGATGAAGATGAATTTTATTCTCGTAAGTCTACCGAAAGTGGTGCCATGATGTAGCAGCTAACGACTGACACAGCTGAAGACCATCTCCCGCCTCTACCATCAGTGGGATGGGATGGCATGAACCCCGAAGTCGACGATAGACATCGCCTGCTTCTGCTCGAAAACAACCGTCGCCCAGTTTTCACTAGAATGGACAATCGAGGTGGATTCCCGGGCCGATATGTCGCTGCGCCTCACCGCGATGGTGGTGGTAAGTGTACCGGGTTCCTGCGAGTGATACATGCTAATATTGCCACAGATTTCAGAAGCTACTTCTCACGCATGCATCGATCTGGTGGCCAGCAGAGTCACCCCGAAGACGGATCGAACCCTCTGCTGCGGAGAAACGACGCCGAAGCGGACAACTCTTCGAGACTGGGCAACCCGAACTCGTTCGGGCTGCGTCTGCCCGAGACCATATTTACCGGTGGTGGACGGCACGGAATTGATGGTCCCATGGGTTTCTTGGGCGAGCTCATGGAGTTCTTGCCAATGATGGGCCGTAACAACAATGGACAGGCATTCCATGTGCAGATCACAGGACCCGGAGGCCCTCGAGGTGACTTTGGCCCTGTCCGCCCTGGCAGACCCGAGCATCGCCGCGAGATCTCACAAGAGCCTCACCAGGCAGTTGCTTTTGCCACGGAATCAACCGTCGCTCGATATAGCGAAGAGGCCAGGATGATTTTCGGATCTAACCATGTTGTTGAGGCATCCAAGCTCAGCAATGCTATCAATGCTGCTCTGACACCTGCAGCAATTGAACTGCACAAGAAGGTCATGGCCGCTGAGGAGGAGAACAGAAAGCGTCTTGAGGAGGCTCGCAAGAAGCTTGAAGAAGAGCAGAAAGAAAAGGCGGCAAAGGAGGCCGAGGAGCGCGCTGAGAAGGAAAGGCAAGAGGCGGAAGAGCGTGAGCGCGAAGCTGCTGAAAACGCTGCAGCCAGAGCCGCTGCAGGGTCTGGCCCAGATCCCGAGCAAGACAGTGCTATGGAAGGCGTTGAGAGCGCAGATTCCGGGGCAACAGCGAACCCCCCGCAGGCCAGTTCGGCCGAAGAGAACCCTGTTCCTCGAGTCACGACAAATATCAGAGGAGAAGAAGTCGACATCACCGAGTTGGGCATCGACCCCGATTACATCTCTGCTCTTCCAGAAGAGTTCCGCGAAGAGGTCATTGCGCAAACTATCAGTGAGAGGAGATCGCAAGCACTCCAGACTGCGCCTGTTGGAGAGTCAACCGAAGTTTTCCAAGAGTTCCTGGATGCTCTGCCAGAGGAGCTTAGAATGGAAATCAGACAGCAAGAGCGACAAGAGTTACGCCGCCGAGAAGGAAACAGCCGGCGACAGGGCAACAACCCCCCTGCTGCGCGTCCGACTGACATGGATACCGCCAGTATCCTGCAGACCTTCCCTCCCGAGCTCCGAGACGAGGTTCTGCAGCAGCAGAATTTCATGGACCAAGTTCCTGATATGGCGGCTCGGACGCACCGAACCACAGCGCGAGGCTCGCACTCCGCTGCTCCCCCAGCTGGAGATGTCGCTCCTGGAGAGGCCGTGGCTGGCAAGGATGGGGAAGGCAAGGCGCCACGAAAAACTGTTGTCCAAATGCTCGACAAGGCCGGCGTCGCAACTCTTCTGCGCCTCATGTTCATCACGCACCAAGGCTCTTTTCAAAACTACCTGTTTGCCGTGTTTGCCGATGTCTGTGAGAACCGACAGAGCCGACTTGAGGTCATCAGCACCCTTCTTCAGATTCTGCAGGACGGCAGCACCGACGTGAACGCTGTCGAGCGCAGCTTCGGGCAGCTATCCATCAAGGCAAAGCGTCTCAAGGACAAAGACAGGGACATGGAGCCGCGCACACCTCAAAATCTTAAGCGGACCTTGACTTCTCTGAGTGTTACCAACACGGCTCAAACCGGCTCCGACACTTCGCCGTTGTTGATTGTACAGCAATGCTTGGACCTCCTTGTGGACCTCTGCGCTAGAAACCCCCATATTCCCTGGCTCTTCCTCACTGAGCATGAGACTGTGGGAGCCTCGCTCCGCAAGGCACTTGGCCGCAAAGGAAAAGCAAAGGATTCCAAGGCCAACAAATATGCGATCAACGCCCTGTTGACACTTCTGGACCGCGAGCTCATCACTGAAAGCTCCTTGGTCATGACACACCTTGCAGATCTCCTCAACCGAGTGACTTTGCCGCTCCAGAACCTTGAGCGTCGACGCAGAGAGTCCCTGGATACCGCCGCAGTAAGGGCCGAGCAAGGTGACGATGCGAAACCCGCTGGAAGTGCTGCGGGCAACGACGCACAGCCAGCAAGTGACAGCAAGACCAAGAGTGCTGAAAAGCAAGACACGACGCCTCAGAAGCGGTCTCGCCAATTGCAGCCTCCAGTCATTCCCGAAGAGAACCTGACACTCGTTGTCAGGATTTTTGTCGCCAGAGAATGCAGCTCCAAGACGTTCCAGAACACGATTGCTACTATCAAGAACCTTTGTGCCATCCCTGGCACCAAGACAATCTTTGGCCAGGAGCTCATTCGCCAAGCTCGAGCTCTGAGCGAGAATATCGTTAGCGACTTGAACGAGTTGCTGCCTCATATCCTCGCGGCCAGCTCCGGAACGGAGATTCAGGGAGTTGCACTTTCCAAGTTCTCTCCTGGTGCATCCGATCAAAACAAACTGTTGCGAGTCCTGACAGCTCTTGACCATCTGTTCGAAGTCAAGAAAAAGCCGGGTCAATCCACCCCAGACAGCAGCACAGACGACGAGAAGCAGGACTTGCTCACGTCTCTTTACCACAACGCGACGTTCCTGGGCATGTGGGACAAATTGAGCGCTTGCCTTGGTGCCATTAGACAGCGCGAGAACATGCTCAGCGTGGCGACAATTCTTCTACCTCTTATCGAGTCCCTGATGGTTGTCTGCAAAAACACTACCGCCAAGGACGATACGGTTGCAAGCCAACCTACTAAGGAAGCCTCGCTCTCGAGCCCCGTCGCCGAGTCGCAGACTGCCAGCTTGTTCTTCTCGTTTACAGAGGAGCACCGCCGCATTCTCAATGAACTTGTGCGACACAGCCCCAAGCTCATGTCTGGCACGTTCGCGCTGCTGGTTAGAAATCCAAAGGTCCTCGAGTTTGACAATAAGCGCAACTACTTCAATCGCACTGTCCATTCTAGGAGTGGGCATGGACAGGGACGCCCTTCATACC
Source organism: Lecanicillium sp. G3 (assembly GCA_037575805.1). Classification (NCBI taxonomy): domain Eukaryota; kingdom Fungi; phylum Ascomycota; class Sordariomycetes; order Hypocreales; family Cordycipitaceae; genus Lecanicillium; species Lecanicillium sp. G3. Next base: position 239,987 of record JAZHPD010000019.1, on the reverse strand, counting down.
CTCCGCTGCAGCTGTCAGTCAGGCGAGAGTCTGTCTTCCGCGATTCGTTTGCAGCCCTTTACTTCAAAACTGGAGACGAGATCAAATTCGGTAAGCTCAACGTTCGATTCAGTGGCGAAGAAGGCGTGGACGCTGGTGGTGTGACGAGAGAATGGTTCCAAGTCCTCGCCCGCCAAATGTTCGACCCCAATAACGCGCTGTTCATTCCTGTGTCCTCTGACCGGACGACATTCCACCCCAACAAGCTGAGCAAGTTCCACGAAGATGACGATGCCATTCACTTCAAGTTCATTGGTCGCATCATTGGCAAGGCTTTGTATGAGGGTAGACTGCTTGATTGTTTCTTCAGTCGTGCTGTGTACAAGCGCATTCTTGGCAAGTCGGTTTCCGTAAAAGACATGGAATCCTTTGACCCCGACTACTACAAGTCTCTCTGCTGGATGCTCGAGAACGACATCACCGACATTATTACAGAGACCTTCTCCGAGGAGGAGGAAGAATTTGGCGTGACTCGCACAGTTGACCTTGTTCCCAACGGACGCGACATTCCTGTCACCGAAGAAAATAAGCAGGAATATGTCCGTCTCGTTGTTGAGCACCGACTGCTCAGCTCGGTCAAGGACCAGATGGAGAGCTTTTTGAAGGGCTTTCACGAAATCATTCCGGCTGAATTGATTTCGATTTTCAACGAGCAGGAGCTCGAGCTCTTGATCTCTGGTCTGCCCGACATTGACATTGACGACTGGCGCAGCAACACCGAGTACCACAACTACACGCCATCGTCGCAGCAGGTGCAATGGTTCTGGAGAGCTGTGCGATCCTTTGATAAGGAAGAGTTGGCCAAGCTGCTCCAATTTGTTACCGGAACGAGCAAGGTGCCGCTCAACGGTTTCAAGGAGCTCGAGGGCATGAACGGCATCAGCCGATTCAATATCCACCGCGATTATGGCGACAAGGATCGCCTACCAACATCTCATACATGCTTCAATCGTAAGTCTTCTACATGTTGATGTGCAGCGCAACTCATGACTAACAATAAAATAGAACTTGATCTCCCAGAGTACGACAGCTACGACACTTTGCGCGCTCAGCTGTTCAAGGCAATCACAGCCGGAAACGAATACTTTGGTTTTGCTTAAATTCACCTTGCATTTACACAACAAGGGCAGCAGCCAGCCTATTTCGTAATGGAAAGAATGATGAGTACATGTACACATAGAGGCGGCGCTATGGGATCAAGAAAGCGAGATGGGAGCCAGTGAGTGACATTGCATTGACGGGTTCGCCCAATTTTGCGTGAGCGTCCAATCGCCGCCGCAAAGGGGAAGTGCAGGTCCCCGGAGCCGGTCTGGTCCTTATGCCTGGGAGGGAGCTCGGGGGTTTGCAATCATTGTAGGATTTTATTTCTTGTTTTTTTGTTTCTAGCTATAGTAATTAGAGAATACAGTAACGTATCATGATAAGAAGTCCTGCGTGCGTGTATGAGAGCATGAACCAGATGGTACGCTGCTGGGTGAGCTGGCGATGGCGTGAAGTTATTATGGTACAAGCTGAATTGATGTGGCATAATATTACAATCACTCGAAGGCAAAATTCGCAGAGGTAAGATAGACCAAGGATATATTGTGCAAGTTTATAGCTAATGCATCTCATACACCCTCGAGAGGTTTGCGGGCGGACACCCCAGAAGAACAAAAATCCGCCCAGAGACAAAAACGCCACCACCACCGTTTCAACAAAGTAACTTCACACGCACTGCATTAGAATGCTGCATGCCCGAGGGGAAAGAAACAGTGATGACAAAAAGGGTGGTGGTGGTGGTGGGTTTTTGGTGAATTTTCTCATTTTTATTTCTTGTTCCACATGACTAGAATGCTTCTTTTTCGAAAAGGGAATCGATTTTTTGACATCTCCCTGCCTCATTTTCCTTTTTATATCTTCGTTACAAAAGAGACAACAAAAGGGACCAACGCCTCGTGACAACCCTTAATACACAAATAATTATATTTACTTGCGCATGGAGCTGGCGCGACGCTTGCGGGCATCGGCCTTGGTGGCCTTGGCCTCGGCGACACGCTTGGCAAGGATCTGAGCGTACTCGTTCTGGGAGGAGTGTTAGCGTACTGCATCGACAAGAGTGGGCAGGTAAAAGGGGTGCTTACGGCCTCGTCCTTGACCTTCTCGGCCTGGCGGCGCTTGAGGGCAGCACGGTGGCGCTTGTGCTGGAGACGCTGGGGGGTGACGAGTCTCTGGATCTTGGGGGCCTTGGTGTAGGCGGACTTGCCCTCACCCTTGGGCTGGACCTCGCGGCGAATGACGTACTTGCGGACCTATTGGAGCTGGAGCATTAGTGATCATGTCAGGGTATCAAACGTTTTTGGGACTCGTTATTTTTCTTTTTCCGTTCGTCGCCCTTGGATGGGACAAGCTTCTTGTCCTTCTTCATCATCTTCCTTTCATCCTTTTGCCCTCAGCCTGCATCTTTTGTTTCCAAAAGGTCATGGGTCCGAGCGTGATACTCATGACAAGATATTGCGTTGGGATATATCGAAAAAGTCGAATCAAGAAAGAAGGAAGCAAGATGCTCGTCCCACCCGAGAGGGATTTCGCGGGAAAAAAAAAAAGAAGTTTTGTCTTCTCACTCTCTATCCGGACCGCGGGCGGCGCCGGGAGACGGGCTCCCGCCGACGCCGCGAGTCGCAGATAGGCGATGACCGAGTATGGGACGAGAGGCGGGAAACATACATCGTCATCCTTGGTGAGGCCGAAGAAGCGGCGGATCTTGGTGGCGCGCTTGGGGCCGAGGCGCTTGGGCTGGACGACGTCGGTCAGGCCGGGGATGTCGGCGTCGCCCTGCTTGACGACGGCGAGGGCGAGGACGGAGAGGTCCATGCCGGTGATGCAGCCGCGGACGGACTTGCGCTTGCGCTCGCCGGTGCGGCGGGGGCGGTAGCAGGAGTGGCCGGCGGAGAGCAGGAGGCGGACACGGTTGGGGGCCATGACGCCCTGCTTCATGGGGAAACCCTGCTTGTCGTTGCCGCCGGTGATGCGGAAGATGTAGCCCTTGAACTCGTCGCCGAGGGAGTCGCCGGGAACCTCAGCACCCATCTGGAAGTCCGGTTAGTATTGTCGGTATTCGTTGGGGGGCGAGGGAGACGAGGCGATAAGAATTTTCTTGACCAGCGGCAGCAACTCTAGTTCTCGATGATTGGCACAGTATCCTTATCCAAACGTGGATAATAGGATAGAGTGACAGTCGACAAAAAGAGATGCGCCGTGGGTAGAAAATTCTTGCGTCGTTCGGGTGTTGACGTACGCGCTTCTCCATGAAGGCATTGAGCTTGCGCTCGTCCTCAATCTCGACGAGCTTCTGGCTGCCGTTGGCAGGGTACGAAATGTTCAGCTAAAGAACGACAAGAGTCAGCCATTAATGTCCCTTTCGGTAGTTGTGGCGTGGCGATTCGGAAAAAAAGTCTTGTCGACCATCGACGGCGAACTTCGAATGCACGCAATATTCCCTCCCGCCGCAGGCTCAGAAAAGCACAAGCAGAATGGAATTCGCCAATGCGGCTGGTATATCGTCTGTCCGTAGTCGTTTGATGTTTCCGAAAAGCCGTAATGGCCAGGGGCGCTGATTTCTTACCTTCATCTTGCCAGTATGTGTGGTGGTGCAAGTTCTGTGTGTGTCTTGACCGGACTGGAGTGAAGTTGTCGTTATGTGGTTGATGGGGAAAGCGCAGTTCTGGGGGGGGACGGGCACGCGGTGTGGAAATTTGGCCAGGCGAAAAATCCAAAACTTTGTGTGTTCGCTAGGGTTGCCGGTGGTTCTGACCAATGAGATGGAGGAGGGCTAAAGGAGCTGCGGGCCTTAGCGAAAAAAAAGAAAAGTGGGAATATCTTTTTTGGACATGTGGCTAGTGGGATTGCTGAGCCACATGTAAGTTACTGAGCCACAACTGTTCTTGACGCGCCAGGCCGAAAAGGGAAGCGTGCTCGAAAGGTACGGAACTCTGCATGCACGCGTTAAGTGAGCAGTTCATCTCAAGCCGTCCCATACTTATATCAGCTTCAGTTTTACGCATTTTGGCAAATTACAATTTATTAAAAGTACGCTTCCAGAAATCTGTGTCATATCTAACCCCAAAACTCACAGCTCACAAAAAAAGGAAAAAAAGGCACCATCATCACAATGCCAGACAATCCAACAAGACTACACGCCCCCGCCGCAGACAGAACGTCCTCCGTCCCCAACCCTCTCCCCAAGCTCATCCAGACCCCGTCCGGGCTCGCGCTCCTCGAGCTCCAGGGCACCATCAACCTGCCCCAGGGCCCGGACGGCGAACCCCTCTCCAACGTGCAGATCGGCCGCATAGATTTCCCGGACTACGACCCGGACGACGTGGCCGGCGGGACGGCGTGGATGAAGCGCGTGCACATGTTTGTCGGGCAGCACCAGCGGCTGACGGGCGAGGTGAAGAAGCTGCCGCGGAGCATCGCGGTGGTGCGGCGACGGCGGCGGAACGAGAACAGGCCGGAGGAGGAGGGGTCGGGGGGCGTTCACACGGAGGAGGGGGAGAACCTGGAGGTGGTGGAGATTGTCAAGTATAAGCTGATGTTTGGGAACAGGCCGGAGCCGGTGGGCACGGAGAATGCGGTATAGGAGGGGGGGAGATTGCTTGGGTTGGGGATTTGTATATTAGTTGAAGCTCTCATGATGTATATATGATATCTTATGACTTTTTTTCATTATTATCTGGCTCTTTGCTCGCGTGACTAGCTCTTCAACAACTTGCTCAGCTCTTCCACACGATGCAAAGCACTCACCCTCTTCTCCGGATCAGGAGCCTCCGAAATAAACACCAGCGCCAGAACGAGCGCCGCATCCAACCGCAGGAACGCCTCCTCCCTCTCCGACACGGCCTCCAGCTCCCGCACCTCTCTGTACCCGCTCATGAACGCCGCCTCCTCCGTGCCCCATTCCAGGCTCCGGTACACGTCTGCCACCGGCGGCCCGAGAATCGCATTCGTCCAGTCAAACAGCGCAACGACTTTCCCTTCTCTCATCCGCACATTCACCTGCCGCAGGTCCATGTGCAACAGCGTGGGCGGCACCCCCGACCTCCCCAGCCCGGCCGCCACCTTGCGCAGCGTAGCCTCGTCGACCGCCCAGCCTGCAGTGTGCGGCTCCTCGGCCGCGAGCGTCGCGAACCGGCGGGTGATCCTCTGCACGAACAGCTCGGCAAACCCCGACGCCGCGAAGCCCTCCATGGCGACGAGGTCGACGCCCAGGCTCGCAGGCAGCGGCTGGCTGTGCAGCAGCGCCGCGATGCGACCAATCTCCGCGTCGGCGGCGAGCGTTCGGTCGTCGGGCACGTAGCCGCACACCATGGCCGGGTAGCCGTCCTCCGTCTCGTAGTACCCGTGGGACTGCGGGACGGGGACGGGGCCGGCGCGGAGGAGGTCGTAGATGGCGGCCTCTTGCCTCACGAGCTGGCGCGAGTCGGTGTTGGCGTCGTTGGCGTTTTGGAAGATTTTGGATTTGGGGATGCGGAGGACTACTAGGCCGTGTGTAGGCGAGTGGGCTTTGTATACGTTGAACTCGAGGCCTTCGGCAAAGACTTGCACGTCGGTCAAGCCAGCCTTTGCCGCGAATGTTTGGGCCAGCTCCATGGTGAACGAGCACAATGTTCGTGACTGTGGGTGGTCTTTCCGTCCTGGCTTTGGTCTTTGTCCGGAATATTTGTCAAATCAGTAATCTATGGCTTTGTATGTTTGCTGTAAAGAGGAAGCTGTGAAACCACAAGGCTGCATTTCCGTTGAGTCATCTAGCTAGCGTGTCAGCCCTCTAAGCCGCATCCCCATCATATCGTCTTCAAAGAGCAGATAGAAGACAGAGAGATTCTGCAAATTTGAGTGTGAATATGTACTTTTTTCTTCTGTTTATTATTCCTTTTACTTTTGTTTTATATATAGCCATTAAGTCGTCGCTGCCGCCTCTAGAGGCTTCGTCCTCCCCAGCCCGTCCTTTCCATAGTAATCCATCGGATACACACCCTGCTTCTCCCAGTCCTCGCTGATGCCCAGCGTCACCAGCGCCTCGTACGGCGTCAGCAGCGGCCGCGGGAACGCGTAGCCCCAGTCGATGCTCAGCCGCGGGCACGCCACCTGCACCCAGCACTCGACGTCGCTCATCATCGCCAGCTTTCCCGGGAAGATCTCGCTGAGCAGCAGGTTCACCCAGGGGATCCCCTTCTCCTTCAGCCGTCGCTCGATGAGCCCCATGGTGTGCGGGTTGCCCTGGCGGCCGAGCGAGCCGAGGATCAGGCCCCAGCGGCGCGCGCCGCGGGCGGTGCTGATGGCGGACCGGCGGACGGACTGCATCTCGTCGTGGCCGTAGCTCTCGCGGGTCAGCTTCCGGGAGTAGGGGTCGTAGCGGTAGGCGGGGATGGTCGGGTTGTGGATCATGATGCTCTCGAGGTGGAAGCGCCCGTCGCCGAGGTACAGGATGAGGTCGACGGCGTCCTCGTCGCGGAGGCGCGGGGACGTGCAGCCGAGGATCTCGCCTTTGCTCAGCGGCGCGATCTGCGGGACCAGCACGCGGAAGCCGGCGGCCTCGAGCGCGCCGCGGACGCCGTGGATCGTCGCGTTGAACTGGATGGTGCCGACGAGGGCGACCGTCTTGCCCGACGCGAAGTTGCGCTCGAGCGAGGCGAGCAGGTGCGCGGTGTCGATGCTGATGTCGACGAAGACGTAGAGGGTCTTGATCTTGGTGACGTCGACGGGGATGAGGCAGCTGTGGGCGTAGTGGACGAGCAGGTCGCAGCCCATGGCGCGGGCCGTGTAGTCGTCGATGCAGCACGCGCCGTAGGTGACGTCGCCCATGATGAGCGTCTCGACGCCCGGGCAGAACTGCGTGAGGATGTCCGAGATGGTGGTCGCGAAGAGGAGCAGGCCCTCGGGCATCTGGAGGGCGACCTTTTTCGCGCCCGACGTCTGGATGCGGTGGATGGTCTTGGGGATCTCGAAGCTGTAGTTGGCGGGGAGGAGGGCGATGGCTTCCTTGAGCTTGGGATCCTCTGAGATTTCAGGCGGGACGCGGTTCAGCAGCCTGGGTGCTCTCCTTGGTTTGGCAGCTGTGAGTTATTGTCAGCATAGCTATCCTTTGAAAGTTGGTTTCTTGTTTCGAGCCAATGGTGTATCATGACCTGATGTCCAAACTTGGAGCGATGCAAAAAACGAAGAAAAAAAAAAACTCACTCTGCAGCGCACCACTCTCCCCCGTCGTCCCTTGCATGCCGTTCTTTGCAGCCGCTTCGGCAGCTGCTCTCCGCCCGACGAAGCGCTTCTTTGGTTGCTTCACGGCATCCTGGCCGTCCGTCTGCGCGGCGCCGTTGCGGGCTGCAGTCTCTGCCTGCATGAGCTGAGACTCTTCTATATCTGCGGCGAGGCCCAGGTCGACCTGGGCTCTGTCGTCCTCCATGGCAGGGGATGGAATTGTATATCAGGCCGTAAAGTTTTCGTTTCCGTAGCAGGACAGTATTGTTTCGAGTATATACATGAGCTCTTGGTGGTTTGGTATAAATTTTGCAGCCGCCGCGTGAGTGAGGCAGCAAGTGAAGTGGTGGTTTACATTTTGCGCCAATGGGATTGGGCAGCGTTTGTCCGTCTTGCGCGGAGCGGGTCTCGAGGTTGCCACTGAAGGCTAATACTTGGATACTTGGGAGAGAGATGCTGTAGATGGTAAGAAGCTGCAAAAATGGATAGAAATCTGCAAATTACCTGTTAAGGTTTTTTTAAACGATTTTTGTTTCTAATTTTGGAACTACGACGGTGGTGAAAAAGTATGCTGTGAATGAATTTAATGGGTGCACTGTAGACTGGTACTCTATGAATGGTGTAAGTTCAGCCTTCTACGTTCTTGTCTATTCAACGTTGAAGTATATTCATGAAAGCTGTGAAACAATTATGTGGTATTCGGTATAAGCTAACAATCATTAAATAACATTTGCATCATTTCGCCGACTTTTCTCTTTGAAAAAGTCGCGAATCTGTATATATTAACCGACGCAAGAGTATACGCCATATTTACTCATCATCACCTCCCTTCTTCTCCTCGTCCTTCTTCTTTTCCTTGTTGACCTTGAATTTGTACGTGGCCTGGAGGACGTACGGGTCGTCGCCGGGACCAAAGATCTGCTTGTTGCCGCGCATCCACTCGGGGTTGTTGATGCCGTCAATGTAGTCCTCGACCTCCATGACGACGCAGCCGTACTGGGGGATGGTGCGGGGGAAGTCCTTGTTGTCCTTGAGGCCCTGGGTCTTCTTGAGGGCGACGGTGCCGTCCATGCCGTTGCAGGAGTAGACCTGGAAGGCGTGCTGGTCGGTGTGGACGTCTATCTGGATGCCGGACCAGGGGGAGGCGAGGGTGGCGACGGGGCCCGAGGTGCGCCAGTCGTAAGGGCCGAGGTGGTCGCGGTTGACGAGGAAGCAGTTGTCTGAGGGGCTTAGTTAGTACAAGATTACTCATTTACTCACGCAGATTCTCTGTCTTTGAAACAGGGAGGAAGAGAAAGCTTACCATATCCAGTGCAGTTGTAACCGCAGTTGTTGACGAGGTCCTTGTCTTCGATGGCATGTCCAATCTGTCTGGGCTCGCTCCAGAAATCATTCACGGAACCATTTTTGTTGGACCAAAACTCGCCAGTGGGGATGAGGATGTTGTCGACTCCCACGCGCTGGCCGCTGTAGGGCAGGTGCAGGGTGTGGTTGAGCGCCGTGTTGGTCACGTTGTTGGAGAAGCCGTCGAGGTTCCAGTAGGTGTGGCTGCTCAGCATGATGGGCGTCTTCTTGGTCGTCGACATGGCAATCATCTTGATGTGCCAGTCCATGCCCTCCATGGTGTAGGTAATGTACGAAATCACCTCGCCGGGGAACCCTTCCTTGCCATCCGGGTCGAGAATCATGAAGGTGATGCTGTGCGGCGTGTGGGAGATGACGGTAAAGTTGCGCCAGTCCCAGCCGTCGGGCCCGCCGTGCAGCGTGTCCACGCCGTCCGGGTGCGCCTTGGTCGGGTTCTCGTTGGGCTTGATGTGGTACTTTTTGCCGTCAATCTCAAAGGTGCTGTTCTTGATGCGGTTGGCGTAGCGGCCGGGGACGCCGCCAAAGTGCGGGTGCTGCTTGTCGACTGAGTAGTAGGTGGCGTTGTCCCAGCCGGCGACAATGTCGCGCTCGACGCCGTAGCGGTCCTTGATGAGGACGTTGGAGACGGAGGCGCCGTAGGGGATGAAGGCGGCGCGGATGCCGTCGCCGGCGATCCAGTACTTGCCGTCCTTGTCGGGGCCGGTGGTGGAGTTGGAGTGAGAGGAGGAGCTGGTGGCCGCGGAGGCGAGGAAGGGGAGGGCAGCGAGGGCCGCGAGCTGGGACGCGAACCTCATCGTGAACGTTGTTGTTGTGATATAGTAGAAGATGAAGGGGGACGTATGGAGGTGTGAGAGTCGCGTCACTTTGATTACAACAAGATGAGGCAATCGCAAGGAAAGACGAGAGAAAAGGAGATACGAGAAAAACACCTCGGGGAGGGGGGAGGGTTCCTTTTTATGACCGACGAAGCAAGCTGCAGCCAGTGACGACACAAACGAAGAAGACAAGTGAGCTACCCCAATTTCACACGAGGTGCGGGCGTCCAGAACAAGTAGCGGGCGAAGAAAAGGATCACCGCCGGACGCTTGCGTGGGTTAGCCCGGTCCTGCTAGCTCGCCGTCTTGATTAATTGGGGTGGCCCAAGTTGGTGTGGGAGCAAGTTGGCCCCAGGCCTGAATGGGCAGTGAGCGGCGGGCAGCTAATGCATTGAGGACTTTGTACGGAAGTAGCGCAGGTTGTAACTACAATGCTGATGGGGTGTGGTTGTGTTGTGGTTTGGGAGGGGGGAATACAAGAGATGACGATCCGGGGCGGAAAAAGAAAGCCCACGCTTTTCCTTAGTCGCAGGCGGGGTGAAAGTCTCACTACGACTCTGTATTGTGGTGTTGCTACCAACAAAGAACATTCCATTCCGCGTCCAACCCTCAACAATAGCCAGCCTATACACGCGCTTTTCGTTCAAATCACATCAGCTACAAGAATCGACGACACACAATCCCCTTCTCCCGACTTGGTACATCAATGCAGGGAATGCCCACTGTACTTCTTGCTCTACCACCCCAACCCCAGCCACCAACAAACAGCACGTCACGCTAAGTAGCCACCCGCCTTTCTCGTTCTTCCATCCAGCGTGCCGACTTGTCCGGGGCAAGAAAGCCTGAACCAGCGAGCAACCGAAAGGTAAGCAAACAAGGCTCTAAAGAGGGGGAAAATCCACCCTCTTTTCGCCTCCGGACTGGCTGTGGCTTGCATGCAAATCGGTTCAGCCCACGAGAGTATCGCCGACAACTGGCAAGCCTCAGCCCCGCTCAGTGCATCACCTGCTAACAAGAGAATGAACTCAATGTCTGTGGACGTTATCCCCAAGGAGAGAAGAGCGCACAGTTGTTGGATAAATGCAGCATGAATTAACCCCCCGCGTCACATTTATGCATTAGTTACCCAACATGGGATGAGCCGCCTTCTTCTCCGTCTCGACGCACTGACTGACAGGACAGCTCCCCCCATCCCCCGGTTGTTACTGGTTAGTCCACTGTAACCTCCGCACCGCAGCCTTGCCTCGCCCACCCTCCACCTCCAACCTCCACTCTCCATCCATCCACCTTGACTTGCGTCTCTCGCGAAAACGGATACAACACTTGCATAACAAGTCAATGCAGATCAAACAAGCTATTATAGGCTGTAGACACGCAGAACTGAGCCGCTGCCAGTCGGCCTGCATGCATTATTCCCGTGTCGTGTACAAGCCAACGAGGTACTAACACGAGTACCCCGAAGTCGCCGACTACACCCAACCACCTCTCATCTACGGTGCTTCATCTTGACTGTCAGCAACACTAAACTTCAAAGGCCCATGTACTAAATTCAGACGCTGGAGGATCCTTCCTACCAAGCCCTACACCCATTCCATTCCCTCTCACCATCATCCACATCAACTTCACATACAATCAATTTCAGTTTCTATTCGACTAAAGAATATCAATGACATTAAAAAAAAAACACAGACTCGGCTTCGTACAAGCGATCCCAGGCCGCAGTAACTACATTGCTTCCCAATTTGTACTGTACCCTCTTGGTCACTACACAAAAGAGTAACAACGGAGCCTCAACCGCCATCAATCCTGTAACAAAATGCACAGCTCTCATCCCCGTCGTCCCCATCGTCCCCCTAATTACATGGTGCGTCTAAGCATCAATCAGGTTGCCCTCCTCTTGTTGTTGGCTCTCAGTCTCCGCGCGCGCCTTGCCCTTGGCCTTGGCGTCCTTGTGCGCGCGCTGGTAGTATTCATTGAGAATCTTGGCGGGGATACGGTTGAGGAGGTCCTTGGGGAAAATGCGGAGCAGGCTCCACGCAAGATCCAAAGACTCGTAGACCGAGCGAGATTCGTATTGTCCTTGGCTGATAAACTGGCGCTCAAACTTGTCGAGGAACTCCAGCGACAGCTTGTCTTCGGCCGACAGAGCCTCCTCACCGACGACTGCCTTCATGGCTGCCGCGTCACGACCAATGGCGTACTTGGCGTAGAGCTGGTTGGACACATCGCCGTGGTCCTTGCGCGTCATGCCCTCGCCAATGGCAGACTTCATCAGACGGGACAGCGAAGGCAGCACGTTGATCGGGGGGTAGATACCGCGGTTGTCAAGAGCTCTGTCGACATAGATCTGACCCTCCGTAATGTAACCAGTCAAATCGGGAATAGGGTGGGTAATATCGTCGTTGGGCAGCGACAGGATAGGAATCTGAGTAATAGAACCGTTGCGGCCAGTGACACGACCGGCACGCTCGTAAATGGTCGACAAATCAGTATACATGTAACCGGGGTAACCACGACGACCGGGCACTTCTTCTCTGGCGGCCGAGACCTCACGCAGGGCGTCGCAGTAGGCCGACAGATCGGTAAGAATGACCAGGACGTGCTTCTCGAGCTGGTAGGCATAATATTCGGCAGTCGTCAGAGCAAGACGAGGAGTAATAATACGTTCGATACTATGAAGGGTTAGCAGGTCGACAGAACAGAACATCAAAGGTGCATACGTAGGATCGTTGGCAAGGTTGAGGAACAGAGTCGTCTTCTCCAGACTGCCGTTCTGCTCAAAGTCGCGGGTGAAGAAACGAGCAGTCTCCAAGTTGACACCCATGGCACCGAAAACAATCGAGAAGTTGTCCTCGTGGCCGTCGTGAGTACCCTTGTTGGTGATGCCCTTCTTCTGGACCAGACCTGCCTGTCTGCAAATCTGGGCAGCAATTTCGTTGTGAGGGAGACCGGAGGCGGAGAAGATGGGAATCTTCTGACCACGAGCAATCGAGTTCATGGTGTCAATGGCCGAGATACCGGTCGAGATCATCTCCTCGGGGTATTCCTGTCATACGTCAGCTATTCGTCCTCCGTCGGCCGGCATCGTTGGGGTGCGTACACGAGAGTAGGGGTTGATGGGAGAACCGTTAATGTCGAGGTAGTCTTCGGCGAGGACCTTGGGGCCCTTGTCGATGGCGCGGCCGGAACCGTCAAAGATACGACCAAGCATGTCCTCGGAGACACCGAGCTTCAAGCTCTCGCCGGTGAACTCGACCTTGGTCTATCGTCGTGTGTTAGCGATCTGCAGCATGTTAAAGAGTTCATGGGTCCTCCTACCTTCTTCACATCGATGCCAGAAGTGCCCTCAAAGACCTATTCGTGCATTGTCAGTAAAAAGTTGTGGGTGGTCCGAATGACGCAATCCTTCGTACCTGGACGACGGCTCGATCACCTGCGGCTTGTCAGCAATGTCAACGTCCGGCAAGACCCCATCACAACATACCTCGAGCTTCCAAAACCTGTCCAGAGCGCTCCGTGCCATCGGGAAGCGTCAGGCTGACAATCTCGCTGAACTTGGGCAGTTTGACCTGCAAGCCGTTAGCGCCCGTAATCCGGGAAAAAGGCCACCGAGCTCTCAACGGTCTGCCGCCAAATGCAGCCACCGCGTCGAGCAGAGGCCCCGCCGCCTGAAAGATCATACATTGTCGAGAATGACCAGAGGGCCGTTGATGCCGCCAATGGTGTTGTAGCGAATCCTCGGGATGATGGAGTAGGACGACGACTCGCGCGGGTCCGACATGGTGGATGGGTGTCGTTACGAAAACGCTCGACCTTTAGGTGGGGGGAGAGTCGAAAGGCGGAAGCAAAAAAAAAAAGCTCAGAGGCCGGCGGTCGACAGGTTGCGTGACGGAGAGAGGGATTGATTCGGTTCCCGCTGTTGATGGGGGCCACGCTGAGATTCGGCGGTCGCGGAGGGAGAGGCAAGTGCAAATGGGCGGATTGTCGAGGGAGCCCGGAGCTGGGAGACGAGGCGAGGTTGGAGGAGGTTGAGCTTGGTTACGCCTCGGTGGAGCCCGCAACTGGGTCGGCTGGTCCACGGGCGCGGAGAGCGCTGAATGCAACGACGTCACATGACTGGAGCTTGTGCTGTGAGACGATGCTGTTCGGCTGTAATAAAGCATGCCAGGTAACAATGCTATGCCGTTGGATGGATCATTTCGTCTATGTGTTTCTAATCAGGCTGTAGAGTGCAGATTTTTTCAAGTATATTTTGCCCGGAGTAAATTTGCCATCTTGTTCAATTGAGGTCCAGTCACGACTAATAGCTGTCAATCGTTGTCGAACCTGTTTCTACTGCAATAATTTTCTCTTCTGCATTTTTTTTTTCCTTCAATTACCGATTGCGATTCAAAATTATGGCAATATAGCAAGCAAGAACTTTATGGTGTAGCTTCGCAAAAGTTACGGTATGCTACCTGATGACTCGGAGCTTGCTTACAGTGCAGCAGCAGCTTACTGGTAAGCTGCCGCAACTCAAGTTCAGCATTGTCGCGAGATTGGGTACAAAGTACTGCAAACATACTGCACGGTGATCCTATACCTCAGTACAATAATTTGATAAATATGTAATTTCCAAGCAAGCAGAAACAGAGGAACTGCCTAGCCACTGTCTCTTCATCCAACCGCCCTTCAGCTACCACTTTATACAACCCATAGCTAAACATCTCATATCCGTAAATATCTTTTTTTAAAAAAACGGCCGCTTACTCCCCCTTGGCCGCATTCGCCGCCTCGCGCGCCCGGGCACCCAGCACCGCCTTGCCGACGCTCGAGTCGTTCGCCTTGCCCAGCTCCCCCGTGATCCACGCGCCAATGTCCGCCATGGCGTCCAGGTCGACGCCCGTGTCCATGCCCAGCGTCTCCATGAAGTAGACCATGTTCTCCGTCGCGACGTTGCCCGTCGCGCCGGGGCTGTAGGGGCACCCGCCCAGGCCGCCGACGCTGCTGTCGAAGATGCGCACCCCGTGCTCCAGGGACACGGCCGTGTTGACCAGCGCCTGCCCGTACGTGTCGTGGAAGTGCATCGCGACGTCCTCGGTGCGGATGCCCGCCGCCGACATGCACTTGAGCAGGTTGGAGGTGCGCGGGGCGGTGCCCATGCCCGTCGTGTCGCCCAGCGAGATCTCGTCGGCGCCCGACTCGAGCAGGTCCGTCGCAATCTCCGCCACCTTGCGCGGGTCCACGTCGAAGCCCTCGAAGGGGCAGCCCAGCACGACGGAGACGTAGGCGCGCACGCGGAGGCCGAGCGCCTTGCTGTCCTGGATCACGGCCTTGAAGCGCTCCAGCGAGGTCTGGATGTCGCAGTTGAGGTTCTTCTGCGTGAAGCTCTCCGTCGCCGCGGCGAAGACGGCAATCTCCACGCCGGGACGGGGCGTCTTGTCGCCGGGCGGCGCGGGCGAGGCCTGCGTCGTAAAGGCCCCCTCGTGCTGCTTCAGCAGGGCGGCGGCGTTTTGCAGGCCCTTGGTGTTGGGCGCCAGGAAGCCATATGAGATCGGGACGGGGGATTGAATCTTTTGCTGGAGGAGGTGCTCGAGGATTTCGCTAGAATTGGCCATCTGGAGAGGGGACAGCAAGTTAGCAAACGGGGCAGTCGGGAAGCACGTCACTTGGACCGCTACCTACTTGGGGAACCCATTTGGGTGAGACGAAAGAGCCGGCTTCGATGGTGTCCAGGCCGGTGCGGGCCAGCCTCTCAATCAGCTCAATCTTTGTGGCGAGGGGAATAGTCTTCTTTTCATTTTGAAGACCGTCTCGGGGGCCGACCTCGACCAGCTTGACCTTGTTGTCGCGAGCGGCGGAGCTGGCGGTCGCGAAGCCACGCTGGATGGGGAATTGAGTCTTTCTGCAGGCTCTGCAGACGGCCGACCGTAAAATAGACATTTTTCGTTGGATTTGTGATGCAGATGCTGAATGCGAACAAGGTCGTGTGATGGGACAAGTTGAGCGACGAATGATGGAGTTGGGGTCCCCCGCGGTGTAGGGCGCGTATCATCGGCACCAGCTAAATCCGTCAGCGCGGCAACCAGCGGCATCTGGTCACACCCGAGTCCCATCACATCCAGCAACGGCAGTTGCCCAGGCTTTGAAGCAGCAACTCTCTACACAGATTGAACAGACACAGTTTTTACAATGGGGAATTTTGACATTAAAAATGTTTGTGTTTATGGAACTATAACGTAATACACCCCCTGGGGTATAGAGAGCGGGCAAGTCTGCCGCGAAAGAAATTAATCCCCCTTAGCAGTAGATGGCATTGCACCCAATTAGTACTCAATCTCGCCCTCGTCCTCGCCAGTAGAGTCGGCAGCAACCTCCTCGTAGTCGCGCTCAAGAGCAGCAAGGTCCTCACGGGCCTCGGAGAACTCGCCTTCCTCCATACCCTCGCCAACGTACCAGTGGACGAAAGCACGCTTGGAGTGCATGAGATCGAACTTGAGGGAGAGCGAAGACCAGGCCTCAGCAATGGAGGTGGTGTTGGAGAGCATGCAGCTAAATGTTGTTAGCTTAGTTCTGAAGTAGAGGCAGACGAGGACACTTACACAGCACGGTTGACCTTGGCGAGGTCGCCGTTGGGAACGTTCTCGGGAGCCTGGTAGCAGATACCGATCTTGAAACCAGTGGGGCACCAGTCGACGAACTGAACGGTGCGCTTGGTCTTGAGAGTGGTAACGGCAGCGTGGGCATCGTTGGGGACGACGTCACCGCGGTACAGCAGGCAAGTAGCCATGTACTTTCCGTTGCGGGGGTCGCACTTGACCATCTGGTTGTTGGGCTCGAAGCAAGACATGGTCATCTCCTGGACCGAGTTGGCCTCGTGGGCGGCCTTGTTGGCAGAGATGACGGGGGCGTAGGCAACGAGAGGGAAGTGGATTCTGGGGTAGGGGACCAGGTTGGTCTGGAACTCGTTGAGATCGACGTTGAGCGAACCATCGAAGCGGAGCGAGGCAGTGATGGAAGAGACGACTATACACATGTCAGATCTTGAATTGATTAGCGATTTCGGGTGCGCAGCTTACCCTGAGCGATGAGGCGGTTCAGGTTGACGTAGTCGGGACGCTCAAGACCGAGGTTGCGACGGCAGATGTCGTAGATGGCCTCGTTGTCGACCATGAAGGAGCAGTCGGAGTGCTCGAGGGTGGTGTGGGTGGTAAGGATGGAGTTGTAAGGCTCAACGACGGAGGTGGCAGTCTGGGGAGC
Organism: Lecanicillium sp. G3; assembly: GCA_037575805.1. Classification (NCBI taxonomy): domain Eukaryota; kingdom Fungi; phylum Ascomycota; class Sordariomycetes; order Hypocreales; family Cordycipitaceae; genus Lecanicillium; species Lecanicillium sp. G3. The sequence goes on along the minus strand of JAZHPD010000019.1, from coordinate 223,293 downwards.
GGGGTAGACGCAGAACTCGAGCTTGCTCTTCTTGCCGTAGTCGACGGAGAGACGCTCCATGAGGAGAGCACCGAAACCGGAACCGGTACCACCACCGAAGGAGTGGAAGACGAGGAAACCCTGGAGACCAACGCAGTTGTCGGCGACACGGCGGATCTTGTCGAGGACGCCGTCAATGAGCTCCTTGCCGACGGTGTAGTGACCACGGGCGTAGTTGTTGGAGGCGTCCTCCTTGCCAGTGATCATCATCTCGGGGTGGAACAGGTTGCGGTAGGCACCGGTGCGGACTTCGTCGACGACATTGGGCTCGAGATCGCAGTAGATGGTGCGAGGGACATACTTGCCCTGACCTGTTGAGCGGCGTTAGCGACGGCTGGCGTTGAGGAGATTGAGGAGGAGCCGTGGCAGACGGTGCAAAACGCCGAAGCCAACGGCGATATATGTGCGTACCAGTCTCGGAGAAGAAGGTGCTGAAGCCCTGGTCGGGGTCCTGGGCCTTGCGCTCCTCGGTGAGGTAACCATCGGGCTGTAGAAATCGGACGCGGTCAGTTGTTTATTCTGTTGAGTTGGCGATGCTCGAAGCGGCATGCCGTCGGAGGGAAATTACCTGGATGCCGTGCTCAAGGCAGTAGAGCTGTGAATAGGAGTTAGCGGGCGTTGTTTACCGACGACGACGAATAGGGGGGGAATGGAACATCAACGTACCTCCCAGCAGGAATTGGCAATCTGGCAACCAGCCTGGCCGACTAGATATCACAGAGTTAGTAAAAGGGTAGTCGGGCATCGGGGAGGTGTGGTGAGGCCCGGGTGAGGATGGTGAACAGTGCAGCGGTGAGCAGAGAAAACGCGTTGGCCTCTGCCCGCATGAGGCAGGGAGGGGTAAATCCGGCAACGGGCGAGGCGAGGCGAGCAGAGGGAACAGAAGAGGGCCGGGAGGGAAATGCATACCGTTGATACTGATAACCTCACGCATGGCGATGGATTTCTGTTCTTGTTTGGGGAAGAAACCTGACGACGATTCTTGGGTGGATTTGGGGAAGAGAGAAGGAGAGTTGCTGGGAGGCAGAAGAGCAGAGCTAAGTGCTGAGAAGAGGGCCTGGCGGGTTTCGGTTTGCAGGTGAAATCTTGCCCGGCGAAAGGCTTTTGCTGGCGTCTGGGGGGAGGGGGGTGGGCGCTGGGTGCTGGGTGCTGGTACCTGGGAAGGGACAGGTGGACAGGCGGCACTAACAGCAGGTGGTGGCGGCCAGCAGGCACTTCAGGTAGCAGCGTACCAGTCGAGCAAAGATAGGTGGGGGAAATTGGGCCAGACAGGGGAGGGGGAAGAGGGCCCAAGCTAGGTAGAGCTCTGGGAGCTGGTTGGCTGGCAGGCGGGCCATGGGCCAAGGGGTCATTGGGTGCGATTTGGTTGTACCTCCGTACTGGTAGCAGGCAGCTATTTACTGGCTATTTACTGCTTGGGTACGTACCCGTACAGTACATGAACTGCAGCAACTGTACATGCTGCGCGCTGTAGCCTCCAATAGTCAACAATGTATCTCTTTGTTGACTTGTTGTTTCCTTGTCCATTTACCAGGCGACGACGGCCTCTCCCATTCGGGTAAGCGCGTTTCTCGTCACCACCCAAACACCCTTGCCTCTTGGTGTCGTTGCGTTGTCCTGCTGGCTGTTCCGCCTTCACCGCTACCAGATGGTCCAGAGGCAAGCAGGCTAATTAAAAAATGCCGAGATGATGCCTACCATGGGCATCCGTACCATACCAACATGATACTATCGGGCTTGTCGACTCGGATGTTTCTGCTTTTCTGCGTTTCTGCGTTTCTGCAGTAGACTAACATTTGAAACTGCACACACAAATATCACAAATATAGCTACACGCACACACAGAATCCATACTCGGTACTATACGCGTCTTTACTTGGTCCAATGCACAGATTCTCCCGCACAAAGCATATCGCGACAATACCACTCCCCATCTCGTCCGTTCATCGTAAAACCCCTCGTTTTTTTCACCAAATTAGACTTTGTCTGTGCCTCAACTCGTCCCTCAACACTTGGCACCACCCAAGCACCCAAGGTGAGGTAACAAAAGGGGCCCCTACCACTCTGCTAGCGCACACTACCATACACTGTGCATGTGCACTACACGACACTCTCAGTACAATCAACATCTATTCTTACCAATGCATTGCCATCTTTGCCATTCACATCTTCACAACGTTTTTTCCTAAAATTCTCTCACCTTCTTTGCCTCATCTCCCTCAGTCCCTGCTCGCATGGAGCTCACGCCCCAAAAGCCCATCTCGGGAGCTTCCCCCGGGCACCCACTCTCTTCTCTCCCCCCCACCCACTGTTTTTTCATTTGTGCGCTTTCCTTTTGTGTTGTTTACTCACGCGTCGCGCGTCACTCGATACCTCTCTGCGTCACCACGGGACAACTGCAAACTCGTGTATCTGGTACTTCCCACCCAAACGCAAAATGAGCTACGCCACACCCTCTCTCGCCACAGCTAGGCAGCTGAGCCACTTTTCCGTATGCCACGCTCAGGCAAGCTAGACAGTTGTACGTAGTACAATGGTACGAGTAGACAAGTTTACTCGTATCAACCAGCAGAAGAATCATCAATTTCAAAAGCGTTAAGAAGTATTTCCCAAATCTTCAAATGAGGACAAAGACCCCATACAAAATTCTGCTGGCTCTCGGCGCGTTAGTGTCCACCGCCGCCGCCAACGCCGACAAAATCATCTTCACGGGCCCCGAGCCCGTCACCTACCCTTTAGTCTCGCCATCCCTCGCTGACCTCAACCTCGACGTCCTGGGCCCGGAAAGCTGGTCCATACGGACAAATCTGAGTCGTAAATTCCATGGTGCGTCAGACTCAAACTCAAAAGACGGCAAACCGCGAGGACTGTCGAGCTGGTTTATCCTAGACGATCTCACCCCTGGCCAGCGCTATGAGCTACGTGTGTGTTGGGCAGCCATTGTAAGTCACGTAATATATATACAATCACTACGACCAACCCACTTGCTAATGCAGACACGCACAGCAACCCACAGAATTCACAATAGATGTGCACGAACTGGACCATGTCTGGGAGACGCCAGACCTCATGGTCTCCCTCAACGACTACGCATCATCCCGCCAGGCTGACCTCGAGGATCAGTCGCCCAAGGTCCGGAGCCGGGAGTCATCATCCGACAGCAAAGAGCGCACGGCGTCTATCCTGCTGCTCCAGGTCCACGCCGCCGCAGACTACTTTTCGCACGACAGGGCCCTCATGGACAGCCCGCCCCCAGTGCTCGCCGACCTCATCCTGGACCCCTACTTCTTCAACGTCATCCCGCAGTCACTGCTGCCGACGGCCGGATACGTCGCCGTTGTCGCATTGGTCATGTTCGTCATTGGACGATGGGCCGGAAACCGCATGTCATCCATCGCCGCACCCAATGTGCCCGCCTCAAAGAAAACCGACTAGATTCATTGCATAAATAGCCCCTTGGTATCATGAACACTTGCTCGGAAGCCAAATCACAGTACATAGCAAGCGTTTGGTAGAGTATTATAATCTTTTTTTTGGTCTATTTCGCCTCTTGACTATAAAGTGAAGAATCCTTGTTATGTATATGCCCTATAAACTGTCACTCTGAACGAGACGACCGAGGTAAAACGTAACAGACTACCATGTAATATGTTTTTCAGCACGTTTTGCTCTGCAGTATTACATAGGTACTGCGCAGGATACTCGGTTCCATCCCCTTCAGACGTCTGTCATTAATCATTTCAACATCTGTACCCATAGCGCCGCATTCCCAGCCTCATGCCAACTGGACACAAAAGGAAGAGAGGACCGAGAAAAAATACAAAAGAAACAAGCCAAGTTCTATATATCCAGACGAAAACCGCGACAAAAGACAAGAGTAAAAAGACATATCCGATACGTTATACTGCATATGCAAGACGTTTTACGGGGGTATAAGGCAACGGCGCCTTGCAATTGCAACTAGGAGAGACTCGAGGTGGGCTGCTAGCCGAGAGCCCTCTCTGCAGTCGTCTTCTCTAGTAGCGACTGCCGCCGTAGCCGCCATGACCCTGACTTTGGTAGCCTCCGCCGCCGCCGTACGGGCTGCCAGAGTTGTAGCCACCGCCGCCGCCGCCGCCGCCGTACTGCTGGCCGCCGTGCGAGCCACTGTAGCCGTGGGAGGTCTGGCTCTCGCCGTAGCTAGGCTGGCTTCCGTAGCTGGGCTGGCCACCACCGTAGCTGTGCTGGCTGCCGTGTTGCGATTGGCCGCCGTAGCTCTGGCTACCATGCTGCGACTGGCTTCCATAGCCGGACTGGTGCTGTGAGTAACTAGAATCACTATATTGGCTGGACTGGTGCGAGGGCTTCTCCGAGAAGGAGTGGCCCTGCGAAGATCCGCCGTATGTCGTTTGACTGCCGTGGTTGGAGCCAGAAGAGTTGTGGTTGGAGGAGCCTGGCGGGTTGTATGTCGGTGCGGGGCTGCTGGACGAGTACGTGCCACCGGTGCCAGTGTTGGAGTAGCCAAAGTTCTGATGCGGATTGCGTGGTTAGTGATGTGTTTACAGCAGGATTTGCTAGCTATTGAGATGAACATACCTGGTTGCCAGAGCTCGAATGGCCGCCAAACATGCTGGCAACGCCACCCATGACGCTGCCAGCGAAGCCGCCCTGGTGGGACGGCGAGTTGTTGTTCTGGCCGCCGTGGTAGTTTTGGGGCGCCTCGGGCTTCTGAGAGGGCGAAAAGAGGTTCGATGCAAGCTGACCGACGAGCTTACCGCCGATGCCAGAGTTCTTGCCACCGCCGCCGCCGCCGCCGTTGTTGCCACTGAGGAATTGGTTCGCCAGGCTGCCGAGGGCCGAGTTGCCCATGCCACCGCTACCACTGCCGCTGCCGCCTTGTTTGCCGCCGAGAAGGGCGTTCATCGCCATGGACTAGAAAAAAGATTTCATGTCAGTAATCAAAAATCCACGATGGAATCAGTGCGGGCAGAGATTCCGCTTACACCAATGCCGCGGTCTCCAGAAGGGCCATCGCCCATGCCTCTGCTGCCGTCGGCCATGATGGGCTCCAAGCGTCCGTCTGCGTGCTTTACCGTCTGCGAACCGTCGGGGTGTGTGATGATCTCGGGGGGAGGGACGCCGTAGGGATGGTCGTCGTGTTGCGCGGGGGTGCTGCCCGTCTTGGCCGCCTCGGTAGGAATCTCCCACTGCGAGACGCCGGTGGCGAGCTGGACGTAGTAGTACTTTTTGCTGGAGGAATCCCACTGGGCTATCCAGCCGGGCGGTAACTGAGGAGGCGCAAAGGTTGGGCCTTCTGTGCTTGGTGATGCCGGGCCAGTCATTTGGTGGTGCGGGCGAGGGTTTGTTGGGGACGGCGAGTGCGAGCGGGGGGACCGGACTCGTTAAATGGTCGCGCGATTGTGCTGTGCTGAGCGAGCCAAGACTGTGCCTGTGCCTGTGCTTGGTGCTTGGTACTGCCGTGCTCTGCCGTGCCGTATTAACTACTGGGAGAAGAGAGCCTGAGAGTGGCGGGACTGGGCTCGAGAGTGCGCGGCGCGGGCGGGTTTCTCTGGGTATGTGTGGGTTGGAGAGGGAGGGTAGTGGTCGGTAGTAGGAGGAGGAGGAGGAGAAGAGGCAGCCCACGTGAAGGGGAACCTGGTTGGCCTGGGGGATGGGGAGGCGGCTGTTGTGCGATCTTTGATTGTCAGTCAAATAGGGAAGAAATATGCGAATTTGAATGAAAAAAGAATGACAAAAAAGAAAAAAGGCAAAAATGGTTGAAAAAACTACCGGCAAGAGGCGCGTCGCAAGAGAAGCCTTGGGGGGGTGTCGGCCGCTGTAAGGTCCAAAGTATAGAGGGGCTCGGGCGGTGCTTTGGTCTTTGAGGCGCAGGCAGAGGCCGGCTGAGCCACCTGTGGCTGGACGCTGTCTGCCGCTGCTGGGCTGCCTCTGGCGTAATCCAGCCAGCCGCGGGTGGTTTGGAGAAATTTTTCTTCGCTAGAGATGTAATGAAATGACAATAATGATATAACTAATAATTGGAAACGGCAGGTATGCTGAAAGCTACCCGAGTCACGGCCAGGAAAAGGTGTAAGCACTCACCAGCGATGTACACGTATTCCATTCCATCAACCAGGTCAATAAAGTTTAAGATATATCCAGGAGAAATCATTCACAAATCACCATACAATCTTATCATTGTAAACACTGAAGAGTTGCGCTACAAAAGCAGTGGTCTATTCACAAATTGTCTCGTCTATCTGCAATTATCAAGCTTCGCTCAAGGGCTAGTCCCTTATCGGCGGCCAAAGAGGAACAAGAAATTGATATAGCCAGATATCGTTTGTCTCTCCTCTTCCTCTCTGAATCTCGCCAACGAGGCCAAAAGAGTCGTAAACAAGCCCAAACTCGACAAAAGAATATAAACACACGTTCGTTTTCTCAATATAAAAAAAAGATCCAGAAACAAGTCCAAAAGTTTCCAATGCAATAAAAAAGTGAAACAGCCAAAAGGCCAAGAAGTGAAAAGAAGTTGTGGTGGAGGGAAAATGAAAAGAAACATAGTGTACAATCAAGGCGGGAGAGGTTCATGATGGCATTTCACTCACTCGCCCGCCTTTTGCAGCTTTTCCCTCATGCAAAGCATCGGTCTCTCGCTTAGTAGATGACCATGTGGCTTGCCTGACCGATGCGGCAAGAGGTGCCAGCGGCGGTCTGCATAAGAGTAGACCACTTGTTGCCGGAGCCGCAGCGCTGGAACTGCTTGCCGTCGACGCAGTTCCACATGCCGAGCTCAGGGCAGCGACTGCCGGCAGCAAAGGCCTCGGAGGAGTTGTTGTCGCCGCCGGGAACGTCAGTGGGGACGGGCTTGCTGCTGGAAGGGGTGGCCGTGGTGGTCTCGACGGGAGCAGCAGAGGTGGTTTCAACGGGAGCAGCAGAGGTGGTCTCAATGGGAGCAGCAGAGGTGGTAGGGCGGATGGCGGTGGTGAGGGTAGACGTGGGGATGAAGACACCGCCGGGACTGCGAGAGACGTCGTGTTAGTGAGATCAAATCTACCATGGTTTGGACGGACGGACAATGGACTTACACAGTGGGCTCAGCAGTAGAAGTAGGCTCAGCGGTAGAAGAAGGCTCCTGAGGCTGAACGGGCTTGGCAGAGGAGGTAGGGACGGCGACGGAGCTGGAGGACGGGGCGGGCTTGGGCTTGCTGCCGCCGTTGCCACCGCTGCCGGGGCCGGAAGCACACTTGCCGGTGGGAGGAGCCAGGTCCTTGGCGAGGACGGTCCTCACATCCGGACCCGGGTTGGGGAAGTCGACATCGGTGCCCTCGGTGGTGCCGCAGCCGTTGCCGACGTTGGCGACGAACATGGGGGGACGCTGGCTGAACGGGACGGAAGCGGCGGCGCGACGGGTGCGGCCGCCCCTGATGTTGACGACGGCGCAGTTCATGTACATCTCGCGGTTGCCGACCTTGTTGAACCAGGTCCAGGCGAAGAGGGCCTCGCCAGCCGGGGCGTCGGCGGGGAGGGTGAAGTCGAAGCTGCCGGCGAGGGTGCAGCCGCCGAGCTCGGAGTGGACGGCGGTGAAGGTCTTGCCCTTGTCGTAGGAGAGCGAGGCCTGGCAGCTGCCGCCGTTGTGGGTGGCGCTGCCGGCAAACTTGATGTTGTACTGCTCGCCGGGCACCCAGTCGGCGGTGGCCTCGCCACCGGCCTTGCCCATGAGGCTGTGGTAGCCCTTGCAGGGGAAGTTGCTGCCGCTGGCGTCGAGGGGCGAGGTCATGCTGTAGTCGGGCTCGCCGACGTTGAACTTGTTGGACTTGGAGCGGAAGGGCGCGGGGCTGGTCATTTCCATGTGAGCCTGGCCGACGGCGGCCATGCCAATGACGGTGGCGACGGAAGCGATGAAGTGCATGTTGTCGGTTTTTTTCCGGTTGGTTGACGGTTCTTGTTTATTGCAAAAGAAGATACTTTAGACAGTCAATGTCGAGAGAGAGAAAAACGAGTCCTTGTCGAAAGGTGAACGAGGGCAGTTATCCTAAGGAGTGTCGTGTAAGTCGAGACAAGAAAACAAGACCAGCTTGAGGGGGTATCAAAGAGGAACGTTGGAGATGCTATCACTTACAGAGAAAAGAAGCAAACAGGAGAAACCACAGGCAAGCAAATGGCTTTTATAGACGGGGTGTCGGAGGCGAGAGATGTAAAAGAGCACAGCTCCAAGAAAAAAGTGACTGTTGTGTAAAGGAACGTTGCGTGACAAGAAAACTTGATTTTGTGTGTGAGAACTGAATGAGTTCAAAGGCGGAATTTACCAAAAAAAAGGTATTCTTGCGTAAAAAAGGAATGGAAGGTTGTACAAAGACAAAAAGACTGAGAGAATGTAATGGGAGGGGAAGGAAAGTGAATGTGTTGCTTGCCTGGTTTCCAAAAGAAAAGACAGGAACACAAGCGGCGGCCATGGAGAGCCTTTTGTAAGTCAGCCAGTCCGTCGTCGCGAGCTGGTGGCAGCCGGCCAAAGACGGTTGGCTGTTAGGCGCCCCGGGGGTCGTGAATGTCACGTCTGAAGTTGTGCGCTACTGCAACAGGGGAGGTCCCAAGGGGCAGGGGAGACGAGAGGGGAGAGGGAGGGGGGGGGGGGGAAGAGGAGAAGACGGCGGGTATGCCGTAGCACGAATCATCTATTCGTGAACTTGGGCCGGCCCATCCAGAATGGAGGGTTACCTTGCATGCCTGCCCGGGGCTGTTATCCATGTTGACTTACACCAGTTGTGTGTGCGTGTATGAGAGAGAGTGTAACTAACTAGTAGTTCTCGGCTGGAGCCCAACGTCTTTGCGGGTACAAGAGCCAAGCGTCTTCGACAGGCACAAGTTCCAGTTACAGGTACAAGGAACATGGGTATAACTACCACACTGGGGCATCTTTTCAATCTCTGTCATACAAGCCCACCCGCAGAAACTATTGGCAAAAAGGAAAAAGAAGGAACCTCCTCCTCTTTCTGGACCTGGTGGCGTCCAACTCCGACTTTGCCTACATGCTTGCGTACTAGCTTAACCAGGGATCATAATCCCCATGTATAGTAGCCTCTTTTTTTTTTCTGCACCTTCATCTAGTATATCTGATGCATGGCATTCTCCACACGGCTCTGCTCCTGGGAGCCACGAGTAATATCATATAGGCCTCTTTTCGTGAGGTGCCAAGTCTTAGTAGTTTCCAGCCAGGCTGAGGAACGGGTCGCAAGGAATTGGAGGGACAATAATAGAGGCGGGCTGTTCTTAATACTGGCCTTAATATCGGTGGGATTCCTGCCACTCTCCTCATGTAGACACATCTGCAATGCGTGACATTTTGATGGAGAAAAATTACCGGAGAAAGGCCCATGTCTTGCCGGGCGGAAACCCTCTATCCACTCTTCGGTCCAGCAGAGGAATTAGAATGAAAGGGTAACTTTACCGGAGAATAAACCCGTAGAGCTTACCAGGCCCTGCCTTTCATTCCTTCGTCTCGTCGTTTGAATTCTCCAGCTGCCCGCCGCCCCCCAGTCACGTAGAGATGAGATGGAAATTACTAGGGATGGGCCTGTGGTTGTCTGTTTTTTTCTTCTTTCTTCCCCCTTCTTTGCTTTTTCTCTCATCCTCGCAATCTATGATCCTTGATCAGCCAATGTACCCCAGGTAAATAGGACAAAATGAGGAAAAAAAAAGCCTCATTGTGTCGTGCAGATGAATTGTTCCTACTTGCCCCACGCGCCCAATAAACATGCTGTATCACGGCCATGGCCGAGTCCATACCGTTACACGTAAATTCGTCGGACCTTGCATGCTGGCCCTTAATCCACAGCGCCGGATTATAACCTGTCAAGCTGCTTTGCTTAGCTGTGCCACGTATTTTCGGGGCATTTCCATTCCTCGTGGCGTTGTAAGCGCTGTGCTCACTGTGAAACCCGCTACCTAGCTCGAGAGCCTATATCTGCAGCTATCAAGACTGAATTCACAGGCTGAACAAGACATGCAGATGGAACAAGAAAAAAAGAATGAAAATCCAAAAAATAACACCTCCAGTATATCATAGTGTGACATGCATTCAAGGCGTCATTGAATACTACTGCCGGAGGGCCATGACTTGCCTCGCCCCTTTCCTTTGGCTGTCGGCCTCAAGTAGGCGCCCTGCACAGCCAATCAAGGGCACAGCCTGGGCGCGACATCGCCCAGCGTCGAAACACGCTAAAATCTGAACACTCCAGCTTCTCTGCGGCATAAAGTCGATTATTTATTATTTATTATTTATGTCGTCTTTTTTTTTATTTATTTATTTGTTCATATGTGGTCACTTTGCTCGCCCGAAACTTGCAACGCTTCAACTCGCGCTCTCCTGTTTCGGTTCATCTGCCTCTGCGCGGCCAGCGTGGACGAGCTCTCGCGCGCCGAGCTGTGAAACGATAGAACATTAAATCAAGGAAATAAAACCAGTCGCGCGATGAAAAATATTAATTATGTCATGATTGGCTATAATACTGTGTGTCATCTCTGTACGAGAAACACCACCGTAATGAGAAACAGTACGTGTTAGTGTACCTGATATGCCTCATGACAGCCAGCCTTATGAACAAACATACGGAAAAGGAAGAAGGCAATGGAAATGAAGCTGTTGGTAATAAAGAACAGAGAATATCCATGGATCAATATTTTGACGGGGCCTATCCTGCCTGATGCCTGCCCAGAGTCTCGCTTCAAACCAGCCATGTCCCTGCATGTCCCTGAGGCGGCCTATTCCGTCCTGTCATTCACCTGTCTCTGTAATCAATGCATCGCCCTTTTAATCTCATGCCTATATACACTGTCAAATTGAAACAAAGGACCGAAACAGAGTTCACAGCCGCAGACCAAGGCCGCAGCTCTCCAGTTCTGTCGTCCCTCTCATGCTTGTCTTCATGCTACACCACCTTGAACCATACAGAAGAAACAGGAGAGCGGGGAGAAACTTGGACGAGTAAAGGAGAAGACTGGAGAGGTTACTTTCATAACTGGCCGATGTTGCTTACACTATACACTGGCACTCTTCTACCCTTTCGTCCCCGTCGTCTAACCCTTTCATCTCTCACCACAGCGTCTCTTCTACTCTGACACAAAGCATCACTCATACAGTCATTCACGACTCATTCTCTTAGCCCTCTTACTTCTTCGTCTTTCCAGTCTTTTCATTTCTTTCGTCCATAGCAGAGCCTTCTTATAACCGTGCCAAGTTTCTTTACCGGTCCTCCTCGTCCTCCTCCTCGCCCTGTGTCTGGCACTGTGGCGTGTTTCATCTCTCCACCCTGGCATTGGCAGTCCACTTCCATCGGCCACCCGACTTTTCCGCGGTCGTCTTTTTCCTTTCTGCTTGTTTCCATTCCAGCCTCAATCCGCATCGCCACGTACATTCTCTCGGCCAACAGCTCAGTCTTCAGTCTGCTTCATTGCTGCTCGAGTCACATAGCTATGCCTCCATCGGCTGCGGCTAAAGCCAGCTCCGTACCTTCTTCATTCCTACCCGTCTCGCCTAACCATCTGCTTCATTCAGTGATGGAACCAAACATAGATCGCCAACACGCGCATCCAATATCGTCAGGTGTACATGCGGGACGTTCACCGTTGACCGTCAGTGTTTACTTTTACTGCTGGCCTCAATGCTGCTTTTGATGGTTGATTTTTTTTTTATCTCCTATCTACCCCTGCTCTTATCTCATATACATCTGCCGCTGTTTTCACCATCGCTGCTCACTATCCCCAACCCCCCCTCATTGAGCATCACTTCCGTTTAACAAAAAAAAAAAAAAAAAAAAAAAAAGTGGTGACGCCGCTTCAAGGTTGGCCTCGTCGTCCCTGGCCTCCATCATGTCCAACAGGCCGTCAAAAAGTCGTGGCCCGTGTAGCTTTGATTCTTGCCATCCATCTCCGTCAGCAGCGCCGAACATATAGATACCAACTTTGTCGCCATTGCAGCTGCGCTCATGGCCCGAGTGCTGCCTCGATGCTTCGAGGCAAAACACTGCCCGCTTGCAAAACGAGCTCTGCCGACAGCGTCTTCATCGCGTCGCATCGGCGCCAAACTTGCCTCGCACATTGGCCGCCAATTTTTCAACGTCTGGCTATCCAAGCCTGACTCGGCATTTGCGCGGGGGGCTGCCTCATCTCCCATCTCATGCAAAAAGTATCTAATGGATGCAATGCTGTGACTCATTTAAAGTAAAAACAAAGAAAAACCCCAAGCGCTAGGGGAACAACAAGTTTGACCCGTCTCTTGCCCCTGTCAGCAGACCTCCGCTTCCGTGCTTGATATGCAACTGCAAGTAAAATATTTTGACGCTGGCTTGCTTCTGCTCGTGCCAGTGGCGCCCATGGGCGGCTCTTCCCACGGCAATCGCATATACTGCAGATAAGTGACAGCATTTTGCGTGCCTGATGAGCGCTCAGCCCAGATTGCGCGAACCTGGCATACCAAAGTTGCACGCCGGATACTGCATCAGCTGTATGCTGCAGCCGTCACGAGTTCTCTCACTGACTCGGACCGCCGCCCTGCACTTGGCCATAGGCAGGCTGGTTGTATTGTACGCTGGGGCTCATGCCGTACATGGGCTGGCCTTGCTGAGATCCTTGGTGAGCCATCGCCGGCGCCGACGGCCGCCCCGGGCTGGGATAGCCGTTTGCTGCCGGTCCGGGTTGCGGGGGCCCGGGCGGCATGAATTGACCGTGTGCACCGGGGTACATCATCTGAGGGCCACCGACCATCCCTTGAGGCGCGGGCATGAAGTGCGGCTGCATCATCATCGGCCCACCCATCTGTCCTTGAGGCGGCGCGTAGTGAGGATGGCTGTTCGAGAAGCTTCGGTACTGGCCCATCTGCGGGGTACCGGCACCCATGTATACTGGCTGGTTGTACGCCATCTGGCCAGGGGAGTTGTAGGGCATTGGCATTTGTCCCATGCGAGGAGAAGCAAAAGACTGCGCAGAGTTGGAGTGCATCATCCGATGGTCATCACTGCCGTACTGGCCATGAGGGACTGGGCCATGGTGAGGTGTGTGCATTTGCATGGGTGGCATTGCTGGCGACTGGCGCTGACCCATGTTGTGGGAGCCGTGTTGAAGATGGAACGGCAGCTGGTGCTGATGAGCCAGATGAGGCAGAGCGTGCGGCGGGTTGGGCGTAGCCATCGACGGCCCAGAAAACGGGCTGCGGTCAAAGTACTCCTTGTAGGTAAGGTGCATAGTTGAGTCCGCCTTTTCGTCATCCTGCAGCTGTCGCCAAGTGGGCAGAGTGTCATAAGATGGTCGCAGGCCACCGTTGTCATCCCATTTGCGACCTTGAGGAGGCTGGATCGTCTTGATATGGGCGAGAATGAAGCATTTCTTCACATCCACCGCCTTGGTCTTGCGGCGAATAAGCTGCCCATTGACAGCAGCAGCAGCATTCGCTTCTGGAACATTGTTAACAGCAGAGCGAGGGCTGGAGCTTGCGCTAGTATGGCTGTTGGGGTTGAACGAAGCAGCAAATGGGCTGGGTCTAAACTCATGACTGTTTGGGTTGAGCTTTACGCCCATGTGACCAGGAAGGGCGCTGTGGCGGCGATTGAAGTTCGCATCGTTTGCGTTTGACGGTCCAGTGGGAGGAGCACGCATGTCTTGCCCGGCAGCCTGCTGCTGACCGCCGGGAGGCTGCGAGAACTTCTGTTGTTCGACATTGCGCAGGCGCTGAGCCAAGTTGCCTGTCTGCTGCGTAGGCATGTGCTGAGGAGCGCCTCGGTTGTTCCTGTAACCTTGGCCGTGGTACTGCTGAGGATAAGGCTGACGGGGTCCAGCGTGTCGGTTAGTGGAGGCAGCCGGAGATGCACCCTGTGGTCCTGCAGGCGCACGCGGGTTACGAGCATCCGTTGACGCAGGCGCCGTGGTACCCTGTTCGCTGGCCTTGGGGGGAGTACCCTTAGCACTGACTGGGGAAGTCTTGGTTGAACCATCGACCTTGGCCTTTGCGACATCTTCGGCGTTCTTGATGGCTCTTGCCTGGATTTCTTTCTGTTTGGCGGGATCCTTGGCAATGATGGAGACCAGGTCGTTGGGAACAGGAGTGGAGAGCTTGAAGCTGTTGGCAAACTTGCGCAGCTCTGTGAGCTTGACCTCCTTGTCAGCCTTGGCCTTGCTGCTCCGGACCTTTTCGGCATTCATTCTCTGTTGCGTGGCAAAAGTCTTGAAGGAATTCAAAACATCACGCTCCACAGTCGATGTGGCACTAGGAGTGCCCTTGTCTGTGGCACCTGAAGGTCTGCTGCCAGACGGGCCTGCCGATGAAGCTGCTGCGGTGACTTCTGCATTTTTGCTTTGCGGCGATTTACCTTCCTTGCCCTGGGCTGCCTTGCCATCGGACGGTTTGTCGCTGGTTGTCTTGGGGTCGGTTGGTTTTGACATGTCGCTCTTGGGGGCGTCGCCGTTCTTTGCGGATTCAGAGGGTTGGGGACGAGCCTGCTCGGTGGGTGCCGGGGTCTGTTTCTTCGCAGGCGCTTTGATTTGAGAGGAAATAATCGCCGGATCAACTGGGGCACCTTTGACGTTGGACTGAGCCGCGGGCGCCCGCTTCGCGGGGGGCGTGTATCTATTTTCACGCCCACCACCACCCAGCGGTGGAAAATCTTGCCGCCGAACGCCACTGTACCTAAGGCGAAGTTAGTATCACGAACGTCTGTGACATTGCCGCCCAGTCTTACTTGTCTTCCTCGTTGTCGTCGCCGCCACCGCCACCATTGAAGTCCATCACACGCTCTTCAGCCACATGTGCAGTGGTAGGAGCACTGCGTTCAATCTCGCGTGCCTTCCTTTCGGCTGCGGCTATCCTCTCACGATATTGCGGGTGGCTCTTGTTGATGGCCGTTGTGTAGATGTTTTCATCATAGTCGGTCTTGAGTCCGAAGAGTCGCTCGTTTGCTGCAAACTGATCCCAAGGGCCGCTGCTAGCTGACCCTTCAAGGCTCGCGTCGAGGCCGTCGCTCGAATCTGGGACCCAGGGCTGCAGGACCCTTTCGCCCGCTGCTCGGCTGTTGGAAATGGCAGTGTCGGTGCGGAAACCGGAGCGATTACCTCGAGGCGTGTTAGCAGAGGATGCAAAGATTGTTAAGCGGCATGATATCCTTACCATTCTGCCCGCGGCCATCGCCTTTGCCGCCTGAAACCGCGCCGTCTTTCTTGGGTGGCATTGTGCCTGATTCACTGATCCGACACCAACAGTTCAAGATATCGTTGCTCGGCCTGCACCATACAGGGGCAATGTGATGCGAGGTTGCAAGGATCGGGCGAGGCCGAATCAAGAGAGAGTGTCCTGTTCAACGGTGTATTAAGGAAAGTCCTGCTCGGAAGCCAAAGTCAGCAACATGCATCCAAAAGGCGTGCTTCAGAACTGCGGATCCGCCACGCAAGATGAAATCTTGAGGCTGCCGTCATGTGACGACCAGAGAAGCCAACAGCTTTCTTTGGGCAAGTCAATACGGCCGGATAGCATATCGAAGATTCTGAGTCGGCACGGAGACAAAGGACGAGGACGAACCTGGCGTCGTGTACGTTAGGTCGGCCTGATGCGTCGAGGGGTACGGTACGGGAAGCCGTCGGAGAATCGTTGTGCGTCTGGGCCGGGAGAATACCAAGCTGTATTCACCAATGGTCCTGGTGCAAGAGAATTAGCTTGTATTCGGGGGCAGCGTGAAGCTGCTTAATTGGGCAACGGTGATAAAAGGGCTCAGGGGTTTGGTCAGGCACCTGTTGCAAACAAAAATACAGTGCGAAGGCGCAGGCGACAAAGGAGAACGCGGCGGGCAGCAGCTTACCAAGAGGAACAACTTAGGGATGTAAAACCGGAGAGGTTTGTTTGCCGCCGTTTTCGCCCAGCTCGTCGCTGCTAGGATTGCCTCCGAATAGGCGCAGCGGGCATGGAGAGATGGTTTGCAGGCGGAAAGGGACTGAGGTCTGTCTGTGGTCCTGTGGAGATGGTTGATGAGGCTTTGTTTTCCCTACCCTGTTCGCTCTTGCCCGGCTAGCGGGAAAAAGGCCTGGCGTGTCCACAATCTAGGCCAAGACAGAGGGAGCGAGGTACTTGATTTTGGCATAGAGGAACTTAGACGCACAGTATCTCTACAGTGTGTAACGTCGGACTGCACGGTAGGAGCAAGCCCCTTGGCGGTCCTTTCTTTGCGCCTTTCTGCGCGCATACCCCGCTCAACTCGTCATTTCGCCTGGGCGACACGCCCGCCAGACAGTGCGAGCAGCCAAAGGCGCCCGGGTGCGGCGTTCGCGCTAGATGTATCCTCTGGTACTTTTTGCTTCTCCAGTGTGAGGAAGGTTCTCAACCAGCCAAAACTGCCGCCTCGCACAGCACACGAGACCACACTGATTCGGCCCCTGTGGAAAGAGCATCTTGTTGGTCCGGCTCGGATCCAGACGAAACCTACGTGATGCGTTGATTGTACGACCCGGGCGTTTTTTTTTCGCGCCACGGATCATCAACTCAGTCAAGGGTGAAGATGCTTGTGTGTCAGTGTACCACGCATGCTAGGGTCGCAGGTTGGATCAAGCTCCTGGCTGCTGGCTGGCTGGCAGGGCTGCTTCCCGCGTGCGCTTTAGACTTTGGGTCATTTTTTTACGCGCCGCATGCGCGAAGGGAATGGACTCTGCTCTTGAAAAGGGAACCTGTATCTCCATCCAAAAAGAAAAAAGGAAAATAATATGAAATAAACGTGCCACGAAACAGGAACTGCCCAAGAAACGCAAAAACAAATGAGAATGAATTCTTTCTTCTACAGTTATTGACAATAAGACAGCGTCGTCCTCCCCGTCTACTAGTCCACCCTGACTATTGGTACAAGATTTTGTATTTTGGAAACCATTTATACCCGAAGGCCGATCTCCTCAGCGTAGGGAAGAACGAAAAGGTCGCCGACACTGGAAACGGTAGCCTTGCCCTCGAGGAGAGCCTTGGCGGTCTGTAACGTTATTGGTTAGCTACATGTTTCTGCAAAGCTGTGCGATGTGAAAAGAAACTTACCGTCTTCAGCTTGTCGGCGCTGACGGCGTCAAACGAGTTGCTGACGGCAGCAATGTCCAGGGGCTTGCCGCCGTTAACAATGCCGTTACCGGCAAGGAGAATACTAGCGTCACGGAGCTGAGCCTTGTCAAGAGCGTCGAACTTGGCGTTGGCAACGGCCTTGGTGACGTCCTCCTTGCTCACAGAGCCCTCGGCAATAGCCTTGAGGGCCTTGACAGCGTCCTCAGCGCCCTTGCGGACAGAGGCAGCAGCACCAGTGAGCTGGATAGTGAGAAGGCCGGCGTCAGAGTAGGCGAGGCTGGCGGCGGAGGCAGTAAGGCCGGGGGTGGCAGCGGCAGCCTTGGAGAGCAGGCTGAATCCGGGAGACCACTTGATCGAGGGCTGGCTGGCGAGGAGCGAAGCGAGGACGGCAATCTCGGGCTTGGAGCCGTTGACGTCGCTACCAGGGAAAGCAATGACCATTGAGTTGCCAGCAGGGTTGACAGTGCGCTGCTCACCACCAAAGTACTTGGTAGCCTCGGTCTTCAGGGACTGGCCGCTCTGGGAAGAGGCTGGGACGTCCTTGAAAAACTGGTTGACCCAGCGGGAGACGGTCTCGGTGTTGGCACCATCGGCGACAATGGCAATGTTGGGCTTGGTGTAGACAGCATCGGCATAGCTGGCAACGTACTCCTCGTTCAGGTACTTCTGGCCGGGAAGAGCTGAGTAGGGAGCAAGAGGAGAACCAAGACCGGTGTGGAAGGCAACGGCGTGGGCGTTGTCGAGAGCGATGGCAGCGACGTTGGAGCTGTTGGCAGCCTGGCGGAGGTGCAGGACACGCTCGATTTCCTCGTGAAACTCGTGGGCTACACAATTGAGTCAGTTTTGCGAAGCCAATCGCATTGTATCGCCATGTCTTACTGGTGTACTTGGTCTGAGTGACAACCTCGGCAAGCAGCTCAGCGAAGTAGGGGAGGTCCTGCTTGAGGAAGCTGGCGCCGAGAACGAGGGCCTCACGGGTGTGGGTGGCGGTCAATTGACCACCGAGGAGCTCGGATTCGCGGTTGATGCGGAGCGCAGATCGTTTTTGCGTATTCTGTAACGTCTCGGTTAGATTGCAAAAAGCTTAACTAGGCTTGCTGATGGTGACGCACCTTGAAGGCAAACTCCTCAAGGCCAACAGTCAGGCCGGGAAGAGGCTGGTAACGGGTACCAGCCTTGGCAACGATGGCGAGCTTGGTCGTGGGACCGTGAGTCTCCCTGGAAGCTACCTTGAGGCCATTGGCATCGTTGGTTTCGAAAGCGCCAGAGGCGGCGGCAGCGAAGCCTCGCTGCTGGGCCGGGCGCACGCTGCAGGAGCGGCGGGCAGCCTGCTGCGCGTTTCTCGCGAGGACTGATCTCGAGATCATTTTCGGATATCGTGGCGTAGGCAATTGAATGAACCTTGAGCCGTCGTCGAGGAGCAATTGAGCACCAAAAAGAAGTGCCTCGTCCAACTGCTCTCCCGTCTAATTTTCGGACACGGGTATTGGGCCAATCACGTGATGGCTATTATTCCGCAGCTGTTTCTGGCCTGGTCCGCTGGGCAAAAGCTTACCGGAGCGCAGCGCTCAGGTCACTTCCAGGTATCGCTAGGCTGCTGCAGAGCGAGCCAGTTACCAATCAGATACAGTGCCGCAAGCCCCGTCCAGCCCACCTCACTGATGGTGGGCTTGGCCCATGCAAACAGGCAGAAAAAATTCATGAGAGTCACATTTTTTGACAAGCTTCTCCGACTATCAGCCTACTCGTCGATTTTATATTTTTCGCCGCGGTATCCTCTCAGATAACTCGGCGTCACATCTAACACCTACTTCAATGACTTCAAGGTAGCCATTGTTGAGCTCTAGGGATAGTGAGAGGATCTCTAGGAGCGATCGCAATGCTTGTTGTTAGTCAATGCAGTCTGCGCGTGCCATCGACGCACCGAAGCTAACCGTCTTGATAGACAAAGCATGCAGCTGAGCTCTGTGCTCTCCTCGTGAACGACCTTTATGGCGAGCTTCCATCGGTATGCCTACTAGAACCAGCTGTCATCGGCATAGGCAAAGGACGGGGAAATTTGCATGCTAACTTGTCATACTGCTGCAGCGTATTCTTGCGGCCCTCCTCACGAAAGGGCGATCAACTATTGCACAGCTCGCCCAGTACACATCCCTTCCGCCACGATACCTCCGAAATGGGCTCAGTGCATTGATCCAGCAAAATCTACTCTATCACAATACCGAGGGCGACGGCAGAGGCACGAGCTATGAAGCGAACCCCGACGCTTGCTACAGTCTTGTGCGATTTGGCAAGATTCTGGAGGCTATAGAAAGCCAATATGGCACCGCCGAACGCGACTTGGTGCAGACGCTGCTCCAACTCGGATTTGCGCGAATCGCCGACTTGACACAAGCCTTTAAAGGCAGAGCACCCAAAGCGAATGGGCATACCAACGGATCAGCAGATTCCGGTCTTATTGAATCAGAAACACACCTCAATGCAGTGCTTGGGAGGCTGATCCAGGCTGAAATTATCGAGACTATGCGAGCGGACAGCTTCCGCAACCCGCGCGATGTCTTTCGTGAAATCGAACACGAGATGACGAGAACTGCACCGGGCGAGAAGACGAGCAAGATTACCAATGAGCAGCACGGGCAGATTATGTCCAAGTATCGTGCGTTCAAGGAGCAGGGTAAAGCCTTAAAAAGACAACTTGACTTGACTCGCGGCACGTCGGGCAAGCGACGGAAACTGCAAAATGGCAGAGGTCGACATCTGGAAGACGAAGATTTCGGTGCTGCTCCTTTGAACCCCAATATTGTGGTCCGAGTCAACCACGAGAAGTGCCTGGTTGAGCTACGCAACCACCGACTTGCGACATTCGCCGCAGACATGCTTGGTGAAGTGACTGGTACCGTTTACCGGACGCTCCTTGACCTTTTATCTTGCGAGGTCTCGAAATGCCGGCCGGACCAGTTTCTAGAAGAGGAAATGCCTGGCCATGGACTATCTATCTCAACACACGACATATTTCAACATCTAGACGAGTCTGTCAATGTCCAGAGCGGTATTGGCAAAGCTCCAAGAGATAAGATTGATGTTGCGAGCGCCGAAAAGATCAGAGATGAACCTCAAGACTCGGACAGCGACTCGGACGCCTCAGACAGGGAGATGCCGGTGCGGCGACCATCTGCACCTTCACGCAGCATAGACATTGACATGGATGATGGGTTCGGCGACTCGGATGAAGAACACGGGAATGGCGTGGCTCACACGAACGGCGATGGAAAGCCAAAAGTCAAATTTGAAGATGGCGCATCATCAAAGAGCAGCCGGCTGGAGCAAATGAAGCAGCATCTGTTCTTGCTAGCGGAAAGCAAACACAGATTTGCTAGACACTGCGGCTCTCATGGACAGGGACAATGGACTGTCGACTTTTCCAAAGTCATGAACCGCCTCAAGGAGACGGAGCTCGACGCGTACATTGAGCAGTCGTTTGGTCGTCATGGACTACGGCTTACCCGTATCCTGCGTGAAAAGGGCAAGCTGGATGAGAAGATGTTGCCGTCTGCCGCGCTGATGAAGAAGTCGGACGTACAGCTCAAAATGACTGCTATGCAGATGGCAGGGCTCGTCGATATTCAAGAGGTGCCCAAGGACAACAGCCGCATGGCCAACCGAACACTGTTCTTCTGGTTCTTTGACAGAGAGCGGACGGAAGCCCAGGTCCTCGACGATATTTACAAGGCCATGGTGAGGTGTCTGGAAACACTGCAAGTCGAGCGGCACCGAGAGAGGAACATCCTGTCGTTTGTAGAACGAAAGGATGTGCAAGGCAAGGAGGAGGAGGTGATGACGGCGGAGCACTACAACAAATACAACAACCATTTGGAGAAGCAGGATAAACTTCTTGGACAGGTTATGCGACTCGACGAGATGGTCGCCGTTTTCAGGGATTATTGAGAAATAAGGAGAGAGCGTTACTGTTGTACAGAGTAAATTCAATCGGAGCATTCTTATTCTGTGATACGTCTGCACATGTCGTGCGCCGACCCCGCGGGGTGGGTTGGTACCACGGTTTGTGACAGGATCTCGTCCCACTTTGTAGCCGCCGCGAAGTTTTGAGCATCTGCACCGTTTCGTGTTCTGTGAGATCGTCGAATCAAAGGTAACACGAAACTTCTTCTTTTTAACTCTGCTTCTTTCTTGGTCGTAGCCAGCACCCACCACGGGCTCGTGACACACTCCGACGTCACACTCTGACATGAGTGAGAAAGCACGACGGTTTCTTCGCCCGCACGGGTATGATAAAGCCAGGCCGACTTAGTACTTGGATTGTCGTTGATTTTGACCAGCGCCGCTTCATTGCAGTCACGATGAATGAGGAGCAAAAAGAGGGATACCTGGCATTCAAACACCTCCACAAGTTCGTGGACGACCAAAAGACCCGACGAGTTGGAGATCAAGTTCTCCAAGGAGGGGGAAATATTACCCACCTCGAAAGATAGAAAGGATGACTATACGATATGTGTGTCTCATCCGCCTTTGGGTGTGCTTAAGGAGAGCGTCGGGAAATAGTAACACGCTCAGAGCTGCTCGTGGTACTCCGTAGACAGACTATGTCCGAATATTGACTTGGTTGCGCGGCCTTCGTCTTCCACTCCAGCACAAAAAGTGAGTTTGCCATGAAAGACGCTGAAATATTGAATTTGATACGTGAATTATATCAACTTGGCTCATAGTTAGACGTTACTTTCTTTACGCACACATGGACACATGAAACGAGATGTGTATCTGTGTGCAGCTACCAAAGCACCCAAGCATTGTCTCGTTTGACAAAATCGCGATTGATGAGCTTCAGCGTGGATTTGTTGGGTCAACAAGTGTATTTATCACCGGGGGAACGCTCGATGAAAACAAAAGCCGGGTCTTCAAGCCCAAGCGGCTCCGCCAGCTCACCGAAGTTGTCGACGTGCTGAATCTACGCCACCGCATCAGCCACCAGGAAATCTCGCAACATCCTCATCGATGAAGAGACAGACAACCCTATGATAGTCGACTTTAACTGTTCCACAAGGATAGGCCAGCCAGAGTACGTGGAGAGCGGCAACGACGTCCCAGGGTGTCATTTTTACCATGTACGAAGTCATCAGTCGAGATACCTCGGTACGGGGTGCACGACATGATGTGCAAAAGTTGTCAGAAACTGCGAGCATAGCATGGGTACCGCATTCGGAAACTCAGCTTGTCAGCCCTGTGTCTGCATTTCGCGATGTGCTGAGGGCACGGCGCGGGAAGCGAAAGGAAGCGGACATGGCGGTGACTATCGACGCAGATACCCCAGAATGCATTGAATGACCACGGTTTCCGCAGCCGCCGGAGACTGGGGACCAAGACGCAAGCTACAGAGCAGGGAGCGAAGCCTACTATGGAAGATGCTGTACAACTTGACGAGGGAATAGGCCGCTGGAGGAGGGCAAGCCGGTGTTGAACTGGCAACGCGTGCCGCAGAGGAAGCTGGAGCCAGGGCAGCAGATTCTGGCGACTGGAGAATCTGTAAGGGCTGAAGTTTAGTGCCATCTATAGTGTGAAAGATCTATATAAACATTTTCTTTTCAATTTCTCTTTTCGCCTTTGTAGGCGTGATAACGTTATATAGATCAGTAACAAGGTGTAGTTGCGTACCTGCCTGGAGAACTTTATGCCAACTTGAATGCTTGAAGATCAATTTAAATAAAGAAATGCGCAAACAGACCCTGAGTAGCTGGAGTAGCAAGATTCACCCGAGAGTCTCAATACAATACTCTTGATTCCCACAGTTTCCCATGAACATCCTCGTCATCATCAGGGTAGCACTCTTGGGATTTACAGCGCTAGCCTCACAAAAAATTAGCGGGTGGAGCCCCTGATAAAGCGGTTCCGGTCTGCCAGGGGGTGGGGGGTGCGCCCAGCACAGGAGCGCCAGCGCAATTTACAGAGGGGCGGGCTCTCTGCTGGAAGGCTAGGAGCGCTAAAAAAGTATATGGGCATATGCCCTATGCCGAGTCGGTCGTCGCGTGCTCGGCTGTGCCTGAGGAGAGGACCGAAGTCGGGCGAGGAGAGGGAACGGGAGAGGGAGCTGATGACTACCATGTACCAGATTGCGTGGTTATGTGCCGGAGTAATTATGGCCTGCTTCTACTATTACTAGCCATACCCGACTAATTACCCAGTAAGTGACTGCAGCACTTGATAGCTGGCTGTCTATTCCGTACCCTCTAGCACCTTGGCTTGTGCTGTGCTGCCCCAGCTCAGTCACTCATCTGTCCCAGTACCGGACCCCATCTTTTTTTCCTCTCCCGAAAATCAGGAGCAACTTTGCGACTACCATCCTCAAGCAACCACAAGCAAATTCCCACGAGTTGCTCTCCCAAAATGTCTCCCGCTGCTGGCGCAAACGAAAAGGAGTCTAACCTTGCTAGACTCCTCGGTTCTGGTACGATTGCTCTCGCCTTCATACGCAATTGCGCGTCGCCGCCTCTGCTCATCGCCCGTGGCCGATTTATTCCGCAATCGCAGGAACCGTTTTTTGCTAACCCAAACCTACAATCACAGGCTCTGCTGGTATTGCCGAGTTGGCCATCTTCCACCCCGTACGTCGCCGACGACAGACACGAGACAATGCCCGATCGACGAATTGCTAACCTGGTGCAAAGGTCGACACCATCGCCAAGCGCTTGATGAGCAACCAGACCAGAGTAAGTCGACGTTCGCAACAGCACAAAACGGGGACAAGAGTTTTCTGTCCCGTCGCCTCTTCGGCCTTCGGTGTGCTGACTCTTTTCTTTCTTCTCTCCCTCTAGGTCGCCAGCGCCAGCCAATTGAACCAGGTCATCTTCAAGGACAAGGCCGCCGCCCCCTTCGGCCGCAAGTTCATCTCCCTCTTCCCCGGTCTGGGCTACGCCGCCGGCTACAAGGTCCTCCAGCGCGTATACAAGTACGGTGGTCAGCCCGTCGCGCGCGACTGGCTCTCCAAGCACTATGGCAAGGACTTTGAGAACACTTTCGGCAAGAAGACCGGCAAGGCCGTCATGCACTCGACCGCTGGCAGGTATGTCACATGCGCACCCGACACGCGAGCTCTTGGGCGTCTGCTAACCGCACTCACAGTCTGATCGGTATCGGTGAAATCGTTCTCCTGCCCCTCGATGTCCTCAAGATCAAGCGCCAGACCAACCCCGAGGCTTTCCGTGGCCGTGGTGTCCTCAGAATCATTGGTGACGAGGGCTTCGGCCTGTACCGTGGTTGGGGGTGGACTGCTGCCAGAAACGCCCCTGGCTCTTTCGCTGTATGATTCTACCCAACTACACAGGTCATTTCCAGTGTGCTAACTTTCGCCTTCTATAGCTGTTCGGTGGTTCTGCCTTCGCCAAGGAATACATCTTCCAGCTCCAAGACTACAACAAGGCTACCTGGTTCCAGAACTTTGTTGCCTCGATTGCCGGTGCCTCCGCTTCGCTCGTCGTCTCCGCCCCTCTGGATGTCATCAAGACCCGTATCCAGAACCGCAACTTCGACAACCCCGAGAGTGGTTTCCGTATTCTGTCCAACATGGCCAAGAACGAGGGCGTCGGCAGTTTCTTCAAGGGCCTTGTGCCCAAGGTATGCATACACCCCTACCCCACGATGTGCGTCTTTTTTAGGACTTGCGCTAATAATACGCGAATCGTAGCTTCTTATGACCGGACCCAAGCTGGTCTTCTCCTTCTGGTTGGCTCAGACGCTGATTCCGGCTTTTGACGTCATGTTCCGCAAATAATATATTTTTAATCGACTCTACGACGAGAAAAGACAACAAAAGCTGAATGTGTTTTGATTATTTGGGAAAAATATATAAAACATCAGACATGATGTTTGGCTGGGACGTGACTCGGATTTTTATTACTGGACATGGGTCAGATGCAGAAACATGCGGCATATAGAAGCTCTCAGCTCTGTAGAATACAAATGGGGCGTTTGAATCGTTTTATTCAAATCAATATTTTCCACTGCGTATAGAAATAATGAATGTGAGACTTTTTTTTATAACAAGCAAGGGTCTAGATGCATTTTGGCGCCCGCTCTCAATTGATCAGTATGGTCCGGTGCCCAACTACAGCGCGTTGGTTGCCGGGCAACGACCACCTTGCATAGTAATAAACAAACTCCGATATCAGCTCCGCCCGCCACATCAGTGTCCGCCCATAGCATTGACAAACCTCCTTAACGTCTGACGACAGCTTTAAACATTTCATTGTTACGATCTTCACACACAA
Organism: Lecanicillium sp. G3; assembly: GCA_037575805.1. NCBI lineage: Eukaryota > Fungi > Ascomycota > Sordariomycetes > Hypocreales > Cordycipitaceae > Lecanicillium > Lecanicillium sp. G3. The sequence continues at coordinate 197,925 of JAZHPD010000019.1, read as the reverse complement.
GCTTGCAGACGCTGCCATATAAAAAAAACTCTACGAAATCTTCATTGTTTCCCTCCTCCTCGACCGCGTCGCCCGCGACGTCATCGGCTTTCGCCTCTCATTGTGGATGCGGGCGCCGTCCGCATTCTTGACATCCGCGCTGCATTCCAACAACCGCACACCATGCCCTATACAGAGTCTGAAGCCTCGCGCGAGGCAGACAGGCCGTCGAGACATCAACATTCTGCCAGCGTAGACCAGAGGTCCAGGGCACTAGTTCCCATGTACGTTCTTTTATCCTCCATTGCTCGCGCGGGCGGCTCGACGATTGTGTCTCCTGTTGTTTGCCCATGTCTTCGGCGGCCGCTGCATTTCAGAGAAGAGCCGCAGACAGCACTTCGTCCCCGGGCTTCTGTCTTTCCCCAAACACAGAGAGCCCGCTATCCCGTGCCGCGGAAGCGAGCTTTCCAAACATCGCGAGTAAATGAATCTATGGCACAAGCTAACCCGAACCAGGTGGGACAGTTCGGACCCCGAGCGCGCGCCGCCGCCTCTGCCGCTTAACCCGCAGTCCCCCAAGCTCACCTCCCGCACCGGCACGTCGAGCGCTATCCAGTCAGCCCACGCTGCTATGAACGAGCGAGCCCGCGAGAGCGCCAGCAGTCACAACCCCGCCCGCCGCCTCGACGGTTCCCCGGAGCGCGCGCTCGTCAAGGGAGGCTCCCACCGGCGCATGCAGTCGCTGCAGACCGGCAGCGTTCGTGATCTTAGTTGGATGATTGAGCAGGGCTCGAGCCGTCCCTGCACGCCCACAGAGTCCGTCGCCTCGTCGGCGCCGCCTGCACCGGGCCCCAGCCTGACGCCCATTGTCCGACCGACCGCGCGGCGACACGCAACCCAGAGCATCCTGGGCGAAAATACACCCCCTCCTTCGTCTACTATGCTCGCTCTCCAAAACATGTCTTCCCAGTCATCGCTCAGAGGGGCAGCAGAGCCTCCTCTGCAAAACATCACAAATGGCTCCTCGCCCGAGGAGAAGCCGCCGCAGTTCTCTGTAGATAACATTGCTTCTCAGCTACTTGGCCTGACGAATATCGCCACGGCTCTTCAGAAGGAAATGTCTGCCCTTACACGACGAAGCAGAGACAACGCCACAGACCTTCTCAGCCTCAAAGAGGCCACAAGCACAAGAGATGAAGATATCCGCAAAAGCATCCGAGACTTGGTCGGCCAAGTCAACGATCAAAATAGCCGCCTCACGCTTGGCTCATTTGGTGGCCTCATGATTGACAACAAGCCTCATCCCACCTCTCCTCAAAGCCGATCCGTCCACCTCCCCAGAATCCCTTCACCCAAGAGCTTTGCCGATTCCATCGACAGGGGATCTGTCAGCACTCCTTCTCTCACAGGAGGCGAGGCCAACGCGTCAGTTGCTCTTCTCGAAAAGATTCTGCGCGGTCTGGGTACTGCCGAAGGCGAAGAGTCGCTTGTCGGCCTGCTCACGCAGCTTTCCCAGAAAATATCCGGAATGGCCACGTCATCAAAGGTGGACGAACTCGCACAGTATGTCCGCGCTCAGGCAGACAGCGCCATTGTTCAGTCACGGCCCAACGATGGCAGACCTGCTAGCTCCAGCGGCCTTGAGCTCGATCTCCCCCGAGGCGGTCCCATGACACAACGCGTCGAGCACCTTCTACAAAACGTTGATAGCCGTCGCTCCTCCGCCCCTGGAGGTCGTGGCGCCGAACTGCTCAACGATGATCTTCTCAAGATTATTCGATCCGTGAAAGACAGTGTCGCTCAAGGTGGTGGCTTGACCGCCGAAGTTAAGGCTTTGGTGCGAGAGCTCCGCGGTGAAGTCCTGGGCATGGGCCGAGAGATTGCCAAGCGACTGGAAACCATGGACAAGGCCACGCCGCAGGGAGGGGATGATGACGGCGACAGAAAAGATGAAGTCTCGAGAGTTATCGACCAAGGTCTACTTCAAATGAAGGAGCAGCTCAATCTTGTTCTTCGCGAGCACCGCCGGCAGTCCGCATCGTCGTCTTCCTCTCAGAAGACTGTGGTTGACTACCAAGAAATTTACAATGCCATGCGCGCTGCGCTGCGAGACAACGAGGCCACTCGCGGTGAGATGCCCGACCTTAGCCGGGACGATGTCATTGAGGCTGTACGCGATGCTTGGGAGGCGTACAAGCCGGAGATTGACATTGCAAAGTCGGGCCTGGAAAGGGAAGACATCATGGACTGCCTGAAGCAGGGCCTGCAGGACTACCAGCCTCAAGATGAGCGCCCCCCGGCCGCCACCAGAGATGAGGTCTTCACTGCTGTTGTTGAAGGCCTGAAGCACTTTGTCCCTCCCCAAATGGATACGGCTGCTTCCTTGTCCCGAGATGAGATCATCGAAGCTGTCCGCGACTGCCTCGAGGAATTCGAATTCCCTGTGGCCGCTGCCGCTATCGGCAACGGCAGCGACATGACGCACCAAGACATGGTTCATGCTGTCAAGGAAGGACTTAGTGGGTTCGAGATGCCCCGCAGCGGAAACTTCTCTAGCGAGAGCAACGGCGAGATCATGACCCGACTCCAGGACATCATGGAATATATGAAGCTCGAGTTTAGAGCTGTTTCGGAAGAGGCCAAGGACAACGTTGCGGCCAATGGCCGTGACACGGAACAAGTCCTCGATGCAACCAAGGATGGTCTAGAGAACCTTCGCGTTTCGATCGAGAGCTATGTTGACCGAGTCTCGGGAGAAACAGACAACAAAGAGTTTATGGATGGCCTCTTGAGAACTATGGACGACTTCAAGGAGGACATTGCCAGACTTATCTCTGAATCCAGCGAGGGTTCGAAGAACCAACTGCAAACTGAGCTGGAGAGCATCCGCGAGATTGTCAACACATCGATGGTCCCAGCTACGCCTCAGGGAACGAATAAGGAACTTCTCGAGGCGCTTCATAATGGCATCAACGGTCTTCGCCAGGACATCCATCGCCCCCGTGCGGATACCAGCGAAATCCTGGACGCCATCAACGATGGACTGAACGATTTGCGTGCCGGCATTGACCGTGTCACAAACAAGCCCGTGGATCTCACCGCCAATGATGAGATTTTAGATGCTCTCAAGGCTGGTTTGGAATCTGTTCGCTCCGATATCGAGACCCTCCGTGAAAACAGCAACGAGCGCGCTGTTGCCGCCGTTTCCCGCGAGATCGAAGACGAGGACAAGGCCATTATCCCCATCGAAACCGCCAAGCAGGATGACATCAAGAACCTCGAAGTCCTTATCACGCAGCTGAGAATCAAGGTGGAGGCAATGGAACCAGATGCGGAGACTGTTCATAAGGAGGACATTGCTCGCCTGGAAGATATGCTTCGCAATGTTCAGGAGGGCGTCGACAACATTCATGCCCAAGAAGCTGAGACCTCTGCCAGATCCGTTGGCGACGAAGGCAAATCCACCACCGCCAGCGGTGATGCTGCAACCAAGGACGACGTCGTTGCCATCGAGACTATTCTTCGTAATACCAAGGATCGTCTTGACGACTTGATTGACGGAGACCAGGCTGTCCGCAAAGAGCACATCGATGCCATTACCGATTTGATGAACGATCACAAGGAAACTATTGGCGCCTTTTCTGGCCATTTTGAGGGCATCTCCCGCAAGGAAGATGTCTCCAACCTGGAAGAGCTCATTGCCCAGGTCATCATTGGTATTGATGATCTCAAGGAGGCGTCCCAGAAGGAACCCGAGAGCGAAGAGGACCGCGTCACAAAGTCTGATGTTGAGGCTATAGAGGCCCGCGTCCTCGAAATCAAGTCCGCTCTCGACGGCCTCTCCGACATGGACTTCGGTGCCATTTCCAACAAGGAGGATATCTCTGGTCTCGAAGCCTTGGTGAAGGAAGCCAAGGAGAAGCTCGACGAGTATGCCGAGACCTCAACCAAAGCTCTGGATGATCGCCAAGCTGAAATCGTCGGAGTTGGTGAGAGAGTCACCGAAGTGAAAACGTTCTTGGAGGAGTTCCAGGAGGCTGTCCAGACCAAGCTCGATGACGGGGCTACTGGTGTCGAGGCTCTGGGCAAGGTCCTTGAGAGTATTGGAGAGAAAATTGACAAGAACGAGAACGTCGGCGATGACCTCAAGGAGATGTTTGAGACCATGAAGTCCGAGTTCGAAGTCTCCAAGGAAGTGGTGGCTGGCGCCAGACTGGAGAGCGACGAGAAGCTCCAGGAGGCCACCGACAACATTGCCACCAAGATCGAAGAAAAGATCGGAGAGCTCATTGCCAAGTACGACGATTACCAGGCCCAGCTTGATGAGAAGGCCAAGGCAGGTGAGGAGCGCAATGTTGAGATCGAGGCCGCTGTCGTCTCCACAAAAACTGTTTCCGAGGAGCTGAAGCTTCTGGTTGACACGTTAGGCTCTGCCGTGACGGAGTCTCTGGAAAAGATGGAGGAGGCCTCGAAGACTGTCTTCGAGAAGGTGGAGGAGCTTGCTTCGAAGACTGGCAACACGGAGGTCGACAGCAAGGTGGAGCACCAGCAAACCCGTGAGCACGTCCAAGTCGCGGTCGAGGCTGTCGAGGGTCTCCAAGGCGAACTCAAGGAATACCAGCCCCAGATTCTCGAAGCCGTCAAGGATATCCTCCTGCTTGTAGGCGAGCACTTTGAGCACTCCAAGACGTCTGTCAATGATATTCAAGACAAGATTGTCGAGGTCAAGCCAGTCGACCAGGCCATGCTCCCGCCACCACCCGAAAAGTACGACGACTCTGAGGTCAAGGAAAAGCTGAACCTGCTTGCCGACCAGAAATACGACGACACGGAGATTCGCGAAAAGCTCAGCATGCTTGTTGAACAAAAGTACGACGACTCAGAGATTCGCGAGAAGCTCAGCATGCTTGTTGAACAAAAGTATGACGACTCTGAGCTTCGGGAAAAACTGGACCGCCTCTTTGAGCAGAAGTTCGACGATGCGGCCATCCACGAGAAGCTGGACAAGCTGACCGACCACAACGCAACTGCCGCCACTGCTTTTGCCCAGCTTGCGACTCTTGATCAAGTGCACAAGTCGGTCACGGACAACTCGGCACAGCTCTCGGAGTTCCTTGCCAAACAAACGCAGCGCATTTCTGATGATCACGAGGACCGCGAAAAAACTTTGCAGGATACCTGCCTTGCTCTGGAGCGCAAGCTTGCCGAGCAAGAACACCTTACTGCTTCGGTTGCCAGTCTACGAGATGAGGAAGACAGGATGAAGCAGAGCGTGGTGAACCTACGCACCGAGCAGGAGAGTCTTATCCGTCAAAAAACGCGCCTCACTGGAGACGTCTCGTCTCTGGAAACTGCTCTGCGGCTCAGAAGAGAGGAGCTGGCAGAAATGGAGGCTAGAGCAGAGCGTCTGGAACGCCGCATCGTCGAAGGTGTCATGGATCACTCAAGAGTGCTGCTCATGAACAAGGGCGCCTCTGGCGGCCGAGACAACATGAACAGGAAGAGGGTAAAGAAACCCGTTACTGTGGAGGGTGAGGCCAAGTCCTCTCCCCGACCGGCTGTCAATATGGCCCTGAATACCCGACGCAGCCTCGCGCCGGCCACACAGAACGGAGCTGCGCGACGTATTGCGTCGCTCAGCCAGATGACGCCCAGCAACTCGTCTTCGGCCGTCAAGCGCAGCCAGAGCGTGCGCACGCCGGGCGGAGCGGCCGGCCACCGCAAGCGAAGTTGGGGCGGTAATCTGGGCAAGGGCTTCGGTGTCGAGGACAAGGAGAATGTGCGCGTGGACGAGACGCTCGACGAGGTTTCAGAGGTGGGCAGCCGAGCTGTCTCTCGGGAGCTGGCGCTGAAGGGACGCAACAGCTTCGCAGGCACGGAGCTGTCCTCGCTGCTGGACTCGGCGCGTGAGGAAGATGAGGACGAAGCCGCCGAACGTGATGACGACGAAGATGAACACAGCGACGCAGGCACGATGAGGAGAACGAGTGGCGGCACGACGATCGTGTCGGGCAGTGACTTATACACCGAGTCAGACATGTACAGCGATTACGACGACACGGCGAGCGTGTGGACGGAGAGCGTAGTCTCGAGGAGCTCGCTGGGAGGCGGTGCCGCGGAAGGGAATGAGATGATTGTTCATGATGATGGAAATTGAGGAGGATGAAAGTGGAAAAGATTGACTTGGTTATTTTTATGTTTTCAGCGACGTGCGTTTTGGCTAAGGGTGCTTTTCTTCTGGGAGGAACACTTCCCTTTTCTCTTCTCTTTTGTTCCTTTGTGCTTTCAGCAGAGGCTTATTATTTATTATGAAGTGTATAATGTATTTACACATGGAAATGTAAACATGTTTACGAGGGCTCATTTTGCAAAATTCAAATCTTATGATGCGAGGGTAATGTGATGTCCTGATGTTAGTGTGCTGGTAGTTGTCGCGTGCTGGCTGACCAACTTTGACGGTTGGAGTGGGAAGAAAGATGCCCCGCCAAAGGTCCTTGTCCACCTCCATCAACCGCAATCATGGCCGAGCAGAATATCCTTTCGACGCCGGAGCTTTCGCCTCTGGAGCAAGATGTTCTGGATGAATACGAGAGATTGGCGAATAACATGAAGCATGTAAGCATACCGAACCCTTCCCCCAGCGGACAAAGAGTGATGGAGGGTAGACGCGCGAGGGCACGCGCCTCCTCTCCAGTACGCGTCCTCGTCACTGGGAACAAAAAAAAAACCGCTCGCATGTGCAGCGAACAATCTCGTCGAGGAAAAAATCCAATCGCATTTGCTATAAATACGGAAAAACGAGATATACATTTTTTTTTTTTTTGAAAGCAAAGCAAATACGGAGAGAAAAAGCCCTCCCCCGCTAACAGAAAATTGTGTGGCAGCTCGCATCCCTCCTCGACGACCTCGCCTCCAACCCGACGACCGACATCCTCGACGGCCTGCGCGACCTCGAGCGCAAGACGAGCATGGCGTTCACGCTGCTCAAGGCGAGCGTGTACAGCATCGTGCTGCAGCAGGAAATCGACTGGGGCAACGGCGGCGAGGGGCCCGGCGGCGCCGACGACGGGCACGCGCCGCAGCACCGGCAGCAGTACGCGCCGACGTCGAGCGCCGCGGGGAGCGATTATGATGATTGAGGAGAGGGATGGGGTTGGGAGATGTGGTTTGTGAACAGAAATTGGCGTTTTTTCTATGAGATTATTTTTGGAATTTGATATACCCGGCGAACGACGAATATCTAGGTTTTTTCGAGATGAATACCAAGGCATATATACATAACTACATCACCACAAGCAGAACATGGTTCTTGTGCATGTCTAACCACAAACAACAGAGGCAAGTGATTCTTCAATTGTGTAGTTTTCTTTTTTGTCATGCATTGTACAGTAGGTATACATACACTAGATCTAAAAAGGCTCCTCGAAGCCACAAATCTATGGCAATAAAATGGTTTAAAAACGAGAAAAGAGTTGGCTAGAGACAAAGATAGAAGCAGAGGGACAACTTGAATCCATACTCATACAGTGCTTTTTTTGTTATGCGCAGCGGCCGCAGCCACAAGAGTGCTGGGGAGGGAGAGAAAAGCCAAAGACGCTGGGTGTCGTCGTTTTTTTAATATACAGAGCCGCCGTAGTAGACCTTGCGGGCGTCGGCGAGCTTCTTGCCGCGGCCGCGGGCAATCTCCTCGGGGTCGACTTGGTTCATGAGCGCCTTGTAGGTGGCGAAGACGGAGTTCATGGGGTTCTTGGAGCGCGGCATGCGGGCGGCCACGTCGTGCAGGCCGACGGCGCGGCACATCTCAAAGATGCGGTGGGGGACGCGGAGACCGAAACCTGCGGGCATCTGTTAGCTGGAGCGGTTCATGTCGTTTTTTATGCTTTTGGGGTTTCCTAAGTCGGGAAAAAAAAAAAAAAAACTCACCAGGAGGTCGGGCAAACAGCTCGACGACCGTGCCGCTAATCTTGGCCTTGGAGTCGCCGTAGATGGTGCGGTTCTCGTAGCGGCGGATGGCCTTCATGTTGCGGATGGCGAGCAGCTGTGCCGTGACGGTCGCCGACATGAGATCGGTCGACTTGGCCATGCCGACGCCCAGGCGGCCGTTGCCGTTGCCGGCAATGGCGATGATGGAGCTGCTGCGCACCTTGCCCATGCGGGTCTGGTTGCTGACGCTGCGGTTGACGAGCACCTTGACGTACAGCGACTTGATCTCCTGGAGCTTGAGGCCCGTGATGCGCTTGATCTCCTGGTACTCGCCCTGCTCGTCGCGGCCCCCGTCCTCCGGGTCCGCGTTCATCTTGTACAGGCCCTCGACGCCGGGGATCTTGCCCAGCTCCAGCGCCTCGGCCGACTCGGCGCGCTGCAGGCCCGCGGGCCCGTCCTCGATCATCTCGATGCTCGACGGCACCACCTCAGCCGTGGTGTCGTCGGCCGCCAGCTTCTCCAGCTCCTTGCGCCACTCCTCGTCGATGGCCTTGTCGAGCTTCTCGGCCTGCGCCTCGGTCAGCAGCGTCGACGGGTCCGCCTTGCCGTCCTCGAGCGCTGTCTCCTTGGCGTCGTCGGCGACGAGGTACTTGCTCAGCATCTCCGGGTCCTTCTCCAGCGCCGCCAGCTCCGCCTCGGTGAGGTCGATCATCTCGGCGCCGTGGCTCTCCTTGACGCGGCGCACGGCGCGGGCCATGGCGCGCCGCAGCTGCGCGTCCGTCTTGCCGTCCGCCAGCTTCGACAGGTTCTTGGAGAACTCGTCCACCCACTCCTGCTCGCTGGGCCACTTGTGCTCGCGCGGCCGGCCCTCGGGCTGCGGCTTGAGGTCGTACCGCGGGTCGATGGTCGTGTAGTCGTCGACGTACGTCGGCCGGTACGGGTCGTCGCGTATGCGGCCCTGCACGATCAGGTCCTCCGGGTCGATGGCCGCCTCGCCCGCCTGGATGGCCTCCATCTGCTCGGGCGTGTACTTGCCGCGCAGCTCGGCCAGCTCCTCCTCCGTGTACTCGGGCATGTTCTCCTTCTTGAACTTCTGCATGTTGGCCGCCTTTGTCAGGCCCAGCTCCTCTGCCTTGATGTTCCGGAACCGCGGCTGCCGCTTCGCCCGCGCGGCGGAGCTGTGGAAGAGCCGGCAGGGGGCCACGCCGACGACGGCGGCGGCCGTGGGCGCCGCCTGGGCGACGCATCTGCCCAGGGCGCTGCGCGCCGGTCGTACGACGCTCATGGCTGTGGCTGGTCTGTGGAAACTGCGTGGCAGCGTTTGTGCGGAAGCAATTGGCTGCGTGGGGAGATACCACAGACGAGGGGCTGTTGGGTGAGCAATGGGGGTGCTCCTTTCGTAGTGTCGCGATGCTTGCTCACACGAGCTTGGGGAGATTTTTCTGGCCCTGAAAATGCGTTGTCGCCAATGGAGATTGCACTAGCCACAAATGCACCGCCACAGTCAGGACAGGAGTGTGGCTCGCGGTGCGTCACGTGCGTGTCTTCTAGAACATTTCCTGATCGGGAAATGCCGTGAGATCGAGACGCCTTGTAAGTAATGTGTCGATACCCATATGCAGGCGCGTTACTTTACAATTGTTACATTTCTATTAATGGCAACTTGCTTGGAGTCGAGTGTGGTGAAGTTCATATTCAGGAACTTCCTCCTTCCCATACTGCTATTACGCCGTGGCTAAAGCATTGTATGCTGTAGCACAAGCCTCCGCCTCTGCCTACTAAGATAATGTGTCCATAATAAAATAAGACATTTTTGATAATCTCTTTATTCGCCCATGACATACTCTGCGGAGCTGACACCTGCGTGCTGTGGAGGCACAGAGAGGCCGACGTCCCGTGAGTTCTGGACCACAAAGGCGGCGGCTATCTTGGTCATGCTGCTGCCTGCAGCAACTCCCCCATCCCTGAAACATCGTGAATTCCACGATTCAGATACATGTAGTCGATTCATGTATTTTTATTATTTATACACCCCATGTGGCGGTTCTTCCCCCCCTTCCTCACCCCCGTAAGGCGACCAGCTGGGTGCCTGTCGGGCTCAGGTCCTCAGCTGCGGGGAGCAAGTAGTTCGCCCACAAATGTGCTCCTGCCACCGCGACGCAGTATTACGCCGGAGAGCCGTTTGTGTTGTCTCTTGCTAATATCCGAGGGAAGATTAGCGGTGCGAGGTTTCTTCTCCGAAACCGGCTGTTCTTTTTTTTTTTTTTCCGCAATGCTGCAGCGAGGTTCGGGTATCAATCACGCAATGCTCGGAAGGTTGCCTTGCTTGGGGCTGCTATTTTCAACCCGCATCCGCGCTCTCCTGCAGACTTGCAGACTGGCATTGATGACGAGGAGTAATGCGTGATAAAGAGTAGACAAAAAAAAAAAAAAAAACCTCATGCAGACCCTGACCGGGCAGATATTTGCTGGGCTCTGGGAGGTTTGGGAGCCATGCTATGCGACTCAAACGGTCATGCCAAACAGCCCGAGTTGGGCAGCTACTATCCTTAACGACCGGTTTCCAGAAACACAAGCCTTGACCAGCTGAGAACCTGTATCGGCTTCAAAACCATTGAATTCAAAGGCGAAGTGAGGCGAATTTGGCTTCTCATCTCGCAACCCCGCACTCCAAACAGCTCAACATGCATGTTGTGGCGGACATGATATATGCATGGGCCGAAGACAGCCCATACGTCGAACAGCCCTTTATGACGCCAGAGTGCTTGCAAGGTTTCGAGGTAATAAAAGTGACAAAATATGCATCATGCATGAGAGTTTGTTGCCGATGCTACAAAGGGCGTGCTTGTCCAACAAATGGTTGTAATTGGACATTTACATATGCCGCTATTGGCACATTGGGCCAGTCGCCTTCCCCCCCCCCCCCCCCCCCTCGGCAGACATATCACAAATAAAGTAGTGATTGACGTGCAGCTAGCTGGCATAAAAACAAAGAAAATTATGAATGGAAAAGAAATCGAGCACAAAGAAACAGCGCACACGCACACCTCACTTAGTAACTGATATCAGTTCTCACTTTCACTCGCGACGTAGCACCAAGTAGTCTCGCCCATGCATGACGGGCGTCACGTTCAGTTCATTCCCAGCCTCCCCCTCCCCCCCCTCCTTTTCTTCTCGAATTTCCTATGGATCGTATCAGTTACATGGAGCCCGAGTCAGATGACCTTTGCGGCCGCCTTCTTCGCCCTCGCAGCCAGCCCCGTTCGCGGGTCCGATTAATAAAAAAAGAAAAAGAAAAAGGCAGCCCATCGTCTGCACGCACGTGTACTGCTCGCCCCCCTACCCCGTCTATTATTGCCCATTTTGGCAAGCCGTGCATCTATGGAGGCGTTCGTCCTGAGGGAACTGAAGTAAAGGCTAGAGTATGCGGGAAACCCATGTCGAGTAACACACCACCGTTGAGGCGTGTCCCGCGGGCGTTGTGGCGAGGCTGCCGGGACGGGGTTTACGAGGCGCAGTTAGGCAGCCATGCGTGCAGCCTGGCGGAAATCGCGATGACATTGAAAGATAAACCCGAAAAGTGTCTAGAAACCTCACACCGTTAGCCACTTTGCGTGTCATGCCGGCTGCGTCGGCACATTCACAGTACGGAATGCTGTACAAGCAACAAGTAACACAACGCGCAACTTCACGGTGAAGTCGATTTAACGTATTGTAAAGACTTTTATATTGTCTATTGTAATGGATATCCATCCATGAACCGCCATTTCAAAGTGGCTTGCCAATTGCGCCTCGAATGTCTATACATATCCCCCCGCAGCCAGTGCCTAGCATCTAGCATTTACCACAGCGTACAGATGTAGACGAGATTACGCCGTAAATTTCATGTCATCGCTCAAGGGTCTCATTTGAAAGTGGCAGAGCTTATTCCTCGAGACGGAACTTGCCGCGTGCTGTCAGGACTTGCCGCCAACCATGCAGGCCACAGGGCCGTCGCGCGTCAATCCGCACGGCTGAGGGGCAATCAGTCAACGCAGTTTGTAACTGTGGCCTTGAAAGATGGCGGGGCCCATTTTGGTGATCTGCGTGCAGGACGCGGCGTCACGGGATACGTCGTAGGAACAGACCTTTTGATAGGATGCTCATTGGTTCGCAATGCAACATCAGCTACCTGTAGGCGAAACCAGGTGCACATCGTATTTTGTGATTGCAGAAAATTGACCATCCTCTTTGTTCCAGACGAGGCATTTATCCTTGGCAGCGGAAAGCTGGCGACCCAGCCACAACACGCGCTGGCGCCGCTCGTCTGCCAGCGAAGGCATTTCAAACATTTTCTCGTCATCCTCCAGTTTGTCGCTCGAGAACCAGCCATCGGGAAAGTAGTGTTTTGAAAATAACAGACCGCGCATGGCATAATCCTCTGGCAGCGGGCGCAGCGGCTCATTGGGAGGGGGACGTGGGAATTGCTCATCCTCCATTCTCGCCTCCGACATCAGTGCTGGTTTAATCTCGTTGAGTATCTCAGCGGTACGCTTCCACGGGAAGTTATCCCTCATAAGCAACATAGCCTTCTCGTGGCTCGCCAGATAATGCATAAAGACCATGATTGTGTGCAAAAAAGGGAGAATATTGGCGTCTTCCTTGCGTTGAAAAATCAAATCACACGTCTGCATCATAAATTTTGCGGCTCTTTGGAACACGTCCTCGGCTGTTTCTTTATCGACAGTCGCGTTCTTTGGAGTAACATTTGGCGCTGCTGCTGCTGTGGGAGCAGGTCTGTCGGCGTGTCCTGTAGGAGTCAGAGCAACAGCCAGAGGGTTTGTCGTGGCGCCATAGCCAAGTAATGAGCAAATCAATGAAATTCCCATGCAGTAACTGCGTGTCTTTGCGTTAGTAAGGCCAGGTGGAAAGCCAAAAAGAATATAGACGCTTACCCCGGGTGCAACCACTCCTTATTCATTGTTGCGATTCGTTCGTCCACAGAGCCAAGAAATTCTTTAATCGATGATTCTAGGCGATCGCGACTCTTACCTGAAAAGAGGATTCCATGAACTCTGACAAAGGCAGCATCACATGGATTTAAGCGCGTCGAAGTTGAGTTCAGAACCGGGTCGAAGAGAGTCATGATGCTATCCCAGGCACTCAAAAAAGGTACCGGCACACAGAGAGATTTGTTGTAATAATACAGTTGCTGGAGCGCGTCAGGTCTGGCCAGAATGGCAAGGTGATGGTATAGGCGTCCGACTGTCGGTAGTCTGTCTGAGGCCTTGGTGTACCAGTATCGTGACACGGCGGTCCAAATCTCACGATCCCGGACATCGTCGTCTTCGATAGCCATGCGGTATCTGCCGAGGTCCCCGAGGCATTCGATCCAAGTCTCCACAAAGTCGGTGAGAGTTTCGTACAGGAGAGTCATGGTGCTGTATGCCATGTATATAAACGTGAGCATGTATTCGATGGATTCGGGAAGTCTTGTTCGCAGGAACTCCAGAAAAGATTGAATGCCGTGCCTCCACATCCGCGCAGGCATGCTATACCGGGCAGGAAGACGACGCAAGGCTTCGTTCGCTGAGGGGTGTTGACTGGCGAGAAAGAAATCATGGTGCTCATGCAATAATGTGCGGTGCAGCGCGATGAGCTTCTGATACTGCTCGACATTGAGATGCTGACCGGCTGGAATGGTGGGGTTTGAAGGGTTGTCAAGTTCTCTACACTTGGTTTCCACGAGTACCAGGCCCTCGTATATGCCCTTCACTTCGGTAATTAATTGATTTTGCGTAATGGGTTTGGTTTCCGGCTGCCGAAAAAGCTTGAAACCGGGACTGAGGGTAATGTCTGGCCCATGTACAGTGGCGAGCTCGGTCTTATCTGTTGAAGAGGGTCGGTTGCTGTGTCTTGACCGCTTCTGGGACGAGACTTTGGGGCGAGGAGGTCGACGGGCCTTTGGCTCTTCGGGTGGACCCCAAAGTTGCCGACCGGACGTATTCTTGGACGTCTCCCCCCGGTCAAAGTCGTTGACAACGCGGCTGCGCCGATGCGAGCGGCCAGGTGTTGTCGGGGGTGATGAGCCTTGCGCCAAGGAAGAGGGCGGCGACCGTGTCTTTTTCTGGACAGATGCAGATGCAGAACCAGATAGCTCTTGAGAGGGTTGTTTCTGATGTTTGGGGCTGTCTGCTGTGATATCAACGTCCTCCATTTGCCTGGAAACTGGCCGCTTTCTGGGACTGCGTTGTGTGCTGCTTTTGGGTGAATTTGCGATGCCAGACTTTGGCGAAGCACTTCCTTGCCTGCTTGAATTAGAAATGAGCCGCGATGAGCAGGTGGTAATTCTGCTGACCTTTGCTCAGAAGCATGGATGGCCATTTTCTTAAATGCCTCTTCAATGTTGAAATCTCCGGCGAGAGTTGAATGTTTTGGTTCGTCAGCCAGAATATGAGCGCGAAAGGCGTCAAGATCTGGCTGGATGTCGGCAGCGCAGAGAGGACAACAGAGACTACGGTCTGTGAATTCTTGGCGAGCGTTGTTGCGGAGGTGAGAGACCCAGCGGTTTTGGATTTCAGCCATGACCGATTTCACGGCAATTGCCACGCAATGGCATGAACGGCAGTGAAGGGGCAGACTAAAGCGACGCGAACCCACTTGAGAGGCAAGAGAGCGGCGATGCAACGACCTGAGGCTCGGGCCCGTGGACTGAGAGGGTGGCGCGGCGACGCGTGAGCGTGAGCGTGAATGTGAGTGTGAACGTCGCTGTTCAAAACACGGTTGATGAGGCGAGGCGAGGCGTGGCTGAGAGCGGGCAGGCCAAGAAGTTATTGCCCGATGCGCCACTGGTGCTTATTGCAGCGGCAGCACCAAAAACAGGCAGCTATACGATGCGAGTCAGCATATCAGACAGCCACGGATGAGACAATGGGGTAAGTTAAAATGTTAAAAAACGAAATAAAAATGAACGCAAAGGGAGTTCCATCCTGGAGAAATTTCAAAACATCGTGAAATGGAAAAAGCCAAGACAAATGAATAAGCGCTGGTCATTTGCGTTGGCGCCGGGCCACGAAAAGGCGACAAAACTAAAACAGGCCGGCTGGACCGCAAGGAGCATAGCCAAACTAGGCAGAGGACGGACGGAGCGGCGCACCGGATCCTTGCAACATGCTAGCCAGCAGCCCGGGTCTTGTGGTCGGGCGTCCAACCAGCTTGCGGGCGGGATAGGATGCTAATATGGAACCGGCACCAGGCTGCGGGTGGACACAGCGCAAGGAGGCGGGCAAGAGGCGCACAAACTGAGAGGGACACGAGGGCGAACAGCGAAAGAAATCGATCGATGAGACAACAGTTGCGACAACGGCGACAAGTGTTGGGGACGTGTGAGGGGAGTATCACTCTGATATCAGAGTATCACGTACATGAATTGAGATGCGCGGGGTGCGGGCGACAAGAGTATTCAGCGTATCGCTTTGAATGGCCAGTTTTCGAAGCCCAAAACAACAAGGTGGAGTTGTTGTTTGAAACGATCCCTGAAAGAATGCCACATCAACAAACAGACGATGCTGTTTGCGATGATGGCCAGCCCAGGAACAGAGGGCGGGCAGAGCGGGATAAATGTATGGCTGGATGAGAGGACTATACGGCGGTCAGTTTTGCGGTTAAAGACGCAGGTGAATCAGGCTGAGCGACAGCCGCCTTTCTTGACTCGATGCAAGGTCGGCAGAAAAGAAAAACAAAGAAGAATAAGAGTTGCCTTGTTTGTGATGAGCATGAGCAAGGGCATGAGCAAGGGCCTGGATGATGGGGATGTATGATGGATAGCGAGACGTTTGAGGGCGTGCGATTTGGAGATGTGTGGCGTGAGCGTAGGTGTGGCGTGTGCATGCGTGTGAGGATGTGGCTGAGGAAGGCGAGGGGAAGGTGCAAAGAAGGCTCCTCCTGCCTTGCCTTGGGCGAGCGCTGTAAGCAGCAGCGGCAGCAGCAGCAGCAGCAACAGTGACGAGGTACCTGGTACATGGTACATGGCATGGCCAAGGCCTCCGCAGCAAAAAAAACAACAAAAATATCAAGGAAAATAAAAGCAATCAAAACTCACTCTCAGTAGCTAGTAAAATTAGCTGCAGGACAATCTCGACGCTGCAGATACTGGCAGATCTGGGCTGGAGTGGCTGCAACAGCTGTTACTGGTCAGCACATGGCCCTTGTAACGCGGTACAACCACCACCTGTAGGTACTCGGTATCTTGGCCCTCCACAGAACTCGTGCGCTTTTTCTGGTTTGTTTTGGCTTACTTGAGGGGTAGAAGCAAATGCGGACAGGGACCAGGGGCCCTCTGCATGCCTAGAGTAACATCATCGTCAGCCGTATATTCCATGGGCTATCCGTCATCTCGGTATCTCGACGGCCCGTTGCAGGGTGCACGAGTGCCCGCTGCAGGCAGGTCGCGCCCCCTACAGGCTACAGCGGGCTTACCCAGCCCCCCCTCCCTCGATGCGCTAACAGAGGCCTGGCATGCGACACACACATCCTGGGGGGGGGGGGGGGGGGGGTGGTCGCTGCAGGTTGCGACAAGCCCCGGCCGCTGTAGCGTGGTTCGCAGGTTCGCAAAGGCGACCCCTAACTAGTGTGCCCGGCTTGTGGTGTAGGGGAGTACGGGTGCAGCGCTTGCCCTGATCGGACATTTCCATCTTGCAAAACGCGACTGCGAGGGCTGTGACAGGGAAGAAGAAGAAGAATATCAAGATAATTCTTACAAATGATGTAACAATCGGAAAGGAGACGGCAGGCCAAGCCAATGTGATGGGAAGTGCAATAGGCTATCGAGGTGTATTGAACAGGGCGGAGAGGCGGCAGCAAGGCAAAGCCGGTGCGGAAAACTCGGGCAAAAATAACAAAAAATGCTAAAATCAAGTCTTTGAAAAGAAGGAAACGACAGGATTCTTCAAGATGTCTTGTATTCGTACTTTTGGAAAAAAAAAAGAAAAAGAGCATGGCGAGGCCCGGGCTTTATATACGTTCATCTCTGCCCATATGCTTACCTTACACTCGTGAGAACAGAAGGCTCCCTCAAGGCATGAACCTGTGGTCGCCTTATGCGAGCATGCACCTCTCCCGAATTAGACAAATGAAGCACAAAAGAATTCAAAAAAAGGTAGAGAAATACAAGCGACTGCCTAAACGGCCAAGCTTGTCTTCAAAGAACAGACAGGCATCTCGGGCGCACAGGAAGGGTTGCACAGCTCCAGCTACCAACGCTGCCAGCTGCTCACAACGCACTCCGAACTTGTGCATAGCTGTGTTAAATCTCTGTAAAAGAAAAACAAGAAACACTTGCCGTTCTCATCCTTGCAGGTCTGCGCTTGGCCTCCACACCCGGCCGCATGGCCGCCTCCCCTCTTTGATCCCACCACAACCGCAGCAACAACAACAATAACAACAGCATCTCCAAAGAGGGGTCGAAAAAAAAAAAAGAAAAGAAAAAAGGAGGGTCAAGACAAACAACTTCAAATGCGAACCACGACGCCGCCTCTCAGGACTTGACCCCATAATCTTCCCCGGGCGGTCCGCGATGTGGGCTCACTTACACCGATGGGTCTGGTATCTGAACCGGCCGGGCAGTATGTCTTGTTATCCCTACACCACAAGCCTGCACCGTGAACCCCCCCCTCAGTAATTCCACGTAATAATGCAAGATAAACATCATAAAAACTGGTATCATCAAGTCTTTGGACCTGAGCAAGCACCGTTGTCTCTTGCCTCAGCCCTGGCTTTCTGAAGCGGAGCTGACACCCCGTCGTCCACGTCATGGGCTTGTTGGAGGCTGCTATAAGACGGGAAACCCCGGTATAGCGGACAAATTTACACGAAACTGCTTCCCTGGCCACTGATGAGCCCGTGCCGCTATTCTCGTTACCATTCCCTACCCCGTGTCTACCGGCAGCGGCCTCGCATGTTTATTCTTCTATATCCAAGCATAATAGAACACATTAACTTACAAAAGGCTCAAAATAAGAATTTTTGACGATGATGACGGCCCGAGAACGTTTCCACTTGACCCACAGCGTCGCCATGCCCTTCTCCCGGATGTTCTCCCGCTCGGCAAAGCTCATCAGGAGCCACAAATCAAGAAAATACCGGCATTTCTGCAGCTCAATGCAGCTCGATGGCTCAACTTTACACTAGCTTCCTGTAAAACAAATAGTAAAGTCTTTGGGTCAGTAAAAATTGCGGCCCGACAGACCACAGATGACTTCATCTCCGCCCTCTAACCTTGACACGCGTGGCTCGTATGTAGAACACCTCTTTATTCAGTCACATCTCACCAGCATTGCAAATTGATTAACTGGCGTATTCCCAGTGCAGCATCTCACATATTACAAAAAAAAAACTCTAAATCCCGGAACTTCTGTCTACGAGGGTTGGCTGACATTGTCGGCCACAGAACCGGCCTGGCTGGTGGGGAGGACAGCCGACAGTTGCAGCCATCACCACCATCACAAAGGGTTGACACAGGCAGCCACGACTGTACAACAGGAGCTGTAAGGCTGGCGAATACTTAGCCTTAGGCCTGGAGGGCTGGGGATTCAGCTCAAATCCTGTCGTATACGGACGGCCTCCCAGATCTTCGTCCGAACACTTTCGCAGTCCAGCCATCTTTGTCTTTTCGTGCAGGCGGGCTAACTTCTCCGTGCCTCACCACCGCATTCACTTTCAACCAAAGTCAAAATTTTCACAGAATGGAACTGTAATTGGCCAAATATTGGGCCACGCCATACGGGGCCTGTCCAGGTTGAAGGATATCGCGACGCCCCAGCCACCGTCTCGGCGCCTCTCCTCGTCTTTGTCTGCCTTCATCGTGCCACAACCGTCGCTCGGCCCTGCCCCTGACAGTGAACAACGTCTGTGACTCTTACTGTTTAGGAAAACGGGCGACTGTGGGCGTGATGGCGGAGGCTGCTGTGTTTCCGTGGGGGTACGCCCAACGACCTCTGCCAGTGGCTAACAAGCTCCTGGGACTTATTGAATCACAGCCACTCATCCGCAAGGCGTCGTCACGAAGCTCCTCTGAAAAGAAAATTATCTCATCATGTTGCTAAGACCGCCGCATAGAGAAACGGCGTAAATTCCGCGCTCGCGCTCTGTGTGACGATGGCTTCATCTCCGTGACAGGTCTGTCTGTGTCCTGAATCTTCCGAACGCGAAAACGAGCCGGCAAGAGTGAGGTTACGCTGCTGCTGTCCTACTTATTCTGAACAATTACAAGTATCACAATAGAAAGGAAACCAAGGCGGCTCACGGAATCATGGCATTGGTTTAAGCCAAAGGCAGCGAGACGACGCGTGAAGCGGGATGCGCCAGGGAGGTCACACATACCGTTGGCGTGAAAGCTGCCAACGACAAAAGTACAACAGTTCAAAATAGCATAGTAATTGCTATACGAGACAAACATGGGCATATCTAGGCCTTTAGGTTGTAACATTCGAAGTGCTTCTCTGTCTGTCGCCTTCCGCGCCTGCTCCATGAAAGTGGACATTGAGCGTTTTCCTCTGACCTCCTGGCACCAAAGAAACAATTCGATGCCAGTGTCAGACTGATATTGCCACTAAGAGTTGGACACATCATCCTGGAGTCTGTTGCCTGCCATATTGAACCGAACGCATCATGCACGGCTCGCCTTGCCTTGGGTGCCCTGTCTTGGATGCAGGCAACTGACCTCCTGCGATTCACACGAGCCTCTCACTGCCTGTCCAATAGCCGGAGGCTGCATCTTCTTGCGCTGCCTGGACGGGCACGTTACTTCCCAAAGGGCGTGCTTGACTGAGAATGCCAACATAGTGCCCGACGTCATGCAGCATGCCAGGTGGGCGTGCGACGAGGGTCTCGAATATTCTACTTAAGATGTAAAATCCAAGAAAGTGCGCCACATATTAGTAAAAAAATATGCACAAATATCCTGGAATAAAAGCTATTCACAACGTCATTGCTCCGAGAATCGTCCACACTACGGATGTTCCGAAGCAGCGAAGCAGACAAAAAAAATTAAACTAGAGCGCCGTTAGACTAGACCGACTCGAATATGATGAAGCCTCGAGTCCGATGTACTTTACCATAATACCAAAAAAATGAATCGTGGGAACCGGTGTGAAGAGTATCAAGCCTTGCGCAAAAACAACCCCCACGCAACAAGCTCGACTTACATGGGCACCTACCCGCACCCGCACCCGCACCCACAACCTCGCTCTAGCTTCCTTTCCGCATGCAGTCACCCTCAAGTAACATCACCAATACGGGCCTATCAGACCGAAGATAGGCAGAAGAAGAAGAAGAAGAGAGAAAAGAAGGCCCCAGTGATTCAACTATAAGACAGCTCTGCAGCACGGATACCGGCTATTGGGGGCCGACGGCTCTTTTACGAGACTGCAGGCGCTACTGCGCAGAGACACAGTTGTGCAACTACTGCATGCCGTATCGGATATGGGTAACACGGGCTGAGGGTTTTTGAAAAAGAAACGGCTGAGAGGGGACAAGCAGAACGTACCAATGAGATCCAGCAAGCCGGAATGGCGCTGGGTGCTGATTTGGCGGTGTGTAACCCTCACCGGTAAACCGAGATGGAGCCCCGGAGCAAGGATTACACAACGCGTTGATCTGTCGCCATTTGGAACTTATGGAAAAGACATATCAAAGGTATACTACATGTATTTAATTTACATCAATTATTCGCGCTGAAGATAATAGGACATGATGCTTTTATCATTGTAAAACCCGTTCCTGTCTAAATTTACTCTTATACATGGTATCTTGATATCGGACTCGCAGTTGTAGCAGCGCACTTCATTCCCCGACTCCTCTACCACCTGTGTTTCTCGTACCCAGCCGCCTCCGCCATCTTTCTCTCAACCCTGTCAATGGTCTCCTGGTCATACAGCTCCTCCAGCTTAACCCCTGCCTTGAAAATCTGCTTCTCGTGGCGCGCCGCCTCGTCCTTGGTCATGCAGACCAGGTCCCGCAGGCGGATGGTCGAGCACTTCTGCACTTCCTTGCCCTCGCCGATGACGGACACGTTGATCGCGTCGGGTCTGCGCCAGCGAATAAGCATGAGGCGGGTCGGAATACCCGTGATGGCACTGCGAGCATGGTACAGCTCCTCGGTCAGGAAGGCAACGTCGCCAGCCGTGATGGGCGACCGCAGGCCAATCATGTCGGGCTCCCAAAGGCGCGCGAGCTTCTCCTCTGAGCTTTGCACATAGTTGACGATGCTATCGTACATTTTGTCGCGGCCCTTGGCCGGCGCATAGTCGACCGGGTAGCCGGTGATGCTGAGGATGACATGGTTGGCTACCGTCATGCCAAAGATGGCAGGCATGGTGCCAAGAACGGGCAAAATGCGCACGCGGAAATTGGGCATCACGCCGAGGTCGCCGACAGATCCCTTGTCGAATTCGGCCTGGTCCAGGGGCAGAAGCTCCGCCTTGCCTTCGCCCGACTGCTCGGTAGAGTACACGACGGGGATGCCCTTGGTGACGCCTAGGAGCTTGAGTCGCTTCCGTGTCGCCCTAGACAGGCCGTCATCTGTGCTGTTACCAATATCGCCGATGATGATCTTGGTCGGGTCGCCCTTGCAGCCAGCGCCCATGGAGCTGATAACGGGCAGGTCGTTGTCGTAGCAGTACTTGAGGAGCGCGACCTTTGTTTCGATGTTGTCGATGGCGTCCACGATAAAGTCGGGCTTCTGCCCATCGCGCCACGGCCCGAGCATGTCTGCTGCCACATCGCCCTCAAACTTCTGCTGACGCAGGTCGAACTGCGCCCAGGGCGTGATAGCCATGAGGCGTCGCTGCAGGCAGTGCACCTTGGACGTACCCACGTCCGCTAGCGTTGCGACGGCATGGCGGTTGAGGGAGCTGAGAGTGACTTGATCAAAGTCAATGAGGCGAACCTTGGACACGCCCGATCTGGCCAGCGAAGCGGTGCAGTGAGACCCGACGCCACCGCACCCGACTACAACAACAAACGACTTTCGTAACTTGTCGAGTCCCTCGGGAGTGAGGAAGACTTGGTTACGGGCCAGCTGCTCTAGAATAAGCTCCTCATCGAAATCTCCAGCTTGCGCGCGCTGCGCCAGCGCCATGTTTCGGGCATCTTCCTTGTCGGCAGTTGTCTCATTCGAGGCGCCAAAGCTGTTGAGCTGCAGAACAATGTTAGCAATTGGACGTCTCCAAGCCCCAATTGATAGTGGCTAACGTCTTGCCTTGTTTGTTTTGTGTTTTTCGTCCAATGAAGGAATTGAGCTCTTGAGCGCAGAGAGCCGTTCTTCCCTTTCAAGGGCTTGATAGCCAAAAATGAGGGTTGCGACGGCTGCCCCAGAGACTACAGCTGTCGTGATGAGCTGCGCCCGGGGAGTAGCAAACATATCTGAGATGTAACCACTCATCCTATATTCTCCTTTCCACCAATTCCTTACTCTTTTACATAGATTATTTCCCTCTCCAGGGCATTGGAAAGCGTAGTTGAGTCAAGCATCAATGCCACAGTTGAGGTGAGCAAAAAATTTAGCTTAGTCATCCATAAAGATGATTTCGCGACGCAGGTACAGCGCTCTCTCTGCTCTCCGCACGAGACGCCAAATACCCTTACGAATTTGAATACGAATCAAATACAGCATTCGTGAGTGTGCATGTAGTGTTGGATTGCCACACAATGCTGCGGCAAAAGCTCGCGATGCGGCAACTCGCGCGCCATGCGCGACTCGCAAACCCAACGGCCAGCTCCTGGACCGCAAGATGCGCCAGGTCCCTCGCTACGCAAACGCAACCCATGACGAGCAAAGCACGACCGAACCTCCCGTTTCTATACACTCCTTCATCGAGTCCTACATCAGTTCGCTATTTTACTTCCACGCGCGGCTCGTGGATCAGGTACGAGGTCAAGCAGGCAGCTCGTTACACCATTGCGCTCTGGGGTATCCTGGCCTCGGGCTTGGTGATTTTCTTTTTCGTCCAGGAGGAGTATCTTGAGCGCAGCCACCCCACTCCCCACGAGTGGTCGTTTCTGACGAGGAAATTCATGCGCGATGCAAAGGAACTGCAGGACCCGGAAGACGGCAACATTCTTTGGGCCAATGCCTTGGGACGGGCCCGAGACGCTCTCATGCGACTGAGCGACCCATCCAAGGACGGTGCAGGGCTGATCAAGCTGTCGGAAGCAACGGAGCCCGAGCTTAAAGACCCTGCAGAATTCGTCCCCTACGACATCTCGACCAAATCGGAAGAATGGCGGCGCGGCTACTTTGAGGCCATGCTGACGGCGGCAAAGACGGCAGAGCATGTGGACGGCTGGGTTCTGGACGTTACCCGCAACATGGTGTCGCCGGCCAAATACATGATCGGACCCTCGAATCCCAAACCCGTACCGATCCCCCCTGGAGCCGCGCATGCGCCTCTCGAAGAGAACTGCGTGACTGCTTTCCCGACTGCCGACAGATGGTACATCAAGATGCTAGCAACGAAGGGCTTCACACCGCGACAGAGACTCGAAGCAGCTCTAGAATACTCCAGTTTCATGGATTACAAGGGCCAGCCAGAGGCGGCGCGCAGTTTGCAGGAACTTGCACTTGGCGAAGCAACCAAGGGGATCGACGCTTCGAAGCTGCCCTACGACACTAAGACATTTGTTCTGAAAGACAAGGCGGTGTCCCCTTCGCTGAACATTATCGACGTTCTGACGTCAATGGCAAACTCGATGGCCCGCAGTGGCAACATTGCTGAGGCTCTGCCCATCTACATTTCGCTGCTCAAGGCCCGCCGCGGGCTCTCTAACGAGCAGCCAAAAGAGACCAGGCGACCCAAGAGCGTACCAGTCTACCAAACGGTGATTGACTTCTTCAAGCCGCCAGCGTACCCAGCCCCGCCGCCCGACGGCACGCAGCCGCCCTGGCGCAGTGCCGAGGAGCGATGCCAGGAGGCGTCGCTGCAGATCTACATTGGCGAGATCCTGTATGCAACATCCTCCAAGGACGACGGACTGTCGTGGACGAGAGACGGAGTCGACCTGGCTGAAGAGCAGCTCCGCTCCCTTGGTACCACTAGCCAGGACAGCAAGGAGGTAAAGAAGCTGTGCCGCGAGTGCCTGGGCACCGGCCTCGAGAACTGGCACACCATGGTCTCGCGGCTGGCCAGGGCCGAGAAGGCCAAGGAGGAGGGCAATGCGGGCAAGAAGCCCGGCATGTTCTCGTTCTGGGGCGGCGCGAAGGAACCCGCGGGTAGATGGGCCGCGGAACAGGCAGTGGTGCAGGAGCGGGTGCGCCGCACAAAGGAGATTATGGAGGATGTGGCTCGCCCCAACAACATGGTCTGGAACTGGTTCAAGGCATGATCTCTATTCATTCGTACAAAATTGGGAAAACGAGAGGAAATCCATTCTTTCGCTTTATGTACTCGGCACTTTTAAACGGCTTGTTTAAAGGCGAGACTGTATTATTACTTGATACCTATACCGTAGCCAAATATTGAAAAGGGCAAAATCTTTTAAAAGCCTACCAGATCACAGCGAATCAGCCGAAGTAGAAATCCTCTCACCAAGGCTCGACAGGAAGGTGGTTTCCTCCATAATCCTCCTCCCCATCTGAATTCGAGTCGGAGTCACTCTCAGGCACGCGTCCCGTCGCTTCAAAGCGCCTCCACCGCCGCATAATCTTGATCTCCTTCTTAATTTCCTCCTCGTTGAGCTTGGAAATGTTGGGCCTCTCGTGCTCGGGCAGCTTCTCCCATGCGTCCTCCGACGGCTCGGCGGGCGGCGGCTCGATGATGGTCACGATTGGATTCTCGTAGTTGGGTGTATCGGCAACTTCTTTCATGTAGTCGATCCCGGACTGGAGGGCGCAGATGAGCGCCTTCTCGGCAAAGTTGGGCTCGCCAGAGGAGTAGCAAGGGAAACCAAGAGCGGGCACCGCCTCGCTAGGGTTGCCTTCGGGTCCGGAAAGTGGCACGTCGACTTGTTGCTGGGAGATTGTGTAGCCGCGTGCTCTCTATAGTTGATACTCGTTAGCAGTGTATCCTATTTTAGAAGTATAGTTTGTTACCTTGGCAAGGAAATCTTTGAAGCCCGTCTGCTTTACATTGCTGTAGAACGCAGGAGCATAGAACAAGATGCTTTCAAGAGACGATTCCCACTTTGCCCATGTCTGTTCTTCGTCTAGCAGAGCAGTGATCGTCTCGCAGCTATCCCCGGCAGCGATAATGCTCAGCTTCGCGTCTTTTCGCGCATTCCCTCGAAACACGGTCTCCATAATCGTTCGCGCATGGCACAGCGGGCTCTCCGACCCGGGAATGGAATTCACCTTTTCGTCGTACTTGATCCCCAGATGCACGAGGCTCGGCAGCGGCAAGAGCGTGCTCTGCGTCACGGTCACGGCCCTTTTTCCCGCGGGCCACCAGTACGACTCGCCCATGTTGGCGAGGATGATGCCCGTCGCGGGGTCGCAGCGCTGGATGGCCTGCACGACCGACACCATGCTGCCGTTGTTGATGCCCTCGGGCCCGGAGATGACTCTGCTAGCAATCACGCCCAGATCCTTGGTGTGTTTGCCAAACACGACAACGACGCGCTTTGCGTCCTTGATGTTCTTGGAAACGAAAATCGGAACGTGCTTCGTGTCAGAGCCGAGTGCAGCGGGTGGGACACTGGTTTTGACGAGGCCTTCGACTTCGAGCCTCTCGTGGATAATGTCTCTAACCGCAGCTATGGTTGCAATCAGTAAACGCTTTTTCGTCTGCTCATGTCTCAGCTTACTGTCAAATGCAAACCGTTGACGCTGGTTAATACGCTCATTCTTGTTCAGAAAGTAGTTGAAGTAGTAATCTGGGTCAGCAATCGAGCGAATCTCATCTTCATCAGTGACAAAATAGCTACTAGAGTCAGCTTCACAATGCGCCATGTAACATGAATGAGCTTACCCAAGCTCCTTCAAGCCGGAAGGAAAGTGTGCTTCTGGTGGCAAACCGGCCCAGGTTCGGCGGAACATCTTGGAAATTTGATGATGCTGGGGGAAAGTGGTGATATTCGGCCAAGATGTTGCAGAGAGCAAAACATATGGTTTCGTGTTTGGGCGGAAAGCGCGTGTACTATTCACCGCGTCTAATGCAGCCGTCCGGCAGCTGGCAGGTGTCACGAGAAATACAAACGGCGAGTTGCTAAGCCGCCATGTGGAATGTCAGATTTGGTTTCTTGGAAGGTACCCATAAGAATAGCTATGAAATGCAAAATTGAACCGGTATTCCCAAACTCCAGGCTACATGTGTTCATTCATTGACTTGTTCATTACTTATTAGAGCTGGGCGTGTAGCGGCTGCGGAACGCCTGGCTGATGCTAAAGCGGCTTCCCGTACCGGGCATATTTGAAGCCAACGCTTCTTCCAGAGCAGATTGTGTGACGGAGGCATCTATAGATTATCAGCATAATTGTTCTACGAGTGCGAGATATGGCGAGAAACTTACCGTCAAGGTCGCTAAAACTACTGCCCATACTCGGTGTTCCATCACTTCCCTCCTGGGATGACAATTTTCCTTTGCCAGATGGGCTTCGCGCTGGTTGCTCGGCATTCTGATGCGAGGCCTGTGACCTGAACCGTCGAGCCTTTGCCGATTCAGGACCGAGAGCACCTGACCCTGCCGAAGAGTCCGACGTCTGAGACTGATGAATGCGTTCACGAGCCAGGTGTTTGTTGGCACGCTTGTTAGATAAACGGCTGTCTCCGCGCAATGTGGAAGCCAGATCTGAGGCCGAGTTTTGGTCTGATGCAGCTTTGTATGGCTGAAATGCGGGCTCGGATTCGTCATCTTCGTCGTCATCGGCCTGGTACGAGGGATCGGTCTCCTGGTATCGGGGAGGTCGTCGAATAATTCTGGATTGCGCCGGGCTCGACTCGTCTTCGGATGATTCACCAGAGCTTGACTCTGCAGGTCCCGGTGACGCTACATCTTCTCTAGCGGGTGTCTCTTGGGGCGTTGATGGTTTTGGCGCGGGCGCTACAACGGGCAACGAGGAGAGGCGTCGACGGCCAGCCGTCTCGCCCGTAGGTCGTACCTGAGCCTGTTTGCTATCCGGGCGGGGAGAGGAGGCAGCACCTTCGCGAGATATGGTATTCCCTGAGCCACCACGAGAGATGGCAGGCCTTATTATGCTGCCTGCATCCGCGCGAGGCACCGGCGAGTCGCGGCCGATGGGCTGCCCAGGCTGGGCTCGTCGGTCGGCGGCCGTGGCAGATTCGGTGGCGGGCACAGGAGAGGGCGCGGCCGAGCCCTTGGCCGCAGCAGTCGCCTTACGGACCTGCGCGCGCACTTGTGACGCATGTCGTTCGGTGAGGTATGCCACTTGCTTGAGGAGGAAGTCGACCGTGACGTCGAACCTAGCTGCTCTGGTCAAGGTTAGCCGTTTGTCGGGTAGCATCGGCGGCTGGCAGGCGTGTCCTACATATCGTTCCCTGGAAAGTGGTTAGCGGGCGAAACTGCAGCGATACGAGAAAAAAGCCATCTCACAATCTATTTCTTTTTGGGCGGAGCTGGACAAGATGCGCCACAGGGCTTCGTCCTTTTCCGAGTCCCAGTCGACCTAGCCAGAGGTTAGCAATCACAGCTCCAAAAAGGCCTGGCAGATAGCTTGCCTGCGGAGGGTCGACAAAGTCTCCACGGGGCCTGGGAACCCGGATGTACAGCGTGTATTTGGGTTCGCCCATTATGGATGGATAAATGATATGTGCAGATGAAGGATGCAGGATGGAAGAAGCGGGCGTAGCTAGAGATGAAGCTGGAGAGCGATAACCGGCATGTCACTGTAATGGGCGGCAGGTATCCACACCACAACCCTTGGCGCTAGTGGGGAGTCTGGCGGAAGTGTGAAGCGACGCCCGGGTGAAGTATAAAGTTTGGAGGAAGACATTTGGTTTGGTTTCTATTTCTAATTTCTTATGCTTGTCTTAGTTCCCAGGCTCGGTATTTGTTTGCGACTGTGCTGGGGACATTGTTGGCTTGGCAGCGCGTACTTAACAGAACGGTATCATGTGCCATCGTCATCTACAATGAAGGACGGCACTGTACAGTAAGATGTACCAGGTAAATGCGAGACAGCTCAGCCGTTGCGTAAAATAACAAAATACCATCTTGATTTTGTTCTCCGAGGTCTCCGCGTGCCTTATGTAGTGGCTGGTTCGCCAGCTCCAATGATATAGGCGTAGACGGCACAACCGCGACAGGATGTACGCTATAGCGCATGATGGGACAAAAAGACGAAGAAAATACAGGTATGGGATTTCATGGAACCATATGGATTTAATGGAGATATTGTACGTTTTTGTGCGCTCAGTGGAGTTATAAGCTGGTTATTACACGCCTGTGAACCGCCAATGCGTCTTCGCCTGTGAAGTAGAACTAACAAATAATTGGAAAAGCGAGCCATTCCATCTCTGTACGAGTGATTTTCTATCTGCTAAATCCAAAGAGGGTCAGTTTGCACCTATCATCTGTACAAGACAAGTACCATGTACCTCTGAACAGCTCTGCAGACAGCAAGCTACGCTGTGTCTAGGCCTGCATTGTAGGGTTTTTTCACAACTACCTGCGGTCGCTGCCACACCAAGCCAGCCTCATCACTCATTAGCGGTCCTGGTTGGCTAGATTGCCCCGAATAAACAAAGATTCGACCATCATAAATACAAGGAGAGCTTGAGACATTAAGCTGCTATATCATATATAACTCAGCTGTTACTTTGATAACTGTAGCTCAAGCTCACGTACCTTGTACTTTGGAGCCTAGCGACGCGACGTACTACTCACGGGGCATCATATAGCTAATCAAGTACCAGCATAGCGGGTGTGGCTGACCGTAGAAGATCGGGGTTTATGAGCTAGAAAAAGATAATCATGTAAAGCCTAAAAGAACTCATGGTTGCGAAGTAATTCCTCTTCAGCACCGTCGTTCACCATACAGTTCTCTGTTGTTATCCTTGGATTCGCTGCCGCTGTTTCTGCCACGTACAATACTTGCAAGCGCTTTAAGTATTGCAAAGCCGTAGGTGTCGCTCGTGCTAACGATTACCAGCGAGCGATTGCTCTTGGGAAGAGTGCTGTGTCCTGATGCCGGACGGCTCCCCGCGCTGCAAGAGACTGGTTCCTCTCCACAACCGCTGCAGTACGTATAGCTTAACTCTGAATCATAACTCAGGAGTACGTCGGACTGACGAGAATTTTTGCAGGCCTTGGAGGTCTCGTTCCCACCCTTGTCTACTCTCTCTGGTGCCCATGCCACAACGAGAACGTTTGCCGCCACGGCGGCTGTCTTCAGAAGTAATCTAGCATATGTACTAACTCTCTATTACTCTTAGTGAATGCCGGTATGGAATAGCCCTAGCACAGAATAATACAGTTGTAAAAGACATTGTGTAACTTTCCTTGCATGGGTGGCTAGCTTTGCTATGGTGAGGTGGTTGCCGATTAACACCACGTTTTCGAGAGCTGCGCCTAAAATAGAGTCATGAAACGAATACGCAGGAAGTCAAATATGATACTTCAACAAAATCAAAGTAATTGGAGCGAAAATCGGGTATATAGGTGCCGTCGGAGCAAGGTCTTTCCAAGCTGCATCTCATGGTAGCAATACGCGTGTAAGCCGGTTCGTGTCTGTAAATTGCTCAGCGCCAGTAATAACAACAAAAGTTCTTTGCAGGAGAACACCGCTACGGTCTTAATTGTTGAGCTAGGTTGGTTTAAGATTATTCTTCGTGTTAACTCATACTTGTGGTGCTCTTTTCGATAATTTCATTCAATTTCACCCATGGTTATGCTCTCGTCTAAGTGCGGTTAGGCTGTACTCCCGGTTCAAGGCACAATCTGGGCAATAAAAAGGCGTGAGCCCCTCCAATAAATAAACGAGTGAGAGAAAAGCATTTGGCCATCGTCCAACCTTTCCTCTTCGCCCATGCATCCAGTTTCAACACTTCTTTCCTGTTCCAGGGTATGGCCGCAAACAGCAAAGAGTAGCGTGCTTGCTGACTAAGGATCCTTTGTCGCAAAGCCGACTTGCCCCGCGATGAAATGCCGCCCGCAGCTGGAAGCGGGCAGGAAGGCGCCTGGTAGCGGGGGAGGCTCCAATTATTTCCATGACATCCATCACTCTTCCGTCGTCGTCTTTGCGCCAACGCATAGCCGCACGGAGAAAAAAAGTGGCGGAAGAGGTTTCCTCAGCTTCAGACGAACGAGGATTCCAGCGCGAACTCAACCCTCACAAACGTCGCAACTTATACCCAAACTCTGGGTTGCACTGATTACTGTGACATCACGCCTACCGTTAGCCCCTCCACACCGAGCAACCAACTCCGACTTCCGACAGCATGGCTCTCTCGGGGCTGAGTGCGTCGGCTGCGGCCATGAGGTCGCTGCGCATTGACGAGGATCCTACATCGAGGACCGCAGGCAATGCGACGCCTTTGAATAACAGAGCAGGCGAAAGTGCAAACCCTTTTGTGCGCAGCTTCGAATCGAGCCCTGTCGCATGGCAGCCTCTCAACGAAGAGACCGTGGAACGGGCAAAGAGGGAGGGAAAGCTGCTATTCTTACATATTGGATACAAGGCATGCCACTGTAAGTGTAAAATAAAGCTACATGTTTGCATCAATCTAACCTGCTGGCTATAGATTGCCGTCTCATGTCCATCGAGTCCTTTGCAAACGCCGAATGCGCCGCTGTCCTCAACGATGCATTCATTCCTGTTGTCATCGACCGAGAGTCCCGCCCTGATCTCGACACGATTTACATGAACTATGTCCAAGCTGTCAGCAACAGTGGTGGTTGGCCATTGAACCTGTTTGTCACGCCCGAGCTGGAGCCAGTTTTTGGCGGCACGTATTGGCCAGGCCCGAATGCCGCGCGACGAGCGCACGACGAGAACTCGGAAGATGCGATCGACTTTCTTACGATAGTCAAGAAGGTCCGTGATATATGGAAGGAGCAAGAAGCTCGGTGCCGCAAAGAAGCCACCGAGATCTTGGCCCAGCTGAGAGAATTTGCCGCAGAAGGCACGCTAGGTACAAGGGCGATTCCGCAGACCCAATCCATTGCGCCGTCGGGCTGGGCCGCACCCATCGCAAGCGAAGCCTCGCAAAATAACGACAAGTCGAATACTGTTTCCAGCGAGTTGGATCTAGACCAGCTCGAGGAGGCTTACACCCACATCGCTGGTACTTTCGACCCTGTTTACGGAGGATTCGGCTTGGCTCCCAAATTCTTGACGCCCCCGAAGCTGCAGTTTCTGCTTGGCCTGAGCGACTCACCGAGCGCTGTTCAGGACATTGTCGGAGAAGCCGAATGCACTCATGCCACGGATATGGCGGTTGATACCCTGCGAAAGATTAGAGATGGAGCGCTGCACGACCACATTGGCGCAACTGGATTCGCCCGTTGCTCTGTAACGCCAGACTGGACTATTCCCAACTTCGAAAAGCTGGTTGTCGACAACGCCCAGTTACTGTCACTTTATCTTACTGCATTGCGTCGTGCCGGTGGACAAATCACAAGCGAGTTTTACAATGTTGTTGTTGAACTTGCCGGATATTTGACATCCGCTCCAATTCTGAGATCAGACGGACTTCTGGCCTCTAGCGAAGCTGCCGACTCATTCTTCCGCAAGGGAGACAGAGAAATGAAGGAGGGTGCTTACTATCTCTGGACAAGACGAGAGTTTGATAGTGTCATCGAGGCTGCCGAAAAGGACGCTAGCCAAGTTGTGGCTGCTCATTGGGGAATACTTGAGGGCGGAAACGTTGACGAGAAGCACGACCCTAACGACGATTTTATGAACCAAAACATTCTGAAAGTTCTCAAAACCCCTGAGGAGCTGAGCAAACAGTTCAACATTACCGTTGACAAGGTCGACCAGTACATCCGCACCGCGAAGAGGGAGCTTAAAGCTAGAAGAGAGAGTGAACGCGAACGGCCTGAGGTTGACGACAAGGCCGTAACTGGATGGAATGGCCTGGCACTATCCGCTCTAACCAAGGCTGCTGAAGCCTTGAAAACCCTGAACCCAGGCCTCAGCGACAAGTGCTCTACAGTGGCAGCTGGCATTGCTTCGTTTATCCAGAAGAATCTCTGGGACGCCCAAGGCAAGGTGCTGTATCGCATATGGACAGGAGCCAAGGACATTCAGGGCTTCGCGGATGATTATGCGTATGTCATCCAAGGCCTTTTGGACTTATTTGACAGCACAGGGGACGAGACGCTTCTCGAGTTTGCGGACAACCTTCAGAAATCACAAGTCAAATACTTCTACGACGACGCTGGTGGCTTCTTCTCCACGACCGCCACGTCCAATTACGCCATCCTGCGCCTCAAGGATGGCATGGACACATCCCTGCCCTCCACAAACGCCGTCTCCGTCTCCAACCTCTACCGCCTCGGCCAGCTCCTCGACGACGAGAAGTTCGCCGCCATGGCTCGCAGCAGCATCAACGCCTTCGAGGCCGAGATGCTCCAGCACCCGTGGCTCTTCCCCGGCCTGCTCGGCGGCGTGGTCACCGCGCGTCTGGGCGCGCAGAATGTCCGCGCCGGGGAGATAAAGTACAAGGCGACGCGGGAAAAGGCGTAGATGTAAACTTGTTGGCTGCCGTATTGGACGAAGAAGCATGGAGAGGACGTGGAAAAGTGCGGGATTCTGACTTATTTTATATTCGACGCGATTTCTCTTTCGTTGAATTATTTCTAAATTCTTTTATATACCTTTGTTAGACTGTACGTTTGTTGCGGATAGGGAGTGGCGTCGAGGAGAAGTGGGAGAGGAGTTATATACAAACAGTTACAGAATAAGAAATTGAAGCATTAAGAAAAGAGATATATTGAACACTTGCAAGTCAAAGAGAAGACAGTGATATGACTTTGGAGAAAAAAGTATATTCACATCAAGGGTATCTAATCTACAGAGGCACGTCGTCCAAACCAGCACCTCAATTCGTCCTTTTTTGTTTGTAAAACCAGACTATTAACAGATTTTTGCTACCATTTTTCTTCCTGCCTTTTTAATTTTCAAAAACGGAGATTTCCAGACAGAAAAGAAGAATCACAAGAATTAATCCGGTTATTTACCTGGGCGACTCGGCGGCGCCGCCGGTACGGTTCATCAGGCCGCTGAAAAAGTCGTGTAGTTGCTCGTTGTCGTATTCCTTGGTGATGGTGTTGGTGTTGGCGGGGGGCTCTTCCTCCTCGGCCTCGTCCTCTTCCTCAGACGCGTTGTGCGCGTTGCGGTCCTGAACATGTTAGTTAGCTACGGAAACCTTGTTGGAGTCTACCTTAGCAGACAAACATACCTTTAGTCGCTGCAGCATATCGTCGGCGTCGACTTGGATACCACCCATGTTGAATTGCACAGGGCCAATGTGCTCGCTGACAGTCTTCTCGTCAGCAAAGTCGGCCCGTCTTGACACCGTCGAGACATTGTTATCCGATGCCTTCTCGGGCACCTTGGCCTTGAAGGCCTCAAGGATCTTGAGCTGCCTCTCCAGGAACTCCTGTGTGTCTTCGCTGTCAACGCCTACGGCAGCTCCACCGCCCATTGCGCTCTCTACGACGGCCATGCCTCCGCTGTTGGGATCACGGCACCAGTCCTCGTAGCGTGCAATAGCGCTGTCATCCTGCACGTATTTGCCGGTCTCGGAGGATTCCGCCTTGGCCTGCTCAAGCGCCTCGAGGCTCTGCAATGTCGAGCCAAGCGGGAGCTTGATGTCCTCAGACCAGCCCTTGGAGGCCACTTCAGTGTCAAAGTTGCCGCCCAAGACGCGAATCTTGCCCCAAGAGTCCCAGTTCGGCGGCACAACAATCTTGTCTCTGTCGATGACGTTGTGCTTTAAAGGTTGGCGCTTAAGGAGTGATGTGATGCCGAGCGTGGAATGAATGAGGGAAGGTAGTTGAGAAGGCGTGTTTTGGCTTGTGTAAATAAGTGATGCGCCGTCTGATATCACGTTAGTCTCTGTCCATGCAAAGGGGTTCTGTTACATACGGCGCAGCAGGACAGTTCGTAGATATTGAAGAACTGTGTCAAAGTCTGGCTCTTTCCAGCCATGGTTCCTTTCGAGAAAGTCGATTTTTTGCGCCTGGCTCAGTCAGTAAACTGTAGTTAGTTATAGCGAGACTAGTATACTAACATTTTGGCATACAACGCAGAGGGGCAATCCGAGGGGTTCGGTCCATTCGCCCGGTCCCAATGGCAGGGATCCGTCGCTGTCGGCCGCAGTAGCCGACGGTGTCCCGTCCAGATTTGTTGAGCTACCACCACGACCGCGTTCACGCCA
Source organism: Lecanicillium sp. G3 (assembly GCA_037575805.1). Classification (NCBI taxonomy): domain Eukaryota; kingdom Fungi; phylum Ascomycota; class Sordariomycetes; order Hypocreales; family Cordycipitaceae; genus Lecanicillium; species Lecanicillium sp. G3. Next base: position 163,708 of record JAZHPD010000019.1, on the reverse strand, counting down.
TGAAGCCATGGTCTCCTCCATTTCGCTGCGAGCTTCGGCGGTGGTGTGGCCCATGACCTCCTCCAGCACTTGGATCCAGCTCCATATCTGTCTTAGCCACATGTGCGGTTGCGACCAGTCGAGCAATATCACCAGGGCGGTATTCGGTATCGTTTCTGGGTTAAGGAGGGGGGAGACGAGCGATGCGAATTCGCCGGAAGGCTGCGACAAGAGGTACAGCGATACTCGCGCCAGCGTGTCTATCCCTGTTAGCAAGCTGGTCCCCTATGCGAGACAGACTGCGGCGGGGTGCTCTCACCATCTTGATCAGTGTCCAGCACATCGTAATACGTGTATCCCAGGGCAAAGTTGTTGGCAATCGGGGGCGTCTTTTGTCTTTCGGAAGTGCGACCTTCTTCGTCTGCCGACAGCGATTCTAGAAACTCTCTCTGCGCGTCCGTGCTGCCACCTGCTGGCCGTTAGCTCTTCCACCAGTAAGACCTCCGCGTTCTCAGCTTGTGCATACCCAGGATCAACAGGTTCTTCTCTGGCAAGCGCTTTCCACTTGCGACTGATTCGAGCATTGACGTCCACAGGTTTCTCTTGGGCTCCCCATTACGAGCATCAGCGTCACCGGACCCAGCGGTGTACGTGGACGCCCGCTCAGCTTTCGTCGCCATGGTGCTGAAGATGGTCTGTATCGGGAATCGTCGTATTCAAAGCCGTTGGCTATCCCAGGTTGAGGCCGTCGAGTTCCGAGTGGAAAACGCGTAAAATGGTAGAGTGTGTTTTGCGTCGCGGCGTAGATTCTATTGTCAGGGGTCCCTTATGACGACGAGCCTCGCATCTTGGCTTGCGTTTGCTTCTCAGGGGTCGCGACAGCTGTTCGCCTCGCAGTGCACTCGCGCAGCCTGATATGCTCAAACTGAGAGTACAAGCTGTGTCGGAAACTGAGATTCGGTCGGTCGGTATGCGGAATGCGACTTGTCTGCGGTGTCTTCAGGGAGCTTTCATTAGCTCGGTCCGGAAATTGACCCGCGCAATGCCAGGATGTTACGCGCGCCAGAAGGTAGGAAGCTAGCGACTTGCACCTGCGTCCTGCAGCACCTTGATCGAAAAGTGGGCTGCTTCACTTGCGCCAACCTTGCACCTGCAAAAACAAACCACAGGCAAGAAGTCGGGCAGCTTGGGCACGAGACAAGATGAACCAAATACGCGCGATTCAGGCACTGAATAAAAAGGAGATTGAGAATGGAATGTAAGTTTGGACTTTGCAAAAACCTATTGCAAGTAAGCCGCTAATGCGCCTGACTGCAGCTCGCCAGAAGCCTCGTGGCATACCGATTACCGCGACACCGCATACGTTTACTTTGGCGGACTGCCCTATGAGCTCTCCGAAGGCGATATAATTACCATATTCTCGCAATTTGGCGAGCCTGTATTTCTCAAACTCGTACGCGACAAGGAAACGGGCAAGTCTAAGGGCTTCGGATGGCTCAAGTACGAAAACCAAAAGAGCACCGATCTGGCCGTCGATAACCTGGGAGGCTCGGAAATCGGCGGACGACTACTGCGCGTGGATCATGCGCGATACTCACAACGCGACGACGAAGACCAGGACGAGTTCAAAGTTGGCTGGGAGGATCTGCAGCGCAAAGAGGGCAAGCCTCTATCAGAAGACGAGAGCAGCGAAGACGAAGCGCCCCAGCGACCGATGCTACAAGAAGAACGAGAACTTGCCAAGCTGATACACGACCACGACGATGATGACCCGATGAAGGCGTTCCTTATCGAAGAAAAGAAGAAGGAAGTGGAGGAAGCACGCGAGAGAGCAGACAAGAAGGAACTGCGACACAAACATCGTTCGCACAGGTCGCATCGCTCCAGACATGACGACGACAAGAAACGGTCGCGGCGTGACCACGACGATTCGGGACACCGCCACCGTCACCGAAGCGAGAGACACCGTGATGGAGACGAGGACCGCCAAAGGAGCAGGAGGCATGACGATCACTCAAGGGACCATCGGTCACGGAGACGCGACGACGACGATAAAGACAGGGACCGAGGCCGCGACAGAGGCAGACGCGACAGAGATAGAGACGACGACCGTCGGCATCGGAGACACAGAAGCAGAGATCACGAGCCTGAAAGAAGCCACCGGCAGAGAAGCCGCAGTCGATCACCGAGACGAAATGAAGATTAAAGAAACGCAGATACCCAATGTAGTTAATAAAATTGCGCCAGCAAAGATAATTCTGGCTTCCAGCCGTATAAGACTTGCTTGATATATGTACTTGTTTACGTATTTCCAAGGTATCGCTTCCAGCCTTCTCTCGTGCAATGTCGTTTCCCGTCCTCGCTTTCTGTAATGACAAACTTCTCCCACCGCGCATCTTGCCCGGCACCAATGACGACAAGGCTGTCGTTACTTGTCCAGCCAATGACGCCCTTGCAGAGTTTAGTTGTACCGAGTGTTGAACTCTCGGAGAAGGGGATACCCCCAATCATGCCCTCGTCCCCAGCCTCGAACGGCGCCGACGCAAACGAGTATACGTCGGAGAAAACTCGCGGCATCAGCGGAATCTTGCCAAGGATACCCCATTTCCCGGGATCCGCCTCGTTCCCGCTGCGCAGGTGCTGGCTGCGCAGCGGCGACGTGCGTCGCGGGTGCGGCACGTCGAAGACATGAAGCGTGGACTTGTCCGAGGTGCAGGCGAGCGAGTCGCCCGACGGCGAAAAGGCCAGCGAGTAGATGGTGGCGGGGTCGATGCCGCGGCGCAGCTCGGCGAGCTTGGCGCAGTTGCTGGTGGCGTAGACGCGGATGAGGGTGCCCGTCTCGCTGGCGCTGGCGAGCAGCTCGCCATCCGGGCTGAGCTGGATGGCGCGGAGGGCGGAGGAGTGGGCGGGGATGATGCTGACGTTGCCGGTGGCGAGCTCGACGAGCTGGATCTGGCCGGCGGTGCGGCCGGGGAAGGCGAGGCGCCGGTCGGACATGCAGCACAGCCCGAGGAGGTTGTCGGCCGTCTCGTAGACGTGCAGCAGGTTGGGGGGCTTGGAGAAGGAGTAGACACGGACGCTGCTCTGGAGGACGACGACGATGCGCTCGCGGCCGAGCTGGACGCCGCGGACGGAGCTGAGGGCCGCAATCTCGAGGGCCGTCTTGCCCTTCATGTCGTCCCATATTATAGCCTGGAGATGAGTAAGTAGCCGTCAGGCACACTGAAAGGGAAGACACGAACCTTGTTCATGGCGAATTTTGGTGAGCGCCCTCCGCCAACGAGAGCCAAGTAGTTGGTCATGCCCATCATGCGTACTAGGCCAATGCCAGCATTGAAATCTAGAGCTTGTGAGCTTGAGATGAGAAGCCGCGTGGTTTATTTAAATACCTCTAGATGCCTTTAACAGGCATGATTTAGTGTGAAATACTGCGGTTGTGTTAGCTGAATGTGGTTATGAGACAAGACTCAGTAAACCATGCTTACTACAAATGCCTGATTCTAGGCCGACGGCAAAGCAGCTGGCATCGTTGTTGAAGGAGACGGAAAGGACCGCCGTCGGACTCGATGACTCTATCGGCGGTCGCACATTCATTTTGATGTATCTGTGAGAGGTTCCCCGCTAAAAGCAAGTTGTCGGAAGAGGTGTAGCTGATCAAGTCTCAGCAGCAGCTGGCCATGATGGCCCGGGCCGGCGTAAACAAGTGGCAACGGGAAGCCGGAAGAGGCGACGGGCTGGCGGGAGAACAGAACAAGGCGATGTCGAAAAGTGCAGGACCAACAAGCTAAATAGTAGCGAATTCAGATATATGCGGCGAGGTGCATAGGAAGCGCCGGCGTGGTGTGAGATGACAGCACGGCAGACAAGTTGGTGCAAGATGTTTGGCCGGCGGCGCAGCGTCACTGGCCAGCCGGTGAATAATAAGGCAAGTGGTTAAGTGGTGTGTTTGCACGCGGCGGCCACTGGGCGCAGCGGGTCAGGCGAGCGAGCGCGCTAAAAGGCCGCCCTGCAGGGAGCTAGCCCACAGGCCTGTGGCAGCTGACAGGCTGCCTGGCCACTCAACTTTTAGGCTGGGAGAGCCCGTTCAGCTGGACTGACTCTGGTCCCCGCTCTCGAGTCGAGGGCTACATTGATGTTACTCGTTAAGTAACTCATTAATTAAAGTTATGGGCGGCTTCTGTTCTGCTTCTTGTCAAACCACTGTGGCCTCTGGCTGACCACAAGGAATGCGGCCGTTTGGTTGGTCCATATTACAAGGACCCGCTTATCCGCCAGAGGTCGTGATGTGCCTTCATCAATTAGTTAACAACTACTCCGTAAAAAGAGCCAACTTGCTCCGAATTATGCAAATCAACAAAATTTATTTTAGTGAAGAAGTCAAATATTTGCAACGATTATCAACTTTTCAGAATAGAGTAAATAATCTAAACGTCTTTATGACAATTCGATAGCTATCCTTCACAGATATACTGGTAATACATCCTTGTGAACTTGCCGCCCTCATTACCCAAGAAACACAAGGTTCAAAAGAAATGGGAAAAGACGGTCAATAGGCGTAGAAGAGGGCTTTCACGACATATCATTGTTCACTGGGTGTCTTCAGCGGAAACAAGGACTTGAGCTAGCTACCCAAGGATAGATCTTCAGACCAACTACAGAAAATTACCGTAACCGTAAGACAAAAAAGAGCGACCTGAAATATGCTTCAACTAGCTAGACAGTGGGTATATATTCCTAAGAAACGGACCAGAAGAACAAAACAGTTTGTATTGTGGACGTGCCAGAATCTAGGGATCAATTGGACGTCAATCCGACGTTTAAGCCATGGTGGTCTGGCGACCATACCGACCAGAAGTGTTACTACATCACAGATAGTGGTCGCAGTTACTGTACTCGAACTAACCTCGCCGTCACCGCTGATATGCAGTCGCTTACGCGAGGTGCTGATGGCAAGGCTATCCATAAAGGAGGGGTGATAGCAAGTATCATTCTTTGCCCATACAGTTTTGACAAAAGTCCGGCACCCAATAGCTACAAAGATGCGAACAATCTGCTCGCTGCTGGCAAAAACCTGGCTGAGGCAGTTCCGAAAAGTGCCACATTAATTCACGAGGCCTTTCACTTTCTATTTGGCGATAAATTTCTGTCGGGTAAAGAAGAGAAATGTAGGTATTTCACAGCAACTGCTAAATAACGTGATCGTGTATTTGCCTGTTTGAACGAAATGCTGACTCCGGGTTCGGTAGACGACATCGCCGAGTGCCTCCACATGGCAAGCACAAAGCCTGAAAAATCACGACAAAATCCCGAAAACTACGTCTTTTTCATTGCTCATATGTATCGCATGTTTGGAGAGCAAGCCGACAATGAAAAATGGTCTATAGATAAGCAATGGCACTTCGCATTGGACGATGCGAACACGAATTGGGTCTACGGGGCGGTTGAGCCTTGATGAAGGGCAACGTGTCGACATACAGAGTCGTTGTAACTATGGGGGCAGACCCAGCGTGGAAAATATTCTCTATCTTTTAGCAGCTTGGAAGCTTGCAGATTCTTCGATGCTATTAATTGAATATATTCCTTTTTACTCGGACCTACTCGGGGCCTCTGATAAATGGAATTTCCCAAACATCCCAACGCTCTTGTTCCCAGGCAGCGACCGGAGGCATCACCTCTTCAATAGCTCGAAGCCATGATTCTCTCGCCCGAGAATCCGCGGCCAAAGCCGCTTCGCGCTCCGGGGTAGCACCTCTATCAGCCCGCCAAAGCAAAAAGTAGTAGAAGACTGTTCGGTCATCTTGCTCGCCTAGCCTACCAAACTTCTCTTCTATCGACCTGTCTTCTTCAAGTACCGAGAACCACACAGATAAATATTGATACGGAAATAGCCCACTTATTTGCGCGAGGAACTCCGCACCGTGAGGAAGAAATCTATAAAATACGGGTCTAAAGACTTCTTTATAGAAGTCGAGTACATTATCGACTTTCTGTGGTATCAGGAGAGTGGTTAAAGTAACGCGATCCATGATATCCGCTGTCGGTATAGGAACGGGGTGCTTAATAACGAGGAATCGAGATGGCAATGGTGTTGAAGACGATGAGGTATCGTCCAAGCTCAGGTGTGCCAGTGTTGACCCCGATTCGACTGGAAGTTGATGGCCAGTTTCTGGGAGGTTCTGTAGAAACTCTGCGCAGGCAGAAGATGACTGGAAATTCTTCAAACTCTCAAGGGAATTCCAGTCTACGGCAAAGAGTTGTCAGTACATTCTAGAAACTCCTTCTGGATTGGAATAATACCAACCAATGATATAGACAGCTTGCTCTGGGGCTTCGACCAGCCTTCCCAGGGATAGCTTCTGCCAGCCATCTACGTTCGAAAGCGGTCCAACATGAATATAATCGTAACCCCAAGTCGGCCACTCTTGTGCCCTCGGTAGATGAAAGCGGGTCCAGGTTGTTATATACTTTTGCGTGGGAGGTGTTCCTCTCCTTTTGATGCGTGCCATGATGCGCGACCATAGAGGAGATGAAGGAAAGATCAGTGAATTTTGACAGAAAATAAACGGCGTCTAATATATATTATGTATTGTTTGCGCGCCTTTCCTCGCCCGCATGTTGGTGTAATTACTGTCGGCTGCGTGTCTAAGTGACGTATGGCACGAAAGCGGGGAGTATGTGATGCCAAGGTGTGCCGGCATACAGGGCCAGCCACATTGCAGAGTAACGAAATATCCCAGAACATTTCCCGTCATTCGGGAACTTTTGTACCTAATTTTGAAGACCGGTCTGCCCATGTGTTCGAGTAGAAACTTGTCAAAAAGAGGAGGGCTCTACAATCCGGCATGTGGGTTACGGCAATCGTGAATACTTTGTCTCCGGCAGAGCTTGGCGTCGTCCTATCTGCAACTGTTGGCACAGGGCCACGGGGTAGCTACCACTGAGTATAGTAAAGTTATTCTGATGGTTGAGATGCTTCTTGTTGTTATTATCTATGTGTGGACGTGAGGCTCGCGGGCCAGACATCGTCAGCTCAATAAATGAGTGGGGCTACTGCGGTTTTGGACCAATCAGAATGAGGGATTGCTGTTCTGACTGTTGCCCTCATTATTCCAACAGCAACATTCAATAATTCTTCAAAAACTAAAGCATTATAAGAAAGCATTCAGCTACTTAGACATACCGAATAGGTATTTATCAGTAATGTATAGCATTATAGAACGAAGTCGGAAGTTTAAGCGAAGAGTAGGGTACTCCGTAGTTGAGATCCGCTCTACTGGTAGGCGACACATGGTTGTCCCCGCTCCAAGTCATATGCGTTGCTGATTGGCCAGTTGGCCGTTACCAAGCAGTGATGTTCATCGCCCTGGCCGGCGATGGCTCACTAACAATTTAGCTAGCAGGCCCCAAGCCAAGCCTCTCTCCGCTCTGTCGGTACAGTACAGTACCAGAGACCAGAGACTGTTCGCTAGACGCCATTCCCAAATATGTGGTCCCCATTCTGTGACCTCCAGCCTTGCTGCATCGCGTAACCACCCAGGCATCATCATGGCGCCGGCTTGACAGTCCCGGTTGTCAACCCCTTCAGCGCATTCATCGCCACCCATCCTTTTCCCCCTCCTTCAGCGCTCTCGGCCACGCCTCGCGCGCTCGTCCGATCTACCGCTAGCCAATATCAGCAGCGCTCTGACCTGTGAACCCGGTCTTCGCGTCGCACTACTGAACGAAAGAGAGGCCCGGCCGGAGCATCTCATGCGCTGATAAACGAAAATAAGACAAGTCTTTGCAGAAGCACTGTCCGGAGAGCTTTCCGCCCATCAGCCGCCTCAGAATTTAACATTTTCCGTTGCGCTGCCCCGATAATTTTCCGACTCTTTTGCCGCTCTGTTCGCCCGGCAGGAGAGGAGAGCCTGCGTGTTTTGCTTCTTCTTCTTCTTCGTCTTCTAGAAGCAGACGATGCCCGCCGCTGTCGTACGATGATGGATGGCAATGCCTCGAGAACCGCGCGTAGCCGCCTGTCCTGTAGCGAGTGCCAGCGTCGCAAGCAAAAGGTATGTCCACCGCCGACTGGGCCAAGGATGCGGTGCTCCGGCCGTGGCGGGACGATGTAGCACGTGGAACCATGCTGACAATCGTCTCGTACAGTGCAACAGAGAATGGCCCTGTAATCACTGCCTGAAGCGCAAAGTCGCGGACAAGTGCCGTTTTGCCGTCCCTGGCGCAAACCGCGCCGCCGACGCCTCTGCTGCGCCGGATAGTCGGAAACGCCAGGCCAGCCCGGATAGGGAAACGGAGGGGATCATCAACACGCCCGACTTCCAGAAAGGCTCCCTGGGCTATCATACGACCGAGCTGTTGGCTTCCTTGGGCCTCCAAGACAAGGCGGGTCGCGAATCCCAACCACGGCTGCCATCATACTAACAGCGGAATAGAAAGACGTGCCTGATGATGGCCAGTACTGGACTGATGCGGCATCATGCCCCCCGCTGGAACGTGCCCTGAAACAGTTTCCAAAACGACACTGGGCTGGCAAGTCTACCATCCTACCTACCTACCTGAGAGACGACCCAGCTGACACGCCCCAGATTCACTCTTGCGCATCTTCTTTAACAACATCAACAACCAGTTCTACATCTTGTACCCAGGTGCTTTCTTGGACGAGTATCAGAAGTGGTGGGATCGAGTTTCCGGAAAACTCTCCGTCCCCCTTCAGTTTACATCACTTCTCCTTACAGTCTGTGCCTGCTCCATTCAACATGCCGAAGAATCCCTCAGGGGCCTCATCGAACGAGATATGGGTGAAAAGAGCGAGTCCATTTCGGAGCTCTACCATAACCTTGCCAGAGAGTTGGCGAATGTGGTACCGCCCGGATATCACCACTTGCACACCTGCCAAAGCATGCTCCAATTTGCATACTGGTATATCTCTCAGGGACAATATCCCGAAGCCTGGCATTCACTCAGTGAAGCTGCTCGCGAGTGCCAGGTTCTAGGTAGCGATACCCACAACGATTGCGAATGAGATCAAAAGAGTTGCCGCTGATGATTGTTTCACAGTTCGCGAAAATGACGAATCGTTCCACAAGCTTCCTTCGTTTGAGCGAGAAATGAGAAGAAGAGTCTGGTGCATTATTCAGATATTAGATTGGTTCGTGTTCCTGCACATCACAAGGCCGCTATCCAGTTTCCCAGACCTCTAACACATCGCTAGGCAAATATCCACCGGCATGGCTCGTCCAACGATTGTCAACTGGCCTGCTGTCGACGTCGTACTGCCAGCTTTGACGATGGAAGCATTCTCCCCATCGCCAATGCTACATATGACCATACAGTCTGAACTCATATCGCAAATAACAGCAAAAATCCCCAAGAGAAAAGTCTCGCTGGATATGGACGAATTGCAGACATACCAAAAAATGGTTGAGGTTTGGGCGAGGGGGTTTCCACCAGTATATTCTTTTGAAAACCCAGACACATCAAAAGACGCCACAAACCCTTGGATCGTCTTCAACCGCATGTATGTGTATACAATGACCTACTTTTTCTATCTCTCGGGGCTCCGACCAATTATGCTCAAGGGCTATACTACTGCGCTATCACCTGAAGAGCAGAGAATCTGTGCAGACGGCATCAAATATTGCGTCAAGAATATGAGAGTCGGGGTTCTGTGGGCGGAGCACATTGACCGGCACGGTGGAGGCTATCACTTTGTGGTAAGCTCCGTGTTTGACACTATTGTCCTGCTCTGTACCTGCCTCTTGAAGGACCCGGAAAATACCATGCCAAAGGAGAAGGAAGTATACGAGGAAATTGACAATGCATTGGCGTTGCTCACTCGGATAAAACACACGGCGTCAATGGCCCAATTGGCACACCACACTGTGTCTCAGCTGGTGCCCAAACTGGAGCGCCCGGTCGCGCAACAACAGACATATAAGAGGTTCAGAAGTGATGCCGAAGTCACATCGCCGAAAGCAAACGCTGGTGTCAGAAGTCCGGAGACCCTTCAAGAGCATGAGCAAGCATCTGAAAAGGCCGGCTCCGAAACATCTCCTGAGCATCAAAGCGGCGACGGATCGACACCGGCAAGTTCCTCTGACTACTGGCAAGGATCTATCGAAGCTGGCCGTGGGACGTCGTCCATCAGCGACCCTCCCCTGAGTGTCGGTGGCATAGACGAGTCGCTGTCGCCGTGGCCAATGGATAGCTTCGATGATGTTGCCACGGCGGAAGCGGCGGCTGCTCGGGCGGACGATATCCAGTTCATCCTCGGCGAGCAACGTGCCGAGGACCTGACCATTGATCCGACGCATCTTGACGATTTTACCGCTGTTTGGGATTGGGAGGCACTTGGGCTGGGAACATATAATTTCGAAAGGAATTTGTAAACTTGAGATATATGGCGAGGCGAAGGCCGGATCAGTTTATGAGAAATCGATGTACATGCTTTTTTTTTTGGGATAGAATCACGCGATTGCGTTGGCAAGGACTTGTTCAGATGTAGTAAAAGAGCGATGCTGCCATGGAATACATGTACTGTAAGAACTATTGGGTAGCAAATCGCTTGATGTTTTCTTGTTGTCATCCGGAGAATAAGGGCATTTGGTAGAGTAGGGTGCCGCGGTCGGTGGTCAGCACTTAACAAGTTGTCGTATCTAACGAGTTTGATGACGTGAATAATACCGTTCAAAAAGCCAAGTGATCCATTTACCCGGTTACACATCCGCACTCTTAATCTCTGCGAAACTTGCAAAAGACTGAGTCGTGCGGTGTAGCGAGAAGCAGTACGGAGTACTGAGCATTGTATTGCCGAGGCTCAAGCTGTATTAAGTGGCGCTGTCTGCCTAATAGCACTGGCCGCCGCGCCCGCACTAACTAGGAGCGCCCGCAGCGGGCGTGTCAGAGAGAGAGTCAGAGAGAGTCAGAGAGCAGTGAAAGCCCACTCTGCGCAGCATTCACAAGCTAACTAAGGCTGCGGGGGATATGCATCAGCCCGGTCTCCAAATTCCGGACTTGGAGCACGACGGCGCAGCCGACCGACCCCGGACGAACGAGAGTAAAAAAAAAAAAAAAAAAGCTTTAGACATAGTTACATACCACCGCCCTCAACGACCACCTCCTGTTGCGACCTTTCAACCCGTCGACACATCCATCGGAGGATGACACAAAACATGCCGAACACGCAGACAAACGGCGCGGCGGCCCCAGAGACCGTGCTGGCCCGCGGCGGCGGCGGCGTGGTGCCGACGTTGCCGGAGGTGTGCGCCGACGCCAGGCGCAAAGTGCTCGCTTTCCTCGACTCGCCGGCCGCCGACGATACGACGAGGAGGACGCAGGAGCAGACGCGCATATCGCTGCAGGTCGTGGAGGAGGCGCTGAAGCGGTACAAGTAGGTCCTCTCCCACTCCCCCGCCAACCCCGCGTCCACCGAGAAGCCGAGGAGAGCTTTGCGATCGACTGACCGTGTGTGTGTGCCCGTCCGAAAACAGGTTCGAGGAGCTATCGCTCTCTTATAACGGCGGAAAGGACTGCCTCTGCCTGCTGGTGCTGCTGCTGGCCAGCCTGCCGACGCTGGCTACGTCAGCGGCCAAGGCGCCGACGCCGACGACCACAGGCGCATCGGTGCCGCGCATCCAGGCCATGTACATTGCGCCGACCGACCCGTTCCCCGAGATCGAAGACTTTGTTGCCGAGACGACGCAGCAGTACCACCTGGACCTAAAGCAGTACACAATGGCGATGCGGCCGGCGCTGGACGCGTACCTGGCCGACACCAAGTCGGTAAAGGCCATCTTTATGGGCACCCGGCGAACCGATCCGCACAGCGAGCGGCTGGAGCATTTCAGTCCTACGGATGCGGGCTGGCCGCAGTTTATGCGCGTGAACCCCATGATTGACTGGCATTACGTGGACATTTGGGTGGTGAGTTGCCGACTGCGAAGGGGCAGGGTTATCACGATGATGCTAACGATGGCAGTTTTTGCGGCAACTTGATATCCCATACTGCAACTTGTACAACCTCGGATACACATCTCTTGGTGGCACGAGCAACACCAAGCCGAACCCGAAGCTAGCCATTGACGCCGAGGGCACGAGGTTCAAGCCGGCGTACGAGCTGATTCGAGACGAAGACGAGCGCCTGGGCCGCGGTCGGTAACGGCGCGGAATATATAGCAACCGAAAGAATACAGATAAATAGGGGCATGATTTGCCGGCGGGAGTGCGCATAGATTATAGAGCATCATGGAGTTGGTTTCAATCAAGAATTCAAAGACACGAGACTTGTGCATTGTGTTTTTCTGTTTTTCTTTTTCCCCGGTGAAACAGCAGTTTTTCTGCGCTCAAGCCCGTCGGGACAGATTGGATGTGTAAGAGTAAGAGTAGCGATGGGTATTGACTTGCAATTTCATTACACTGTGTCGTGTCGTATCTGGTAGTCAGTTTTTGCTTTTGCGAGGACACCCACCTCCTGAATTTCTGATGTTCTCCACGGCGTATAGGAAAGGAGGATCTGGCTGGGAGTCTGTGTACAATTTTGTTTGTGATGCTGGAGTCTTGGCTCGATGTCTGCCGAACCTTGTTGCACGTCTTTGCAGTCGGTTTGCTCTGTCGTTTTTGTAGATTGAATTGTCCGTTGCAGCAAACGGAGGAACAGATGAGCCTGAAACGGGGTGGACTTGAGACGAGATGAAGGACATTGTTGCTTCTTTCTTTTCGCTCGAGGGTGCGCCGCGCGCTGGTGACCGGCACTGGGCTAGGCAAAATGGCGACAAAGCAATGTTTGCTTGGACATTGGCAGAATGTAAAAGACGAGACCTCCTGGGCGTGCGAGAGACAAGCCGGGTGCGTGTTTGGCCGGTGATGGGCCCGAGGGAGAAACTGCCGCCCACAGGCGCAGTTCTTGATTGGGCATGGCGCCGATAGCTTGACAACAAAGGTCGCGGCGCACGGGGCAGCGGTACTTGGGCTGATGAGGTTAGCTCGGCGAAGAGGCAGGTACCGCGAGGAGCAGCAAAGATACCCTGCTCCGGAGCACCAGCAGCCCACTCCCCGGGAAAAACGGTGGGCTCCCAGGGGAAGAGAGGAGGGGGGGGGAGCAAGATTGGGGCGGTCAACCGGCGGGTGGCCCCTGAGCTCTTTTGCTGGGAGGAAGCACCTCGCTGGCCTGGCCTGCCTCCCTGCCTGCTGCTGCTCTCCTGGCTAGCGCTGTCCAACTGCTGTAGCTCCAATACTATGGGGTACCTTCCTCGCTGTACTCCGTACAGAGCACCAACGCACAACGCTACGTGGTCCGGGCGCGAAATTGCTCCTAGCCTGCCTGCCACTAGTCTGGCCTTTCTGCCCGCCACGACCTTCTCCCCTTTTAGCAGCCAGCACCGCACCGCACATCGCTTCTCCGTCCATCTCCTTGAGCCCTTCCTCGATTCACCATCCCAACCGCTTTTTTCCCATTCGTCGTCCAGGACTGCTCGAGCATTCTTCTTGATCCATCGCACGACATCCAACCGCCCGGCGATTTCACTCTCGTCCCCTTTCCGCCTGTATTTTACCGCCTACCGTCCATTTGCGACTACCATCAAGCCTCAGGGGCTAAGAACCGTTTGTCAAGATGTCGTCCGCTGCTGTACGTACCGTTCGCCCTGCCCCCCCCTCTCCAGACGCTCCCACCAGCCGGCGAAGCTTTGAGCGCAGAAGGCTCCGATGGCTTCTGCGCGAGAACTTTGTCGACGGTTGCACTGGAATACTGTGCAGGTTACATCTATTTGATGCATTGATGATGCTCAAAGGGTATCGAACGAAGCTGACAACCCCACTCCGTCTAGAAGATGATCCGCCGCAAGAAGAATGTCAAGAAGGGTATTCAGTTCTGCCTGATGGTTTGCGGTGCTTCCGGAACTGGTACGTGTCGAATCCGCCTTGCAATTACTCGAAACGAGCAATGGCGGCCAGTATAGCATCATTACGAGCCCACAAGCTAACCCTCTCTCTGCTAAGGCCGCACGACCTTTGTCAACACCCTCTGCGGCCAGGATGTCCTCCAGCACAAGGACGCCGATGATGCTCACGATGCCCACGTCGAGGACAGTGTCAAGATCAAGCCGGTCACAGTTGGTACGAACGATGCAATATCCCGTCGACAAACGCCGCATTTCTAACCCATTGCAGAACTCGAGCTCGACGAGGAGGGCACCCGCATCTCCCTGACCATTGTCGACACCCCTGGATTCGGTGACCAGATTGACAACGAGGCCAGGTACGAATCGAATCAATATCATCCCTGCACTCCATGGACCGACGGCGCTAACACACCGCAGCTTTTCCGAGATTGTTGGATACCTCGAGAGACAATACGACGATATCTTGGCTGAGGAGTCTCGAATCAAGCGTAACCCGCGATTCAGAGACAACCGTGTGCATGCCATGCTGTACTTCATCACTCCCACCGGTCACGGGTATGTCCCTACCAAGCTACAACCCCCTTGCGTCAAGTTGCTGACAGTCTCTAGCCTCCGCGAACTCGACATTGAGCTCATGAAGCGCCTTGCTCCCCGTGTCAACGTCATCCCCGTCATCGGACGTGCCGACTCCCTCACCCCCGCTGAGCTTGCCGAATCCAAGAAGCTCGTCATGGAGGATATCGAGCACTACAGAATCCCCGTCTACAACTTCCCCTACGACGTTGACGAGGACGACGAGGACACCGTCGAGGAGAACGCTGAACTCCGCGGCCTCATGCCTTTCGCTATTGTCGGCTCCGAGGATGTTGTTGAGATCGGCGGTAGAAAGGTTCGCGCTCGTCAGTACCCTTGGGGTGTTGTCGAGGTCGACAACCCGCGCCACTCGGACTTCCTTGCCATTCGTTCGGCTCTGCTCCACAGCCATCTTGCCGATCTCAAGGAAATCACCCACGACTTCCTTTACGAGAACTACCGTACCGAGAAGCTCTCCAAGAGCGTGGATGGTGCCGCTGGGTGAGTCCTGCTTTAACAGTTTTTAGATACTCAAGTGCTAACCCCAACAGCAGCGTTGATAGCTCGATGAACCCCGAGGACTTGGCTTCCCAGTCTGTCCGCCTCAAGGAGGAGCAGCTCCGTCGCGAGGAGGAGAAGCTCCGCGAGATCGAGCTCAAGGTCCAGCGCGAGATCAACGAGAAGCGCCAGGAGCTCCTGGCCCGCGAGTCCCAGCTCCGCGAGATCGAGGCCCGCATGCAGCGCGAGGCCTCGTCCCAGGCCAACCTCAACCCGGCCGAGAACGGCAACCAAGAGGAGTAAAGAAACCCACCTGCGGAGTGTATATACCACCGTGTGGTGTCTTGGCCTGTTTATGCTTGAGCCTAAGGCGTTGGTGTTTTCTGTTCTTTAATTGAGAAGCAGGAAGGCGAGCAGACCGCTTATGGCCCTGCCGTGTCAGAACTTCAATTTAATTTTTCCCCGAATATGTTACAAAAAGCTGTCTATGAATGCGACGACTTTGGAGGCGACTGACCAAGTCTTTGCGACGAAGGAGCAGGCTGTCTGTTGTGATTAGGAGAGAGACCTGCAGATGCGATGGAATCGGGGGTGGTTTAGCTCTTTGAACAAGACCGAAAAAAAAGAACGACAGTGGAAACGGGCATGGCAGGATTGGCAATGTATGAATGGTGATGGACGGTTCAGAGTCGCGGCAAGTGACCTTTCTGGGCGTTCTTTGTGCAAGCACTCATCTATGCCAGGCGTAGCCTGAATGGCCCTTAATTATTTTTCTTAGTGTTTTTAGTGGACTTAATGCAGATATCCGGTATAGTTTTGTGCTCAAGTGCAAGATGAAGAAGTGATGTTCTGGGAGAGTCTTGTTTATTGTATATCTAGGTGGTACTGCGTAATGATGAAATGGGGTTGTACTATCTGGTTCGTACTGATTAATGGTCATCGCTACCAGCAATCATGTGGAGGGGAGAGCTAGACTGGGGTAGAAAATCATGGGTAATCAAACAAGCGTTGCGAGTAGAGTAAAAAGACAAGACAGAGAGTAAGAGAGCAAAAGGAACGCCAAAATCCAATAATTCCATCGCTAGCATGAGCTACATCTTCCTGCGACGCAGCCCCCGCCATTATGCCGAGGTGTCTGCAGCTGCGGCCCTTAGTTGTTGGACTGCGAGTTGAGGATGCGGAGGATGGCGAGGAAGAGGTTGATGATGTCGAGGTAGAGGCTGATGGCAGCTGCAATCTCCTCCTCGACGTGGTGCTTGCGGAGGACCATCTGTGTGTCGACGAGGACGTAGGCGGAGAAGATGAGGGCGGCGGCACCGCCGTAGAGCAGCTCTCCCGTGGAGCCGTAGGGGAAGAAGACGGCCATGAAGCCGAAGATGAGGAGACCCCAGAGGGCGCCGAAGAGGTAGGGCATCCAGGAGGTGAAGTCGTATTTCGTCTGGCAGGCGAAAAGGGTGAGGGCGATGAAGATGCCGCCGGTGAGGACGACGGCGTTGAGGACGATGGAGGTCTTGTAGAAGGAGACGATGACGGAGATGGAGTAGGCCTCGGCAAAGGTGAAGAGGGAGAGGAAGAGGAGGTTGGTGGGGTAGGACTTGCGCTTCCAGTAGGTGAGGCCGAGGAAGATCATGGAACCGAAGAGCTGGCGAGGTTGGGCATGTTAGCGGAAGAATGAAAGATGACGGCAGAGGAGGATGGGGAGCGGGGAGAGCTAGACGTACGGAAGCCCAGACGACGCCGGGGTGAGACTGGATCCAGTTCTTGTATGTGCTGCTGAAAAAGGTGAGGGAGCTGACGCCGGCGGTCATGAGGAGCTGGACGGTCAGGATGGTGTAGACTTTGCGGACAAATTGGTTGCGGATGTCGACGGTGGCCTCGGCGACGGAGCCGCCAAACTGTAGATTGGGGAAAAACCGCAGGTTAGCTGCGTCGCTCTCGTTCGGAATAACAACAACATCATCATTCGTCGGGAGGGGTGGCTCAAGTTCTACTCACCTTGAAGTCGTCGGGGAGGTTGTCCTCGCTGTTTCGCGGAGCACCGCCCGCAAACAGGCCCTGGGCCTCGATGCCGGCGGCCGCGCCACCGGCGACGTTGCTTCCTCCTCCGGAGGAGGGCTCGCCGTAAGCGGGCGGCGCGTGGGTGTAGTCCTCGGGCTCATCCTGAGGAGTGGGCTGGTACTTGGTCGTCGAGCTCATGGTGTGTCCTGTATATTTTCCGATCGAAGGGGGAAGGGTGTGCGATGCGACGACCGAGGAAGGGGCGCGGAAAGGGGGTCTTATTTCGATGGGATGTGAGATGAGAAGCGTTTGTGAGAGATGGAATGCGCCGTAAGTGATGTCGTCGTCGCCGCCGGGTTGGAGTCAGAAAGTGGAGATTGGCGGTCGTTGGTGCGGGCTTGCTGAATAAGGCTGGCAGCAGCCTAAATTTAGAGGGGGAGCGAGGTGTGGCGCGTTTCCACGTTACGTGTGTGGTCGTGTTGAGTGGTTTTGGGGGGGGGGGGGGGGGAGGTGCAGGTTGTGGCGCATGACTTAGGAGATGTGTGGCTGGTGCACTTTTTTTGGAGGTTACTGGCACCCGAGCTGAAGAGAAGCTGTGGGTGAAAGGCGAGCAGTATTACTTGTGCGCGGGAATAAATCTTGAAGAGTTTTCTGCCTTGGTTTTGCTTTTATTTATTTATTCCTTTCTTTCTTTCTGTCTTTCTTTCCTTTCCTTTTTTTTTTTTTCCAGTAATTTCATATTCCGTTGAGAGCATTCGCGGATAGGTGAGGGCGAGCCAGCTGCAGCTTCAAAGCATTAATACTAGCGCCTCGCTGCACAGCACAGTCCAGTCCAGCATATGTAGTTGACTGAGACATGCTGCGCGCTGCACATGTCTTGAAAAGAGGGGTTGGAAGATGATGCAGAAATTCACCCGAGAGACGTGTGGTTTCCCTGTTTCTCCTTTGAGAGTTGTGGCTTTAATTAAGGAGATGCAAGTGCAATCTCTTGCGGTGGCACCTCCAAGCTGGGGAACAGACCAGCGAACGAGCCTCTGCAGGCATGCAATGAAATATGAGTGGTGGGGGTATGGGCGCGAGGGGAGGGGGTCCCAGATGCAGAGATGGAGAAGGCAGGGGACAAGGTCAGATTGGGAGGTAGATTGGGTTACGGTGGTAGAGAAGAGGGTTACGTCTGAAGTGGTACTTTTTATTTTTGAGTGCATATTTTACTTTTTATTTCTGAAAGAACGTGCGGGCTGGGGGATTGGATGTTTGTGTCCTCTTGAGTCGAGTGAATGACAGAATGGGGAGGAGAATGGGCCGATTGGCTGAGGCTACGTTTACCGAAGGAGGTTTTTTATTTTTATTATTATTATTTATTATTTTTTTTTTTGGAGGGGTTTGTATACGCGTCCA
The DNA here is from genome assembly GCA_037575805.1 of Lecanicillium sp. G3. Taxonomy (NCBI): domain Eukaryota; kingdom Fungi; phylum Ascomycota; class Sordariomycetes; order Hypocreales; family Cordycipitaceae; genus Lecanicillium; species Lecanicillium sp. G3. The sequence continues at coordinate 145,367 of JAZHPD010000019.1, read as the reverse complement.
GCCAGTCGAGAATGTCGATGCTGTGAACAGTAGTCAAGCTAAAGTACAGGTAAAGTAATAAAAAGAGGACAGAGTGAGACGGCAGCTAACAGAAAAGAGGAAAAGAGGATTGGGCAGTGGAGAAGTTGGAGAGCTAAGAGGAGAGAGGAGCCGGAGCCGTTGTGAAGAAGCAACTGGCCCAAGCTTTTGTTGGTGCGGGAAGGATAAAGCGAAGGGTTAGTTTAGTTGGCAGATAGCTCGTAACAAGGCAACTAGTTGAGTGATTGAACGTGAACGGGTAGAATTGGTTGGGGATGACGGTGACGGGTTGGAAGAGGGTGGTTTGGTGTGACGATGAGAGAGCTACAGCGTGTTCTGGTGTCTGTTAATGAAGAAGAACTGCAAGGCAATGCAAGGCAAGGCAAGGCAAGGCAAGGCAAGGCAAGGCAAAGAAACGGTATACCGACGCTGAGTGGGTTTACCTGCCGAGCTAGAGCAAGGCGAGGAGCGCGAAGATGTGGTGAGAAGAGACAGATTGTGCTGAAACTTGTCCTCGTGAATACTTGGCTGCTTGTTAGTTGCTAGTTGTTAACTAGTTGGTTACCTACTTGCTGCACATCTCACCGCTCTCTCAGCCATGTGCGTGTGTGGTGTGTGCTTGGGAGGGATTTGCAGAGAAACAAAAAGCAGAGGGGAACGGGCAATTGCGAGATTTTTTGGAAAAAGAGAAGGGATCGTCGTTGGCGAGAGCAAGGATTGACAGAGGCACTTCTTTTTCTTGTCGTGTACGGAGTACGGAGTACTTTGTTGCCATTTGTTTCTTCAGGGCACGCAACCCAAAACATGATACAGGGTACTGGGTACTGGTGCTCCGTACTGGTGCTCCGTACTCGATACAGCAACCCCCCCCCCCCTCCTCTCCAGGTGCCTCTCCACACAGGGCACGCTTCGGGATGGCTGTCAGGTCAAGTCGGTGTTCGGTAGGCGGTACCCGGTACAACATGGCATCAAAAATGACAGACACCAATTAAAGCAGCCAAGTCATATATATAGCCGTACTGGAAACCACTTGTAAGCAAAGCAGGTCGGTCTATCTAGTTACTAATTTAGTACTTGCCGCCTTTGCAAGTCACCAGCGCTCCTCCTTTGCTCCTTCCTTGGTTCCCAGGCATCACACGTTTGACACCACACCCCGCCCTCGCCCACCTCGTCCACCTTTGCCCATCACCCATCACCCATCACCCATCACTCACCCACTTTTACCTAGGTTTGCCCACTCCCACTTCCACCCACCACCCACTACACTGCATCACTCCATGTCACCCTTCGCCCGTCCTTCGCCGCAACGGTACTTTCTCCCACTGTAACCTCTCACCCCCCAGCAACCCCCCAGCACCACCCACACCCTCAGCACCCCCAAGCACCCATCTGTCCACTAACAGCTCTTCTATGCCAAACCGCCCCCGCCAGACCTCCTCCTCTTCCATCTTTCTTACCTGAACCTCTCTCTGCCTGCTTTGCCTGCTTACTTGCTATCCTTCCTACATCCTCCTCGCCTCTTGTTCAGCTCTCTGGCTCCCGAGGGCGAAAAAAAGGGTCTCTGTTGGGGTCTCCCTGCTATTCTTTGTCTTCTGTTGCAGTTGATTGATTTACTTGCCTCTTTTATTTATTCGCGGCCAGCTTGTTGTGCCTTTGACACGCAGCGCCAGCTCGGCAGCCAAACCAACGCCCCCCCCCCTCGCACTGCCATTTTTTTTGTTGAAGTGGCGCTCAGACACAGACTCCCGCTCTCGCTCTCCTGAGCTGTCGCGCCAACGTTCTTCACGGCCACCTCTCGTTACACCCGACTCAGCATTGCAGCATTGCAGCATTGCAGCATTGCAGCATTTTTTTTTTTCCTTCCTCGGCTCCTTCCACCCTGCCTGGCAATCAATTCGGTCGCATTCTCAGCAATACAACCTCGACGACGCTACAATTCTCCCTCTCGGCCAGTCACCCCAGCTGCTAGCTAGTGCCAACCTCCGTAACCGCTTAGCGACACCTCGACGAAAAAAAAAAAAAAACCACCCCCGCCATCACGAGCTGTCCCCTTCGGCTGCCGAACCCGAATTGCTGTACTACCTTCGTCTCGGTCAAACACACGACGTCGCTTGCCTCTCTGGCCAGGTTCCTCGCAGAAAATCGAACCGCCACCCGTCGCAGCTCGACGCCGCAGTCGCAATGGCAAAGACGCCCGACCAGGCGCCCACCACGCCCGCCGACGACGCCGCCACCAAGTCGTTCCATCCCCTTACCAAGACGGGCGCCAACATTACCAACATGAACGGCCCCCTCTACATGCAGACTTCGGGCTCCAACGCCGTCCTCGTCCGCCGCCTCAAGCGCAAGGACGAGGCCACCTGGAAGCATGTGTCGCGCTGGCTAGTCGAGAACCAGATTGGTACGCATTCATATTATACTCTTTCCCCTGGTCGCCCTTCCAGTAGCCGCCTACATGGTGCAACTACTATATTCATCGTCACAACGGCACTTCCTTTAGTCTGCAAACTGCTAACTGTTCCGTTTCTTCAATCCAGGCCTCTCCTTCAACCTCCTCGCACTCCTCTTCCTCGCACACGCCTTCATCCCCAAGGCCCGCCAGCACACCCACAAGTTCTTCCACCTCTCCTACCTCAACCCCCAGACCGGCAACTACGCCATTGGCGCCGACGATGCCTACGCAATCTCCTTCTTCATCGTCCTCTTCACCGGCCTGCGCGCCGGCTGCATGGAGTACATGCTCGCGCCCCTCGGCCGGGCTGGCGGCATCACCAAGCGCAAGGACCTGACCCGATTCACCGAGCAGGGCTGGCTGTTTGTCTACTACAGCGTCTTTTGGACTCTGGGTGCCGTATGTCTAGAACCGCCCAAACAAGTCTTCTTCACAAAATGCCCATGCTAACTGCCTCAGTACATCTACTACAACTCTCCATACTGGCTCAACCTTCGCGAGCTCTGGACCGACTGGCCTAACAGGGAGATGGACGGCCTCATGAAGGGCTACATCATTGCCCAGTGGGCCTTTTGGCTTCAGCAGATTCTCGTCATCAACATTGAAGACCGTCGCAAGGACCACTGGCAGATGTTTAGCCACCACATCATCACCACCATCCTCATCTCCTCCTGCTACTTTTACCACTACACCCGCGTCGGTAACCTTATTCTGGTCATCATGGACGTCGTGGACCTGTTTCTCCCGGTATGTGCAATCACAATGCGCCCTTTGGCCATGCCTGTACCGGTGCTCCTTAGCCTGCACGTGAAGCACATGCTAACTTTCCCAGGCCGCCAAGTGTCTCAAGTACTGCGGCTTCACTACAGCATGCGACTATGCCTTTGGCCTGTTTATGGTCTCATGGTTTACGGCTCGTCACGTCCTGTATATGATGGTTTGCTGGTCAGTCTATGCGCACACCCCTGAAATTATGCCTTCGGGGTGCTTCACCGGTACCAAGGACCATCTCGTCGGACCCCAGGCCGCGCCCGAGGGCTTTTCGTACCTACTCGAGCCCTACTACAACAGCACCGGCCGTGTTTGCTACAACGAGACGGTCAAGTGGTCTTTCCTCGCTCCTCTCCTGCTCCTCCAGGTCATTACCATTATCTGGTTCGCCATGATTGTCCGTGTCGCCGTCAAGGTACTGCGCGGCGACGGCGCCGAGGACTCGCGCAGTGACGATGAGGAAGAGGAAGAAGAGGAAGAGTTTGTCTATGAAGAGGCTCTTGAGGAGGACGTCGGTGTCGAGGCGCTTGACTTTAAGAGCTGGGAGCGTCGGTCCGGCATCAAGCGCCAGGCTAACAGCTCCGGCGTCAGCTTGCCCGGACACAGCGACCGCAAGGAGCTCCTGGGCCGCATTGGCTGCGAGAAGCAGGTGGAGTAGGCAGTTGCAGGTGAAAAGTGACGTTGCGCGCGACAGCGGCAATGGGTTTTTTGGAGTTTTGGGAGTTGGCTTGATATTTCTGCAGGGATTGTTGAATTCTTCCTCGTCGACACGGCTAACCAGTGGCTGCGGATGATCCGAGCCCGAGCCCGTGACTTGTTACTCTTGTTTGCTTCCGGCTGTTGATTGTCTGTTGTTTTGTCGTTTTTTTTTTCTTATGAATATGGGATACCTACGTTGCGCCTTTTGATGCCGACGTCCATGTTGCGCTGAAATTGAAATAACCTCTTTGGGAAAGACATACTTTGCATTCAGAGTATACCTGCTAGAGCAGCTCTCGACTGTATGAGCTATGAATAGTTTAGATTTGTTATTTTATCGATTTCCTCGTGGGATTATGCAGGCAGCAAATTTCAACGGTGGTGCGTAATTGGCGTATAAATAAATGGTGGCTCGTCATGCCACATATCACGAAAGCAGGATACGGTTGAGTGACAGGACGATACAAGTGGCGCAACTCACTACTATATAGTCGACTGCAAAGGCGTAAATGATGGTATATAAATGCCGGGCTATTTTACAAGGTGCCTCATGATGACATGCCCAAAAACTGCTTCGCCTGCTCCTGCAGCTTGAATTTCTGAATCTTGCCGCTCGCCGTCTTGGGATACTCGTCGACCCAAAACACGTATTTCGGCACCAAGTGGCTCGACAGCTTCGCACGCACCCACTCCCGCACGCCCTCCCTCGTCAGCGCGTTCTCGCCGCCCGACGTCGTTTCTGCTCTGCTGGTCTGCGCCTCCGCGCCGTCGTTCCCGCCCTCGGTCCGCCAGCCGTGCCGGGCGACCACAAACGCCGCGACGCACTCGCCGAGCTTCTCGTCCGGCACGCCGACGACGCTCGCCTCTTTCACTCCCGGCATCTGGAACAGGCAGTTCTCCACCTCGAGCGGGTGGATGTTCTCGCCGCCGCGGATGATGAGGTCCTTGATGCGTCCCGTGATGCGCACGTAGCCGTCGGCGTCCATCTCGGCCTCGTCGCCCGAGTACATCCACACCCTGCCGTCGGGCTCCTCGACGCGGACCTCGGCCGTGCGCTCCGCGTCGCCGTAGTAGCCCTTCATGACGAGGTAGCCCGAGGCGGCGAGCTCGCCGCGCTCGCCGAGGGGCAGGACGCGGCTCCGGTCCGCGGGGTCGACGACCTTGACGGACGTGTGCGGCATCGGGGTGCCGACGGAGGAGGTGCGCATCCGGAGCGGGTCGGAGGGCCGCGTCATGCAGCTGACGGGGCTGGTCTCGGTCATGCCGTAGCAGATGACGAGGTCCTGCAGGCCGACGCGGTCGTAGATCTGCCGCATGAGCGACTCGGGCGCGCTGCTCCCCGCCACGATGCCCTTGCGGAGGTGCCTCGGCGCGGAGGGGACGACGTCGCCCGAGTCGAGGGCCTCGAGGACGGCGACGAGCATGGTGCTCACGCCGTAGAGGCCGGTCGCGTCGTGGTCGACGCACATGCGCAGCGTGGCGACGGGGTCGAAGGCCGGGCTGGGGAAGAGGATGGCCGCGCCGGTCGTGGCCGTCGCCATGTAGCCGAGCACGGAGCCGAAGCAGTGGAACAGGGGAGGGGGCACGACGACGCGGTCCGAGGCGTCGAGGCCCATGCGGTGCGCGATGAGGATGCCGTTGTTGAGGATGCCCGTGTGCGTGAGCTGCGCGGCCTTGGGCGTCGACGTCGTCCCCGAGGTGAACTGGATGTTGATGGTGTCGAGCGGGTGCAGCGGCGCCGAGGGCTTGACGGGCCGGTCGGAGCCCTCGAGGAGGTTGCGGTACGGCGTGAGCACGCGGCGGCACGCCTCGAGGTCGAACCGGACGCCCGGGTGCCCGCCGCGGTTGTCCACCACGAGGATCTTGCGCAGCGCCGGCAGGTCCTCGTTGTCGATGGCGCCGCCGCGCAGGTCCCCGCCCGCGACCTCGGCCAGGAGCGCCTCGTTGCTCCGTCCCCGGCCGGGCCGGTACGCCGCGTCCGTGACGGCGCCGATGACGAGCACGGAGGCGGACAGGTGGCGGAGCGCGGCGGCGACCTGCCCGGCGTTGAAGCTCGGGTTGAGCGGGACGAGCACGGCCCCTAGCTTGAAGAGCGCGTAGGTGAGGCTCGCAAACTCGGCGCCGTTGCCGAGGGAGACGGCCACGCGGTCGCCCTTGCGGACGCCGAGGGAGGCGAGGGACGAGGCGAGCCGGTTGGAGAGGAGGTCGAGCTCGTAGTAGGAGAGGGCGGTCTCGTGGGAGCGCGAAGGCGAGGACGAGAGCGAGGACGAGGACGAGGACGAGGACGGGAGGGAAGGGGAGCGGGCGATGACGGCGGGGCGGTCGCCGTGGAGGGAGACGGTGGCGGCAAAGTGCGAGGGGATGGTGTCGGTGTATAGGGCGGGCTGTTACGCGGGGCACGCGAACGAGAGGGTCAGCCAGTCAGTCGGTAAACTGTGAGGGTATTCGGGGGGGGGGGGGGGGGGGTGAGTGAGTGTGAGATTTGGGGGGGAGGGTGGTATGAGATGAACAGGCATCGTGACGGGAATTGGGGGGAGATTGGGGGGTTAAATGTTATCGTAGGAAAGTGAGCGTTTTTGGATGTGTAAGATGGGAACTTTACCTCGCTGGGTCCGGTGCGTATACTCAATCCCTCAGTCGCGAGGCATCGTCGCTGCTGCGCGGACGCGGTGATGCTGGCGGTGGTGCTTCTCCGCACGACCACGACGGGCGCGGCAGCTCTCCGCGCGACGGCCGCTGCGAGCATGGCGGGTAGATATTCCTCGTCGAGAGCTGCAAATATACTACCACCAAGAAAGAAGAGAAGGAAAAAAGGATAAAAATAAAAATGAAACAATGAATCCAATCCAACCCAATCCAATCCAGCCACAACAATAATGGTAAAAGGCACACAAGACCAATTCGAGAGGAGAAATCACAAGCTGAGGTTTGACAAGAGGGGGAGATGTGTGGAGTGTTTGGGAGCTGAGCAGGAGCTGGAGCTTGGAGCTGCTGCAACATCGGACGCCCGGCCCCATTGGAATTCTCCGCTGTGCCGAGCGAGCCCAGGGAACCCTAAAAAAAGCTGTTCAGTGAAGTTTTCGGGCGGGCCGCGGCAGTGGGTTAGTTAACTAGTTGACCGGGCTGGAAATCGCCGGGTTGGTTAGCGCCGGTTCAAGAATCTGGGGTAACTAGATGCGCCCCGACTGGACATGTGCCGAGGTTTTGATCCAAAGTGACGAGAAGATGCTGCACAATACTTTTTTTTTTTTCTTTTTTCACAGGCATTGAATTTCCTTTTCTACATTCTTGTAATGTATGTTATATATATGGAGTGTACTGTAGGAGCATTATCGTCGGGGTTGGTTGTTCGTGTGACCAACTCCAATGCTCACTCCCCCATTGTCCTTCTCCGTCCCGACACGCCCTTCGGAACTCTTTTATCACATACACATCGCGCAATTCACACGCGACTCAAACCACAATCACCCTCCTCTTCACCCATCAAAACTTCAGCACGAAATGCCCCAATCCCCAATCCCCCACGCCGCCGTACGAGAAAACGCCATCCAGCCAGTGTCCACTGCAGCTCGTTCGGGTCCACCGGCCACGGCACATCCTCGTCCACGCCCGGTCTCAGCCAGCGGCAGCGCGAGCGCCGTAAACCACCTTACTCACGCTGCCAATTCTATCGGTACCACTCCAGCAGCGGCCCCTTGTCGCCCCGGGCGAGACGAGATGCGCAGAGACCGCCGTTGTCGTTGTTTCCCAGGGGGACCCCACCCCTCGTACGGGACCTGCCCGCGCCGAGGAACCCCTCGAGCGTCGTGGCAATGTTTGCAGCCGCGGATGCGATGCCCTTGTCGGAGTAGACGAGGTCCGTGGGCGCCGCAAAGGCCGGGCCGAGTAGATCGGGCTGGGTTGCGGATACGGGGTCCGTCGGGGCCAACGGCCGGTGGCGACGCTCTTGGGGAGAGACGTGGCAGAATCGAGATGCTCGTGTCTTTGGTTTCGAATTGGCACGTACACGTACTGTGCGATTATTGATTCATATGTACAATCTGCATACGGTTATTGATGTATACATGCAACTTGCCCACCACTCACATCGAATCCGACACACCCATGCTTTACCGTTGCAGTGCTGTGCGCCTCGCCGGAAAATTCCCCCGTCCAGCTCGTCCGCCAACGCCAAAGGCCTTGTTCCTGCATATTGGACGGCCATCTGGATCAAGTCGTCGGTGTCGATCCCACCCACGTTGGCCGGCAGCCGTACTCCCGTCTGCTTATATGTCAAGAGCACCACTGCCGTGGAGTCGTTTTGTTCCCCAAAAAACGCCACTACGACTCTCTCTCTCTCTCTCTATATATATAATGCCTGTTTTAGATATATCTCACCACGCAATCTCGCGGACCTCGGCCGCTTCTCCGCGGTCCAGCGCCCTCTTCGTCCAGTACATAACGGTGCCCACGTCGTCGACGCGGAGGTCCGCCCATATCGCCGTAACACGGTGGTCGTTGCACACAAACACCCCGAGGTCGCAGGCACAGCCATCGTCGGCTTCTTCACCGACAGCAGCGCCGCCCGCATCGTCGCCCGCCGCCCACTGCGCGCCGTGCTTTTTCTTTTTCGCCGCCACCCCGGGGGCCTCTTCGATCTCGGCCCACCCGCGCGCGATCGCGTACGCCAGGCGGCTGTTGCACATGCCCTCGCACGCGTCGTGCCGCCGCAGCAGCTCCAGCGCGCGGTGCCGCACCCCGCCGTCCCGGCACTGCGTCGCCGTCCTGAAGAGCGCGTCCATCATCGACGACGAGAAGGAGAAGATGCGGCCGCCGCCGTCGCGGCGCAGCTCCCGCGCTATGCGCTCCCCCAGCGCCACCACGCCCGCGAACCGCGCCGCGTGCTCGTCCCACGTCGTCTCGGCGGACGTCGGGTCGTGTAGCACCTCGGCCTCCATCAGCAGCCGCCGCGCCTGCAGGATCAGCACGGCCTCCTCGTCGGCCGGCGTGGCGGCCGCGCCCCCCCGCGCGCGCATCGCGTCAAACTTGGCCGCCCACTCCGCCAGCGCGGCCTGGTATGCCTGCCGGACGTGCGGGCCGGGCCGTTTCAGCGCGGGGTCCGTCACGAACTTGTTGTTCTCTTGCAGCTCCGCGTACGCCTTGCTCAGCGGCTCGAACTCGTAGTACGCGTCCTCGGGGCTCGCAAACGGCTCCTCCGAGACCACGGGCGTTTCCAGGCCCCGGTAGTAGTCCTCTGACCACGGCACGGGCCGGACCGAGGCGGATTGGGTGATGAGCCGGCCGAGCACCGCCTCGACGCTGTTGGGCGTGAGAAGACCGCCGGACAGCTGCTGGTTGCCTCCGGCCTTGCCTCCGGCCTTGCCTCCGCCAGCAGCCTTGGCCGATTCGTTCTTGCGCTGCCACCGCTGCCACGTCCTCTGCCCGTTGACGACGTGCAGCACCGCTGCCGGGAAGTCCCCCTGCAGGCTCGCCACGGCCGTAAACAGCAGCGACGTCGTGAGCAGAATCTCGAGGTCGATCAGCGACGGGTCCTTGCTCCCGACGATCTGCAGCACGCCCGCGATCGCGGCGTTGTACTGCTCCAGCGCAAACGTGCGCAGGTCGTTCCTCCGAGCCGCCGTCGCCGCCTGCGCCCGCGCTTCCCGCCTGCCATGCACAGACACGGCCCCACCGGCGGAGGCGGCGGCGGCGGCGGCGGCGCTTCCGTCCACGATGGCCTCGCGCTGGTACATGGCGGCGAGGGCGCAGGACGCGTGCCAGACGGTCGGGTGGAGGCGCGTGGCCTGCAGCATGTCGCGGGCGCAGAAGCGGCGGTCGAAGACGCCGGCCATGGCCTCGACCGCGACCTGCCGGAAGAAGTGGAACTGCGTCATCTCGCGCTCGTCGGCGCGCACGCCCGCGGGGCTGACGGCAAAGCCGGGCTGCGTCGCCAAGGCGAGGCGGGCGGCGGCCCGGGCGGGCACAAGAGGCCGCCGTGATCCCGACCACAACTCCGGGCTGTTCTCATCGTATTGCGATGTGCGCTCGGAGCTCTGCGCTCCGTAGCCTCGGCCGACGCACTCTCGCGAACCAGTCACGCATCTACATCAATTTGTGAGTTTTATGCAGAGGCGAGAGGGGGTTAGACGGCCCTACCTGCTGCACGAAGGCTTTCCCTCGTCACATTTCACACGACGTTGGCTGTTCAATAAAAGAAAAAAGGAAAATGACAAGTCAGCAACACAGTAACCACAGGGGGGGCTTCCGTCGTTTCCCAGCTGATCCGTCGCTCACTCACCGGCAGGTAAGGCACCCCGTTCTGTTCTTTGGCGCCCACTTCCTCAACCTCGCCTTGGGTCTCAGCGCCAGTGCACCAGGGTCCCTCCAAAGATTCCCGTTCTCCAGGATAAACGTCGCCATGCCGCGCCCATGTGCACGATGCGTTGGGCGAGAGTTTGCACAAGCTGTGAATGGCGCAGAAAAGTGAGTGAGTGGCCAAGCCTAGCCGGTGAGAGAGGCTCGTTCAAGCGTAAGTTGTTCCGCATGGAGGAAGGTGGGTGTGGGTCACCGGGATTTCCGCCCGACATCTCCAGCCCTGTCAGGTTAACTTAGTGGCCGAAGCTGGCTCAGCCTTGCGTCTGGCATGGCAGCAGTTGGCTGAGAGGACGCCAAGCATGGACAAAGTAGGCTGATTTAACCGTTCTTTGCTGGCTGAGGAGCTGTTCCTTGGTCTGCTTTTCTGTTACGTGTGTGTAATTCGCCGTGGCGCAGGCGTCTGATATCCTACAGCCTGACGCTTACAGCAGAAGACACGGTACATGCTTAGCAGCCACTGGCTCATGCCAAGTGTTTATACTATTGTACCTGTTGGCATAGCAAGACAGCATAGGCAAGCGGCCCCCGGGGCAAGGTGAAAATGCACACGTCTCATGTCACGATGCCAAGTTGTATGAGAGCTCATGTAGGTAGTTGTGGGCTGAAGTGCTCGCGATCAATTCTATGATGATATTGTACAAAATGAAAGGCCTCTACTATACGCCAAGAGCCCAAACAAAAAATCGCGAGCAGACCCAATTGTGCTCTTCACTTCCAGCGCAATGCGTCCACGAGGTCTATCCTCGTCTGTTTCTTCTGCACTTTCCGTCTCGTTCGGCCGTTATAACAAAAGAGTAAAGCAGGAAAACAACAAGTGTTCCGAAGGTCTCCGTTGGAGAGAGGAAGAATCGAATAAGACCGACAATGCGGGATCCAGTCCCAAGTCCCATAAAGTTGTAATTGGAAATATATAATAGTTGAAAGAAAAGCAAACATAACGCCTCGAGTCAAATACATCGCGAGCTGCGTGATCTGAGATGCAATTTTGTGTGTGGCGGCCAGAGAAGATTAAGGGCCAAAGCCATGGTATCTTTACTCTTGTTGCTCGCCAATGTGTCGCTCGCTTTCGGGTTTCCAAGTTCCTGCGTCTTGTCAGTATAGGTCAATTGTGTTGTTGCCGTCTCATGCAGACGTACCCTCAAAGTCATGCTTAACAAAAGCCGTGGGATCTTCGTAATCCTTGGCACCCATCTGGCCAACACCGGGGGAGAAGCCGGTGATGGGGAGCACGACGACATCACCGACGCGCTTGCTGGTCTCCATGCCAGTAAAGTTGTGGTAGTCAATCTTGCCCTTGCTCGTCGTCAGGTCGAAGAAGCGGGGGTCGTTGAAGTAGTCCATGATGGTGTCGGTCCAGACGGCGGGCCCGGTCAGGTCGACGACACCCTCGCTGCCGTGCATGTTGCCAAGCTTGCCATTGGCCTTCATGGTCAGGGTAGCGTTGGTGATGCGAGTAATGGTGTCGCGCAGGATGGGGTGGCCGGGCTTGCTCTGGATGGTCCACTGGCAGAACTGGATGCGACGGCTGTACCACTCGGCCCAGTCCTCGCGGTCGGGGTCGGCCTCGATACCAATGACCATGCCGACGCTCTCGCGGGGGATGGCCTTGGGGATCCAGACATCGGCGCTCTGAAGAGCAAAGGTATCAATGTCGGAGTAGATGCCGCCGCGGGCAAAGAGAATCAGGTAGCGGAAAAAGTCGGCACGGAGGACAGGCAGGGGAAGGGCCTCGTACGCCTCGAGAACTTCAGGGACTGCGGCGTAGAGCATGCGCAGCAAGCTCAAGGCAACAGTGTCGGTGATGACTTCATGGACGAAGCCGGGGTGCAGAATGGTCCACGAGGCTTCTTGGTCGCGGAACTGGAACTCGCCGTCAGCGGGAGTGTACTTCCAGGTCTGCCAGATGTAGGCGGGAAATTTGCGCTCAATGTCGTAGGGATAGGTGTAGGAGAGCTTGTCGGTGACGGACATGTGAGACATGTCAATCAACGGCTTCTGTGCAGCAGTACGGCTACCAGGCTGGGTGAGGCCAGTCTTGGAGGCGGCATCGCTGGCGGCGGTGTCGGCAGCTGCCTCCTTGGAAAAGGTACTCGAGACGGAGGTTCTATGTGACTGCGAGACGAGAAAGAAGACGGTCAGCAAGAATGCTGCCGCGATGATGGCTCGTCGCAGATTCAACATGATGTTGGCGAGTGTTGTGTAGTCGAGGAGGACGTGGCTGATGTGTTGTGTCGTGGTCGTAGTCGTATACGGGGGTGGTTAAAACGTGTCGTCTGGGTCTGGCCCGGAACGACGGGTAAAAAAAGACTGGGTTCGGCTTCGGGGAGCAACGAATTGTGGTGTACTATAAGAGCATCGATATAGAGTTGAGTTTTGCAGCGAAGACGGAGAGCGATATGCAGCTTCAACCTAAAGACGGAGGAGTATCGAGATCTGGCCCAATTGTATGGAGGTAATTGCTGGCCAAAAAAAAAAAAGGCGGTGGTGGGGGGCAGTCAGTGATGACGACGTATGCCTCGTCTCAGTTTGAGGCGCAGCAACAAAGCTTGGACGATAAGAAAGGTAGAGTAGCGATTGTCGAGAATCGGTGACGAAAAAAAAAAAAATGCTTCCGGGAAATTCAATGAGGATGTGCCCACCAGAGCAAAGAAAGAAGCGAAGGTAGCGAAGATGAAAGATGGAAGAGAAGGGAGGAAAAAATAGGGTCGAGGATAGGGATCCGAGAATGAGAAGCGCAAAAAGGGTCCGGGTGGTGGTGTTGATTTTAATGTGGGCGCTGTGATGAAGAGAAAAAAAGAGCCAGCCTGCCAGTAAGAAATAGGGGGGGTAGTCGTGCTGAGCTTGGGGACACTAGCCACTGCAGCCACTGGAGCCACTGGAAAGCTTGAATCTTGTTGTTTGCGGCTGGTGACGTCCAGTACGAGCAGATGTACCTTGTACCTTGTACCTATAATTCGTACTCCGTGCTCCGTACTCCGTAGTTACTGCGCATTCGGCGGTCGGTCCGGTGGAGGGGGAGCCACAGGGGAGCCACAGGGGAGCCACAAAGGAGCCACAGCAGAGCCACACCACGGTCGATCAGTGATGATGGTGGCTGACGCTTTTCTTGCCAGTGGTGCCAGTTGCGAGTGAGTAGTAAGCAAGTATGGCTGGTGACAAGTGGTGACCAGTGGTGAAAAAGTGAGGCGCAGGTGGGCTTCGTGTCCGTTTGCTCAGTGGGCAGCCCGCACCGTTCTTCCAGTAACAATCTCGTGTCGGCGGGACCCTCTAACCCTTTATCCTAATCCTCGTAATCGACACTGGTTTCTTCTCGTTTCGGTATTCGACTCGTCCCAAAGAACTTGAATTCTTTGGTGCTTAGTACCAACTTGAAACTCTGGCGCTCACTCGGGACGGGATGGGGCGGCCGTCTGTCCCTTTTGTACCTCATTGTGCTCACCTTCCTCTGCACATCTTCTTCCAATATCGAACAAACCCCGACCACCGACCACAAACCACAAGAGATCGACATTCAACTTCCCAGCCCGCTCCTCCCGCTTCGTTGCACACAGACACAAGGCAAAACAATTGTCATGTCAATTCCAGTCCGACAGACCAGACGCACCTTTCATTTCCCAATTCCGCCGCCCGACCTGGCATGCTAGTCGATGCTCCGCCGTGCTAGCATCACCAAATGCCCCTGCGCCCAGCCCAACAATCGACCATTGGCCGCCCTTTGTAATATTGCGCCGAATACTGCGAGGCATTGTGCCCGTCTATTTACACGTGCAAGAAACATGCAAACATGACAGCCACAGGTTAGTCGGCGCTATTTTTACCCGGCCATCCCTAATCCAGCTACCATCCAAGCCCGAGTCTCAGCGCTGCGTTTCACCACCTCCAGCGACCGTCCCCAGCCTGTGCGCTTGCTGATCCAGCCCTGAGCTCTGCTCCAGCACCAGCAGAGCCCCGATCGCCGGCCTCTCTCCCTTGATCAATACAAGCAAGCCCCCAGATAACTAATTCCAGATGCAGATACTATATTTGCCCTCTTATTGTTTATCCGTCTCTGCTTTACAGCTTTATTTATTTCCAAGGCTCTCGGCTCTCCCCGCAACCCCTTCTTTGACTCCAAGATAGCTTCCCGCCCGAGTCGCATCCCGTCGCAGCCCATCGCCGCAATCTCATCGCTGTCGTCTGTGTAGCAGCTCCAGCTCCCCTCGCGTTCTCGACAAACCCAAAGCCACGCAACACGCGAGTCTGAAACGCCTCGCCTAATTATGCGGTGCGGGCACACATGGCAATCTAGAAATCCCACCCGCCACTCGACGCCTCGTGTGTGAAACAGGCGTAACTAGTTTGACCTCCCCCCAACAATGAATATCGAAGTTGGCTTCTTTTCCGCCTTCGATTCTTTGCCCCTTTTCTGTCGTCATCTATTCGACGCTATTCGAGACATCGCCTACAGCAGCCGTTGCTGGGAATGCTGCTGGAGACGCAATGTCTCACTCCATGCACCACGCAGTTGGCCCCTCACCCATGACCACAGCAGCCACCTCGATTGCCACTGCGACTGGAAGATATTGCCGTAATATCCCAATCGCAGCACCAGTCAGGCTTGCTGTCACTTCACGTCACAGTTGAGCCCAAGCGGCGCCGCGCCATGGCACACGCACCTGCAATGTAAACGCACGGCCGGCAGACTCGCCCTCCAAGCACCTCATGCTGGCTAGTCAGGACAGCTCCGGCAATGGCTCGCGTTTTTGAACCCTTGAAATCGCAATTTCTTGCTCCAGGGTTGGGCTTTTCGCTTTCGGCATCGTCCGCAGATCAAACGTCATCTGTCAGCTCGCATAGGTTCCGCGTGTGTCTGGCTCTTTCGAACTGAACCTTTTTCCGAGCCTCGATCCTTCAGCGCCTTCTCCTTACCAGTAGTTGGGGGCGCTCACTCACACCTCATTCCCCAGCTACAGTCTGTAGTCCAGAGGGCGTCCACGGTGCTATAACGCCCTTTCATATTACCAGCAAACTACCCCTCTCATCGCATGTAACCGCCCCCATCTGCGCAGGCTCCAACAGGGCAAACTCACAGTCCCGCGACATCACACACCACCGCCACGTCATTGCCGTGGTTTGCCCGTACGATGCAACTGCCAGCGCGGTCCCCGCGGCCCTGCTCTCTCGCGGCACATCGGTAACTATCCTCGCCTTTCCGCCACTTATGTGTCCCATACCTCACGCGATTCTCATTTGCGGAGTAGTCATCCTCTCATATTCTCATAAAATGTCCCGTTCGGGATACTGGTAGTGTGTTGTATGCTGTGTCTCTACCCCACTTATGGGCTGCACGATATGCTGCCGGCCTGTTTCTTGGCTTCCAGAGGGCGGCGCCCGGCACTCGAGTTTGTGCCTGCAGAATATTCCCTTGAAGAGATGGAGGGATGGCGTTCCTTTATATGTCAGCTCGTAGCCCGTCCCTCCCTCCTCCAGATGGTTGCATGAACCCGCTCTTGCAAATCTTCTCATATCCTTCTCAAATCTGTCTACGCTACCCGCCGCCTCCTTTCATGCGACCCCGTGGCATGAAAGCAACCCCAAAGCTTAAACCGACCCCGCCTTGCCAAACATAGAAAGTTCGCGGTGCTATAAACGATGACAGTCCCCGTTGCAGCCGCCGCCGCCGCCGCCGCCGCCGCCCCTCACCCGCTCGCCGAGCTCTCGCAGGCCGAGTTCCTCAGGGCGCGCGATGCCGTAATCAAGATTCACGGCGCCGGTCAGCCCCTGTTCTTCCGGGCCCTCTACCTGCAAGAGCCCCCCAAGGCCGAGTTGCTACCGCTCCTGGCCGCCGAGCATAACGGCACCCTGACCGAAGCCACGCCGCGCCCCACCCGGTCGGCCTCCGTCGAGTACGATGTCATCTCGGCCACCACCCAAGTCTTTCACCGCGCCATTGTCGATGTTGTCAATGGAAAGTTGCTTTCCAATGATGCCATTCCGGCAAAGAACCATGCTTTTCCGCACTTTAACGTGTAAGTTGCCACATCGGACTGGCATGCAGGGTATGACGCTAAACGTATTAGCAACGAGTTTGCCTTGTTTCAGGACTCCTGCATGAAGTCGGAAAAGGTGCAGGAAGCCTTGAAGGAATATACTATTCCCGAGGGCTTCGAAATTTGCATCGATCCCTGGCCGTATGGTGGTCCCGATGAGGAGGCTGGTGTGAACAAGGTCATGCAGGGCCTCATCTTCATTCGCGACGCCCGCAAGAAGAACCCAGACACCAACCACTATGCGTATCCCATTCCGCTGATCCCGGTCATGGATTGGGCCACAAAGGAAATTATTCGTATTGACCGTCTTCCTACCGGTGGTTCCGAAGACGGTATGGAGCCTTCTGCGGCCTCTAAAGAGCCCAGGAACATTTTTGCCAAGTCCGTCCCTGCGGAATACGCTCCCGAGCTGCTTGATATCCCTCCCCGCGCGGACCTGAAGCCTCTTGACGTGGTCCAGCCCGAGGGCGCCTCTTTCAAAATTCACCCCGACAACCTCATCGAGTGGCAGAAGTGGCGCTTCCGTCTCTCCATCAGCCCCCGCGAGGGCGCCGTCCTGCACGACATCTGCTACGACAACCGCTCCGTCCTCTACCGCCTCAGTTACAGCGAGCTCACCGTCCCGTACGGCGACCCTCGCGCCCCCTTCCACCGCAAGCAGGCTTTTGACTTTGGCGACGGTGGCATCGGACGCGCCGCCAACAGCCTGAAGCTCGGCTGCGACTGCCTCGGCGCCATTCATTACGTCGATGCGTGCTTCCCGGCTGCTGACGGCACGCCTACCAAGCTCGACTCGGCCGTGTGTCTGCACGAACAGGATGGCGGTGTCCTCTGGAAGCACACCAACTTCCGCACTAATCGCGGCGTTGTCGCCCGCATGCGCGAGTTTGTCGTGCAGTTCATCGCCACCCTCGCCAACTACGAGTACATCTTCGCCTTCAAGTTTGACCAGGCCGGCGGCATCACGGTTGAGACCCGCGCGACAGGCATGGTCAGCATCGTCGGCATCGAGGACGGCAAGACCAGCAAGTACGGAAACATCGTCTCCCCCGGCATCCTCGCCCAGAACCACCAGCACATCTTTGCCGTGCGCATCGACCCCGCAATCGACCTCTTCGGCGGCGGCGACGGCAGCGGCCGCACGCAGGTCGTCGTGGAGGAGAGCCACCCGCACAAGATGAACCCGGAGACGAACCCGCACGGCAACTACTACGAGGTGCGCCGCAGCCCCGTCGGCAAGGCCACCTGGATCGACGCCGAGGCGCGCCTGAACCGCACCATCAAGCTAGAGAACCCGGCCAAGAAGAACCCCGTCTCCGGCAGGAGCGTCGGGTACAAGCTCGTCTCGCCGGCCACGCAGATGCTGCTCGCCGACGACGAGAGCCGCGTCGCGCGGCGCGCGCGCTTCGCCCAGCACAACTTCTGGGTCACGGGCCACCGCGACGGCGAGTTCTGGGCGGCGGGCGAGTTCACGAACCAGAGCACGTTCGAGGAGGGCGGCGTGGCGGACATGGTCGAGCGCGGAGACGCGTTTGCCGTGGAGGGCGAGGCGGCGGCGGGGGAGAAGAGCGATCCTGTTCTCTGGAGCGTGTTTGGCCTCACTCACAACCCCCGCGTCGAGGACTGGCCTGTCATGTAAGTATTCAAGGCTGAGGTGTGATGGGCGAGTAGATGGACTAACGTTAACCCTTGTTTAGGCCCGTGGAGATTCATCAGATGCATCTGCGTCCGGCTGATTTCTTCGCTGCTAATCCGGCCCTGGATGTGCCTACCAAGAAGAACGACAGCAGTGTTTTGGTGCCGTGCTGCGGCAGTGATGAGAAGACAAATGGTACAAATGGTACAAATGGCGTGAACGGGGCAAACGGTGCCAACGACACTCATTAAAATAAATAGCATGAAGTTACGTCTTTGATAGCAACTTGTGTTGCATATGGGCGGCAGATATGAATAAATTGGACATTATATGAATGGCGTTCCCATATCAGAGTTGAGGGGCTTCTATCGTTCCTACACTATTGTACAAGTTTCTAGTGGTCAATCTTGAGCGAAAAGTCGACGTGCGGTACACCCTGGTGAATAAAGCTGGTCGAGATGATGTCGACATCTAAAACAGTCAGCATGGAAACTTGCTAGTCGCGAGAGCAGACGGTTCAAATGAACTTACCATTACAGACATATGCCTCAACATTGTCACTCGTCAGACCGCCCGACACCTCCAGCATGAAGTGCTTCTTCCCCGCCCAGCGCTCCTTGATGCTCTTCGCGGCCGCGCGCACGCCGTCGCCGGTGAAGTTGTCCAGCATGACGACGTCCGCGCCCGCGGCGATGGCCTCGTCGGCCTCGGCCTCGCTCTGCACCTCGACCTCGATCTTGACGGCGAAGCCGCCGACGGACCGCGCCGCGACGACCGCGTCGGTGATGCTGCCCCGGCTCCAGACGTGGTTGTCCTTGAGCATCACCATCGAGCTCAGGTCCATGCGGTGCCCGTCCGCGCCGCCCGCCAGCATGCCGTACTTCTCCACCAGGCGGAACCCGGGCGTCGTCTTGCGCGTGCCCGCCACGATGCCCGTGTACCCCGCGGCGCGGAGCTTGTCGACGAGGTCCCTGCTGCGGGAGGCGACGCCGGAGCACCGCGAGAGCGTGTTGAGGGCCACGCGCTCGCCGAGCAGGATCCCCCGGACGGGGCCCGAGACCGTCGCCACCTTCATCTTGCCGCCGCCGCCGCCGCCGCCGCCGTGGGCGGACGACAGGTCGACGGCGTCGCCCTCGGCGGCGTGCCACTCCACCGTGCAGCCGCACTGGGCAAAGACCTCGTCGAAGAAGGGCCGGCCGGCGATGACGCCGGCGGACTTGCCCCAGAGGGTGGCGGTGCGGGCGCCCTCGCCGACGACGAAGCCGCCGTAGTCGCAGGAGGGCGTGTCCTCGGCGAGCCACGCCGTCACGGACGTCTTCCAGCTCGGCGGCAGGAGGTGGCCGAGCACGCCCTGCGAGATGGGTAGCTTGTTGGCTGACATTGTTGTTGTTGCTTGTTCAAACTTCCCCGTGGAGATCAGTTTTTAGCCGTGACAGCCTTTTTTGATGAGTGTGGCGTGAGTGGAAGTTTCGCGGGGTGAAGAGGTATTTTTTATGGTCAAGGTTCGCCTTTTGCCGGGCTGCTGCTGCTGCTGCGCTTGATGCGGCCGTTGGCAAACATTGGCGGGGCAGTGGGGGAAAATCGGCGCGGTCTCGGCAACTTGCGGCCGCGGGGCTCCGATGCGGAACGGGGGTGTTGGTATGTGTCATCGAGGGGGGATTAATGGGATAGAGTCGGGTGTCTTCGGTTTGCTTGGGAGTGTTTTCGCCTTTCAACTGCAATGACTCTATTCGCCCTGTTGCGCGGCTGAAGCCGGGCGGCACTTATATAGTCGGCCACCTGCAGTATTAGTGCCGTGTTCTGCGCGTAGGCCGTATTGGGTTATTATACGAGTGCCATTTTCAGAAACTGTTGCGTGATTGGTTTAGATAATGGGGACGCCGAAAATAAATACGTTTGGTACAAGGCCATTCACTTTGGTACCTTGTTCCTCTGCTCCGTGGGCAATCGTGAAGTACAACACGATACCGTAGCCATAGCCACGCAGCTTGCGAATCGGGGAGAGGGACTAGACTTGACATATAAAACTGTAATACAGGGATATGAACTTGGGGGGAGCATTGGAATCGTGCTTCTAAGTCGTCAACGTTCGGGACACAAACCAGGCTGACTGAGTTAGTCAATTGCGATTGGGATCCACGCCACTATGCACGCCTTGACGGTTTCAATGTGTCTCGCACAACATCCTGATGGAATAACATAAATGGCCAATCCAGCCTCACGAACTGTTTCAGACTTTTCTATTCTTGTCTATCGTTATATCAGCCGTATTCGCCGCACCAAGGCGCGGATTGCCGAGCCACGGCGTGTCCGCAGCCTATCAAAGAGAAATACGCGCCGACATACTAGTTCAGGGATAGTGTCACCACGAATTCATTGACAAGTGCCCAGAATATCTGGCCACCATGGAGTTGCAGTTAAATCACATTTCCACTCAAGTCCTGACCTTGTGGGTACGCGGCTTGGGATGCTGCGTCTCTGGTCCTAGTCCACAGCTCGATAGGCGACAATCCCCGTATGCATGTATGTTTTCCGAAGGCTGCGCAGCCGCCGCCGGCCATTTTGAAACAACACGCTGCCTTGGCTTTTTTGTTTCTTTCTTTCTTTCTTTCTTTTTCAAAAAAAAAAAAAAAAAGGGAAGTAAAGAAGGGGATCCTTGCTTAAGGCTGTGAATAGTTGCATCGAGCGACTACTCGTCTGCTGTCATTGGCATGCCAGGGGAAGAGCGGGCACTCTTCCCACCCGAGCGTGCTCCCACATGGCCGACTCCTCGCCGGCAAGTGTGATGAGAGTGTAGACTCAGTTTTAACGGGGGCAGAGTCTCTTCCAAAGATGATATTATTTGATGGCCAAAATGCAGGGGCATATGGCCGCAGAAAGTTGGCCCCTCTCGCCTCTCGAGAACTAACACAGCCTCCTGCGGCCGCATTTCGAGGCCGTCTCCGGACAAAAATCCGACCAGGGAGCAGGGGGGCAGGAATCGGAATAGGTATTAAAAGACGTATTATGGTCAATTAACTTATTGTCGTGTCGCTGCTCCCAAGTACTGCCGCATCATTTTCCGAAGAAGCTCATTTTACAGACAGCACTGTAAGTGTCCTCGCCTGTATGCTTATGGCACTATCCTGATGTCTCTTAGCAAAGCACAGCTCGCATTTTCATTTTCAACATGCCTAACTATACTGTCCATGCTATCATTTTCCAAGGACTGCCTCGGGACCACCACTGGGGCCGACACGTGGGCCTCTGGTTTCAGCCTACGGAGCTGGGCTACATCCACTATTTTTTCCACGTTGTGCTTGATGACCGACGCCAGAACTACGTCTTTCAGAGACGAGAGAACTGGAATCCAATTGAGTCTAGCAGAACCATCATCGCGTCTTTCGACGTCGGGAGCCTCCAAAAGTCCATCACGCCCGAGGAGCTTCACGACTTGATGGCGCAGGTGCCTATGAAGGACGTCGACGGCCAGTCTACCTGCCAGACGTGGCTTGTTCAGGCTCTGGAACTCCTGGCTGCTCGTGGCTATATGACTGAGGAACAAGCTACGCGTGGCGCTGATGGCATGTACGAAAACACGCTGGATGCGGCCGATGATATGTAACGGTTCTGTCATGTGCGTCGATTCTCGAAAATGCGCAAGAGCGAGTGTCAGTTCAAGCTGGCAGTGTTGTTGGTCCATATAGTTACTATGTATTCGTCTTATTACGTTTTGTTCGATGCAATTATATTCAATGTGTCAAAAACTCACCTTATTGCACTTATATCTGACAGTTGCGTTTGTTTCTATTCATTGCTGCTGGCATAGCACAAAAAGACATGAAATCATAGCCGCAGTGATATTTCCGCAATTTTTTAAAGAACTTTTTCCATATCAAGTATCCTGCCAGGACGACAATGCCGAATAGTGGACCAACTCTTCCGGATACTGCTCTGAAAAGATGGCTTCGGCCAGATCATGCCATCCGGGAGATTTCCGTGCTGGCCGCTGAAAGAATTTGACATATTCCCAGTATTCTGGATACCACCCTGCTTCATCCCAATCAATCAGAGCAACCACCTTGCCGTCCTTGACTATTATATTCCGCGGAGACAGATCGCAGTGTGACAGCACGATGCGATGGCCCGTTCGCTGGCGGCCGGCGAGGGCATTTCTTATCGGCACAGGCGTGCCTTTGAAGAGACTGTCGAGCAAGAATCTGTTAAACCCGTCTTCGTCCTGGCACGGCGGGGCGTCGTAGGAGAAGTGAAGACGGGTGTCGTGGATGTCGCCGCCGTCGCACCCACCGATGAAGCTTGGCGGGGGGGCTATTCGGCGCATGCGGTCGAGAATGTTGCGGATTTGGCTCGCAATTTCTGCCTTGTCGTCGTCGCTCATCTTTTCCCACTCACTTTCCAAGGTGGCCCCTTCTACGTAGTCCATTTTTATGTAGTTGCTGTCGCCGTCGCTTCCGACCTCGTGGACACGCGGTACAGGCAAGCCGTGCTTGAGGGCTAGCCTCAGCGCGGACGCTTCTTGGACGCGCATGCCCTGGCCAGATTTGACAACCACACCACCCGGATGCCGTGCAATGAGCTTAAGTCCAAGTCTCTGTAGCACTGTGACACCTGAAAATATGTGTTAGTGACAAGCTTCCGATGGTAGCGGTATGGGACGTATTACCTTCTTCCAACTTTTCAGGCTCTTCATCTGTATCGGGAGGCACATCTAAAAGCCCGTTCTTCCTCTTCAATCTCCTCATTTTACGGCGCCTGTATGCCGCCGGGTCAAGCTCTCTCAAGGTTGGGCATCGCTGGACCGGCTCGCCGTTTATAGACGTGATCTCGGGTGGCTCATCCATTGCGCCGCGCTGCTGTTATACTCAAGGAAAATGATGGCTGAACTGCCAGGTATTAGAGAGGGATATGCTGTCACTATCGACATTCAGCCGGAAATGAAGATGGCGGCAAACGTTTGAGATGGAAGAAGGCGAATGGGCACTGTTCGGCCGGCGTGGTTACAGCTCGTCCCAGGGTGGCTCGGCCAGCTCGTCCCACTAGATGGTTGTTGCCCCGCAGCGAGCAGTGAGCCAGCCCCCTTGAATAACATAACAGGTGCTTTTTGAAGTGCTGTGGCCCCCAAGACGGGCCAACTGCACACTGGCGAGTCTGCACAGCCGCACATCACAAAATGAAAGCAATCTGTTAGGTAAATGGAACAGACCCTTGTTTTGACAGTATCTCGGGATGCATATCTAATTTCAGGCCTTACGTTTTGTCCCCGAGGTGGCCGAGTTGCTCTGACACGAGCTGCAACCACCTGTTCGGCGACCCACAGGACAGCCCAGTGGCTGCTCAGAATCGGAATGCGAGCGCTTAATGTTTCGAAAGCTGGCAACGGGGAAATATTCCGGGTATATTGCTGGTTAAAACCTATTGCCCAGGCCCCCCAGGATGATGGCTATGCTGGCCGCAGTCAATGGTCTTTGATCGGCTTTTTAAGTTGAGGCTGTGACCCTGAGGCTGAGGTGTTGCCTTGAGCGCTCTCCGCCACTAACCGAATGCTGGTAAGATGCTCCAAATGTGCCAGAAACCAACTGTAGTTGGGACAATTATTCGCTCATTTTATGTCTTTGCAAGTCCTGACGGCAAACTATCTTTGATGTTGATGGAAATGGTCTTTCTGTCCTTCAAAAGCTCTCGGTAGCTTTTGTGTTCGCTTTCGCCGCGCGGCAAGGACCGATTGATAGCCATGCCCTTTACTTCGCCGCCCAGATATGTTTAAGTCTTGGTACTGGCTGAGTCGGCGGACAGGTGGGGATTACAGTTGTTTACACCAGATTAACACCTCTGCAGTCTAAGTCTAGCGGTTGTAAAAATACTGTTTTGGCATGAAGCTGAACTGGAACGTGGATTTGGCTTAATAGAGCACGCCCAGCATATGCCCTCGGTTTCATTCTTATAGTAACTACTGTGTTGTAGCCCCAACTTGTTCGGACCCGTCAAAATAGTGGCTAAGCAAGCATTCTGTCCAGCACTTAAGCTACATGAGACATGCTTTTTTTATTTCACAACCTCGTGAATGTAGTCTTCGATGTCTTTCAATAACTCCTCTGGTTTCTCCATTGCCTACGGTACTGGTTAGTATATCTGCTCCGTGCGGGATAAAAAGGGTATAACATACCGGGAAATGGCCGCCAGTCTCGTGAAAGTTGAATGAGACAAGGTTGCACGACTTTTCTGCCCAGCTTCGTGGGACAGGGACAATCTCTCCAGCAAAAAATGAGTAGCCGCACGGCTTTTCAACAAATGGCAGTTTCATCGCCGACATCTTGGCAACCTGTAAATTATTTCGCTGGTCAGTAAATAGATTGCGTGGGGAAAAGAAGAATGGTGGGGGTTCAACTCACAGCACTTGCGCGGGCCATCTTTGGATCGTCACCGTCATTAGCTAGGGCCCGGTTATGGTAGAAGGATCGTGATATGGTGTCCGTCATCCAGTATAGCGTTACAGATTCGAGGATCTTTTCGATTGGCGGGTCCTCGTCTGTCCATGCGAGCATCTTCTCTCCAATCCTGCATCATCATTAGTAACTCATCGCGAAATCAGGAACAAAATGTCGTTTACTTACCAGCTAAGTAGTGCCAAAGGACTGGAGCTGAGTACAAGCCCGATCGTTGCGGTGCGTGTTCCCTGCTCCAGGGCAAATGCGTAATGAGTGTCAAGGAACTCGGCTGCGTTTGCGAGAGCAGCTCTCTCCATTTCGTCTTGCGGCTCCAGGCCGGGAGGGATAGGCATCATGTTAACGTGCATGCCCTTGCAGGAGTCGGATGTCACCGCGAGAAGCCTGCTGATGAAGCTACCCAGATCCCCTCCCTGGACGTAATAGCCCGATTTGAATCCGAGCCCAATCATCAAGCTGTCCATAGCGCTGGCTGCCTTGTCGATACCATAGTCCTTGTCTATCGGCGGGCCAGAAGAGTAGGTGTACCCCGGCGGGGAGGGGACAATGACGTGGTAGGGCAGCTCCTTTGGGGAGTATTTGCTCTTCAACAGATCCAGGATATCCATAAACGAGGCAAACGAGCTTGGCCACCCATGGAACAACGCAATTGGCGTCGCATCCTCCCTTTCGGAAAACAGCGCCATGAAGTGTATGTCCAGGCTGTTGCCGTCGGCATCCTGGACCCCGGCTTTGAAGTTGGGAAACGAATTGATGCGCTCTTCGTACTTGCGCCAGTCAAACTTGAGCCACTTGGCCTTTGTATCTTCGAGCCATTCTCTCGTGATACCAAACTTGCGCCCGCAGCTTGTGTTCTCGAACACAGCGGGGCCGACTGGCGAAAGCTCGAGGACCTGCTTGAAATGCTGGACTTTGTCCTCGGAGGCGTGGGCAGTGAAGGACCTAACATCAAGCGTTGCATTATCTGGGACTTTGGAATATTCAGCCATTTTGCAGTTGTATCGTGTATCGCTTGAGAACAAAGAACAGCTTGGAGATGGAATGAAGAGGTCAGCAACTATAGTGCCATGCAGTAGCTAAGTAGGGTGCTGAAGACTGTCTTCTTATAAGCTGTTTGTCGAAAATGTTTTGCGGGCGCATGAATTAGACGAATACTCCTGTAGATTCTTTGATCTACTAGAACATACTAGAACACTCCAGAAATATCACCAGCCTTACTTGGAGTGTACAGTGATGGAGGAAGCATTGCTCGGAGAGTTTCCAGAGGGATTCATGCAGCCCCAGGCTGAAGCAGCGCTAACTAACGAGTGCCGAAAAGGAGCTAGGTTGGTGATCAGTCTGCGCAGTTTATTTTTATCAATGTCAACTTCTGTTTCAAATTGATTGTATCTAAGATGAAATTCATTATCGGTGCCTAAAGAAAAATTCAAGCTCGGTTGCACAGATCGGCTGTGACTGTGTAAGTGTTAGGTACCGAAGCTGGACTGCCAGATGCATCATGATGCGGGGTAAATTAGTGTTTATCGAGTAGTGTCGTTTATAGATACCAAACTTTTAAATATTCTTCTTCAACATATTTCATCTTCTCTTTGTCCCAACCTAAGTTTCTCACTTCACAAGCGCAGCCACTGACTCCAGCTCTGTATCGGACGTTGCCCCACCAATTTTGCCAGCCGGGCTCCGGATGGCGACAGACTTGCATCATTCGCACTCTCACTCCTCCAACGCAGCACCCTATTCAAACGAACTAGGTGAGCGTTAAATATCACGACATGGGGTATTACGATCTCGGAACATATAGTCGCCCCGTCACCACGGCCAGCAAAGACGCGCAGACATGGTTTGACCGGGGCTTGCTGTGGTCGTATGGCTTCAATCACGAAGAAGCGGCGAAATGCTTCGAGAATGCCATTGCTGCCGATCCCACCTGTGCCATGGCATATTGGGGGCTTGCATACGCCCTAGGCCCCAACTACAACAAGCCGTGGGGACTTTTCGAGGAGGATGAGCGAAAATCGGCCACGCAGCGCACACACGACGCCATGGAGAAGGCCGCAACCCTGTGTGAAGAACTGTCTGTGTCGCCAGTGGAGAAGAAGCTTATCAGCGCTTTGCGATATCGATATCCGCAGAGAGAGACTCCGGCCGCTGGCGAAGATGACGAGAAGACTTCCATCTGGAACAAAGAATATGCAGACGCAATGGGCGAGGTAGCAACTGAGTTCCCCAACGACTTGGATGTCGCCACTCTCTACGCGGACGCAATGATGAATCTCACTCCCTGGGCTATCTGGGATATCAAGACTGGCAAACCCGCAGAGGGCGCCAAGACTCTCGAGACAAAGAAGGTCCTGGATAATGCTCTCTCCCTTCCTGGTGGGAGCCAGCATCCTGGTGCCTTACACCTCTATATCCATCTCATGGAAATGTCGACAACACCAGAAGCTGCACTCCCTGCCGCTAATCTCCTACGGGGGCTGGTACCGGACTCAGGACATCTCAACCACATGCCCAGCCACATTGACATACTCGTCGGCGACTACGATGCGGCTGGCAAAGCTAACACAGCCGCCGTGGCAGCTGACGAAAAGTTTCTAAAACGCGAAGGTGCACTCATGTTCTACACCTTGTACCGTAGCCACGATTACCACTTCCTCCTCTACGGGGCCATGTTTGCGGGCCAGTCGGCGCTCGCGCTGGAGACGGTGGCCAGGCTGGAGGCGAGCGTTTCCGAGGAGCTGCTGCGCATTGAGTCGCCGCCCATGGCAGACTGGCTGGAATCGTTCCTCGCGATGCGTGTGCACGCGCTGATCCGATTCGGTCGCTGGGAGGACGCGTTGGCGCTTGAGATCCCCATGGACCAAGATCTGTACTGCGTCTGCACCGCGCTCATATACTATGCCAAAGGTGTGGCGTACGCGGCGCTAGGAAACGTTGACAAGGCAAAGGCACAACAAGCGCTGTTTGAGAAGGCGAGAGATAACGTCAAGCCGTCGCGCACGCTATTCAATAATCAGTGCACCGACATCTTGCGCGTTGCGGCAGCAATGATGGCAGGCGAAATCCAATATCGGGCTGGTGAGTATGAAGCTGCTTTTGAATCCCTCCGAGAATCCATCCGGCTCTACGACGAGTTACCTTTTGACGAGCCGTGGGGTTGGATGCAGCCGGTTCGCCACGCCTACGGTGCGCTGCTGCTAGAGCAGGGGCACGTGGAGGATGCTCTGGGAGTATATAAGGCTGATTTGGGGCTGGATAACTCGCTGGCACGGGCGCATCAACATCCGCATAATGTCTGGGCGCTGCATGGTTACCATGAGTGCCTGCTCAAGCTCGGCAGAAAGGATGAGGCTGATGCAATTAGTGGCCAGTTGAAAGCGGCCTTGGCGTTAGCAGATGTACCTATTAAATCATCGTGCTTTTGTCGTACTCAGGTATAGCAAAGCGAGCTTGCATTTGATTTGTGGCAAAGCACTACTGGTTGCCTAGACTACAGTATAGAATTACAAGGAATTACAATTCACTCGTGGCAGCCCGTAGTGAAGACGTTCCCGCAAAACTACGATATACAAATTCCTATAGTTAGCCTTGATCAATCGCCGGATTCACATTTTTTTTTTGCAAAGGAAAAAGTGGCAATGGAATTCTAAATGCGCAAGGGCACCATATGTTCAGTTTTGTCCCGCGCTCTGTTGTTATGCCGTCGTAGCACTCGTGCTGTTGCCCTCGATCCTTGCCTTCTCTTGCGCCAAAAACACCTCTTGCTCGCGCGCACTCTTCTCCAAATCAAGGAACGTCCACAGCCCTATGGCGCTTACCAGACTCAGCGCGAAAAGGAAGTAAAATGGCGCGCTGTTGTTGGTGCCGCCTGGGGTGGCGTCGATGATGCGGCTGCTGAT
This sequence comes from Lecanicillium sp. G3, assembly GCA_037575805.1. Lineage (NCBI taxonomy): Eukaryota > Fungi > Ascomycota > Sordariomycetes > Hypocreales > Cordycipitaceae > Lecanicillium > Lecanicillium sp. G3. Next base: position 117,066 of record JAZHPD010000019.1, on the reverse strand, counting down.
GAGGGGCCCGATGAAGCTCGAGGCCTTGCCGATGATGTTGAAGACAGAAAAGAAGAGGAACTCGTGGCCGCGCGGTGTGACGGACGAAATCATGATTTGCGAGTAGCTATACCATGGGCAAACGACGAGGCCGTAAAAGGCCTGGTACAGCCAAATCTCCCACTCGTTGTGGAAGCCGAAACGGGTGGTCCAGTTACCCACCATTCCCCAGCCGTCAAGGAGAATGATGGAGACCATAACGACGTTGAACATGGTCTTGGCGCTGAGGTTGAAACGTTTCTGAACGAGCCAGAAGAGCCCGATACCCACGGCCTGAGCAGCGATGCCGACAATGAGAAGATACGTTAGCTTGAGCGTATCGTAGGCAATGACCTGGTTCTGCAGTGTGGCGATGACTGTGACTGTGGTATTGAGTGAGTCGCCGAGTAAGAAATATCCTGCCAGGAAGATGAGACTCTGCTTCAACTGCCAGATCTGCGTAGCGGCTTCGTAGAGTTGCCAGAAGCCAACCGTGACAATGTTTAGCCCAGGCGGAACCTGCATTCCCGGTCGCTTCTTCTCAAGAACAAACCAGGGGATGGAAAGCAGCAGCCAGACGCCAGTGGCAAATGCAATGAGAACTGAGAGACCCCAGTTGTTATCCTGGGTGCTGCGGCGGACGTGGACGGCGTACATGACGCCCACGATGACGGCGAGGATGACAATCTCGCCGACAGACTGCACGTAGAAGCCGACATTACTGAGGCGGCTGCGCTCCATCTCATCGCGGCGGTCCATCTCCGCGAGGGTGATGTCGGCATTCTCGAAGGCGATGCGCGACTCCTTGATCCATGCCGTGTTGCGCGCCAGCGAAGGAAATGCCGCGGTCCAGTAGGTGAGCGTGAGCTGGTAGGCGATGAGGCCGACGATGTAGAGGCCCGCGGCGATCTGCCATTTCTCGGGGTCGTGGACGCCAAGCCACGCGAAGCCAATGGCGTAGGCGATGATGGACCAGCCGACTAGGACCCAACGGCGGCCGGTGCCAAAATCGGCCCACGCACCAATGATGAGGAACAGGACGGCCTGCAGCGCAAAGGAGATGCCGTTGGCAAGGAGGACGATGCTGTTGACATCGCGCTCGCCGCCCGCAAAATGCAGCAGTCCCTTGTCGCCGCCCGCGGCCTGGCTGAGGAGGTTCTGGAAGGCCGTCGGGCCGAAATTGAAGAGTGCCAGGCCATTGGCGCCGATGTAGTACGTATACCAAGACCAAATTTCCCCGCGCGTCGTGGTCGGGATGTTGGTATCGGTCAGCGCAGGCGTCACCAGCCCGGGCTTGAGCGTGTCGACGCCAACGAGGTCTTCCGGGATCTCCTTGGAGTCGGCGACCTTGGCGCCAAGTGAAGACCTCCTCTTCGCATTGTCGCTGCCGCCAGAAACCTCAGGTGAGGGGATGTGCTGGACCTCGGGAGTGCCGTCCTCCGCCGCCACCTTTTCCGCGTCGCTTTGCGATATGCGATTCATACCGGGTGAGGTGCGATGTCGCAAAGAACAAAAAGGCAAAAGAGAGGGGGGATGTATTGCTCTCTTCAACCCTGACGACAATCCTGACCGTACGAGGGAATGGTGAAGGAGATGAAACAAAAGAACGGCGTCGCGGAACGTTGGGCGGCCCAACAACGCTTCAGCTTGTCGCACCCCAGATGCGTTCCCTACTTTTCTCTCCTGCAAATCCCATCATTTGAGCACTGGACATGGCACAAATCCAAATTCGGGGGTGTGGCTACCCGCCTAAATCCTCGTTTTTGGGGTGCCTTGACTGGTTCGATCCTGGATTGGGACGGGCAGGACGGGTTAGACGGCAAGCAGTGGCTTCACTTAGTGCGCATAGCGCAGCGGCAGCTCGACGGTGATAGGAAGCTCTAGGGGCCAGCCAGTGAGTTAGCAACTTAGCGGTATGGGGGCATCCGTTCCGCCTACGTCACGGCCTTGTTCTTGCAAATCGCTGTTTTCTCCCTTGTTGGCGCGAGTGTGTAACTAATCATTTAGCTGATATCCAGTGCTTGTTAATGGCGCACCATGGGGCGCGTTATCGGTATGCTTGAGTGGTGAAAGACCCGGGACGATGGGGTTTAGGCTGTGGTGGGCGGTGAGCAGAAGGGTCGACTGGATGGAAAAGTGCACGAGTTGCATGGGAACTTGGCCTATTGAACAAGCCTGGTATTTCGAAGATTGGTAGAGTTACATGTACCTGAAGACTTTATTACTCCGCTGTAACAAGTAACTAGCAATTGGAATTGAACATGAGCAAGTTGGGTTCACAGTTTACTTTTCATGAACAATTCTCTGCGTACTGCATTATAGCTGTCCCGCTCCAGGCCTTGTGCAAATGCTGTGGCCCTGATGTAATGGAAGTTGTTTCCGTTTTCATCAATCTTCGTGAAATTGGCACCAACAGCGATTTGCAGGCTAACTCGTGGGGGCTGCAACATTAACTGGGGATGGGAGAAGTGATACAATAGGAGCAATCTCCACGTTCGCGCAGTCGGAGACTTGAGTCCGGGAACTGTAGCCTACTGATAGGACAGCCTGTGTAACTGATTCGTGAAACTGGCTGCTTAACACCAATTGATCACCAGCACGGACTCAGAGTGGCGCATCAAGGGCTGGCAGTTAACTTGCACTAAATGCGCCGTAACAGTTTCTGGTGGCCGGGGCACTCAGTCCCGTTAACTGAACAATCAGCAACTGGTCCCATGTACAGTGGCTGAACCGCCTGAACAGCCGTTTCGCAGGGCACGGTCTCAGCCCAGTTGGCTGGCTTGGTAGGCTGACTCGGTCGCCCACCCATGGTTCGTCCCATTCTGTTCAGTTGCCCGTCATCCCACCCTCTAGTTACCGTTCGGCCGACAATCCAGATTCGATATATCTGGCATAAATTCACGTCAGATTCAAAAGAGAGAAGTCTCACGATAAGTACAGATATACGCATGAAAGAAATGACAATGCTTCTTATTATAGTATTTCAATGCTGCGTAAGTTGTATGTACACGAGACAGCTGGCGGCTCATAACTCCTCCAGTTTGTCTACCATGGCAATATCGTTCCATCATAACTGTAAAATTTTGCAGAGTCCCGGGGCTTCAGTTTCTCGATCACGCTCAAGATCCCCGCGGCGCTCTTGGCCACGGGCATGCCGCCGTCACCCGCAATCTTGCCCATGTCGGTTGCCACCCAGCCCGGGTGGATGGGCACGACGGTGAAACCGTCCGACTCGTGCAGCTCATTGTGCAGCTGAACGGCGACCATGTTGAGCGCGGCCTTGGACACTGCGTAGGGTCCCTTGAATCCGCCCTTGGCGCCGACCTGGTGGGCCAGCGAGCCCGACGTCGACGACACAAGCACAATCTGTCGCGTCTTGCGGGCGCGCAGCGCGGGGAGAAAGGCTCGAACCACGCGCAGCACGCCTGTGACATTGACGTCCATGTACTGGGCCATGCGCTCGTCCGACGTCCCCAGCAGCGTCTCGTCGTCTCCCATGGCGGCGTTGATGATGAGCGTGTCCAGTGCAGGCACGCTGCGGGCAGCCTCGTCGATGGACTTGGCCGACGACTGATCCAGGATGATGGACTGAATAGCACCGGTGCTGAAGTCGACGGCGCCACGGGCAGAGGCAATAACGCGAGATCCTGGCGACTGCTGATTTCGTGAAAGCTGCTCGACAATCTCTCGTCCGATGCCTCGTGAGGCTCCGACAACAAGTGTCGTCAGGGGCTGCTGTGAACTTGTTTGCATGGCTGCTGTTGCTGTTGCTGTTGCTGCGGCGGCGGCTTCCATCAAGTGATTGCGGTGCTGGTACTGGGACTGGTGTTGCTGCAAGGCGGGCGAGGCGAGTCCGAGATAGTCGTGCGGCGTGAGGTACATCTGGACACTGCCGAAGCCGTCCATTTTGTACCTCAGCGACTGGCTCTTCAACCCAAATACCTCCATTGTATGACGACTAGCTTGGGCGGCGGACGCAGAGGCGGAGACGCTGACAAATGCAGAGTCGCATTTAAAGGCCTCATTGGGCGATGTGATGGTTCTGTGAGTTGATGCCGTTGATCCTGAGAGGAGGCCAACAGGTCCTGATGGTTTCTGGGAAGAAAAAGGTGTCGATGAGAGGAAAGAGATGGTGTATCCCCGAAAGAAGAGGAGAAAGAAGGCAGTGAGAGGAGGCGCAGGTTTTGCGGGTTTTGCCCAGGCTGATGGGCGCCCCTTCAACAGCTTGGCATTTTATTTTATTAATGGTATAATTTATTTTGGCTTCCTTTTCCTCTTCGGTTCTCGCCTCAACTTCTGTACTTTTTGCTTTATTCTATTCTAATTCGTCCCCTCTTTCTTGCCAAGGCCTACACAAGTCAGCTTTCCGGGGTGGGTGTGGATTCAATATGGGTTGTCTCGCGGCCAGAACGAGTGAATAATGCCGCCCGCCCGCTACAAACATTAAGCTTCTTTTCATAGCTTAATTTTTTATTTTTTTTTCCCTAATGTTTTCTTGCCGTCGGGCTCGCTAGCTTGAAGCAGCCCCCCCCCCGACCGGCCGTGTGTCGCCCACTAAAATACGGCGCCTTTTTGTCCTGTCTCATCTCGGCTGTCCACATGCCAGCAAAGTTGCCGAGAAGTATTAATGAATACTACGTAGATGGCTTAAAGCACGAGAAATGTAATGCCAAGATCGTGCTAGCAACACGATGCCTGGTCACGCAATCAACCCGCTCCCCTTGGGCCTTGACCCTTGCTTTCTTACAGGGCTGTTTCACACGCACACACCACACTTTTTCGGGGCGTTCTTGTTAGCTGGGTCCCTCTTTTGCCCTGTGGCAGGTATCGTGGAGCGTGATATACAACGGGTTCTTCGGAGCTGATACTAAATCGTTTCACCGACTGTGCCGAAGCAAATATTGCGATCCGCTGTCCACTTATATACCTCGTGCGGAGAGCGCCGCCGACCTTGTTAGCAGATTCTCCATGTCAAAGAGGACCCTTCTTTGATGAATCTTTCTCAAATGCCACCTCGGCCCCTTCGCCCGAATCCGTCAGGCCCATCTGAATCTAAGGTCGGGAATCGCCAATCGCGCCGTCATCCCGAGCCGCTCCGAGAGGGAGCATAGACCGATTATGACGCAGGTCATCTGACAACATTATACCTCTCTAGACAGGTTCTCACGCTTAAATGTGTCATATTCGTTGCTCACGAAGCGGTAAGATGCCTGCGCATGTCGGGTTCGGGATTCGCACCGATTGTTTTGTGGCTGTGCCATTGCAACCCACTGCTGCAGCTTACATGCATCGTATCCGCTGACCGAGGAACCGAATTACTAAATCAAGACCTATTGTGTCTCGTCCAGAACTTGACTACGCTGGCACGAGGTAGTGGCAGCATTTCTAGGTGTTCGTGGACGGCGAAAGGACTTCGCGCAAAGCGGGCTGTGGAGGACTTTTGTCATCGCTGTTTCTCGTTGTCACTGTTCCATTGCACCGAAACTTGATTGTGCCGGGTCTCTAGTATGAAGCTAGCTGGTTATATGCTTGACTGGCGTATATGGCGTATCCGTGTATTTCTTTATGGGCGTTGGCTCTTTCTGCGGCGTCGGTGCCAATTTGTCTTTGCCATGTTGAGTGAAGTAGCTCGCTGATCCAGCCCGTCTTTTCTGGTGAGCATTGATAATTTATTGTTCTTCACGAATTCTTCTTGAACAGGTGGTGATGCCTTTTCCAAGGCGACAGATTTGACTTTAGCTCGAATTTTTTATTTTTATTTTTTTGCAGAGTTGGGCAGGCCAGCTCCTGTATCGACCGTCGTACAAATGACCTGCTGTAGTAGAGCATCTGACGTCGCAACAAGTATTCTTTTGCTTCGCTGCCAAGGCCCGCCGCACTGCGCCTGCCTTGCTTCTGCACCCATATAGACACGTATTTTGACATTGGCTGAAACCAAATAGCGCTGAGTAACCTAGTACAGCCGTTCTATATAACAGAAGCAGGACAGAAGGCTGGGAATTGTACTTAAGCATTGTGGTTTAGCTTCAATATGAAAAGAGACGGCAATCCACTCTCAAGCAAACGATGTCAATCCATCAGCCAATTGTGGATTTTCACTCGTCTATCCACGGCTCACAAACTCCACCTGTTGTTTCGTATCGGGTGTATAGACAAGAACATGGTTGTACTGCAGCTCTTTCGGTTTCTGGCCGGTTGGCAGGCGGAGGTCATAATGAGTAAGTGCATGAGCGACGGCTGTCTTGATCACTGCAACGGCCAGGAAGCGACCAGGGCAAGCGTGAGATCCGGCACCGAACTCGAGCGCCTGAGCATTCGACGACACGCTGAGGAAGCGCGCACCCTGATCGGGCTGCTCCATGCGCTGGCGATACCACCGGAAACCGTCGAAGGGGCGAGTTGCGGTCTCGCTGCTAGCATCCGGGTCGATCGATGGGACACAGATATAGGACTGGGCGGGAACAACGGTGCCATCGCTAAGACGAAGAGGGCGAAGAGCCTTGCGGTAGACGGAGAGAACATTCTGTGCAACGTGGCGGGCCGATTCCTTGATGAAGCTGTCCATCTTCTCGAGCTTTGCCAGTGATGGAACAGTCAACTCCATTTGGCCACCAGCAGCTCGAACTTCCTCGAGTTCAGCGCGGAGATCGTCTGTGTACTCGGGATAGACCGCCATGTCGATAAAGGATTGCATCACCTGCCCCGTTAGCCAGAGTCTAGGACATATACAAAAGATGACTTCAGACTCACCCCAAGACCAGTGCTGCGAATGCCGGCAAAGTTGAGCTGAATCAATGCGATCACGAGAGCGGAGAGGTTGTCCGGGTCGCGACCAACGGCATTGGACTTTTGGATCCACCACTGAATGAAGTCTCTGGGCGGCTCAGCGTCGCCTTGGCGCATTTTCTCGAGTCGTTCCTGTAATTGTTTGTTAGACCGTCTACTCTTCTTGCCGGTAGCCGTTTGCGCAATGGTTTGGGCTATCATACCGCGAGTATCGGGCGGATCTTGTCCTCCATCCTGCGCACGTTGGCCTTGACATGGCGGGGTCCATTCATGAAAAGGGCAGCGACGGGACGAAGCCAAGCTGGCACACGCATAAGAGCCCCAGCAACGCCGACGGAGCTCAGTCCCAGGTCAACACATGCCGCTTTCTGTTACCGTAGTCAGTCAGTACGGAGTCCGCAACAAGAATGTAGGGAACAAGAAAGAGACGTTATTCTTATCACGTACCCATTCAGGATCACTGGCCAAGTCCTCACCGACAAAGACACGTTGATAAATTGCAAAGCAAAGACCAATGCAGAAATCATGGACCTGCAGCGTCGTTTTCCCTAAAGGGTTAAGTGTTTTAGTCGTCAAGAGATGTCGGTGATTAAAATAACGTTTACCACTCACCATTGTTAGAGGACGTGTGGGCCTGGAAGTAGGAGGCAGTGTCCTCCTGCACGGCAGGAAGGTAGAATGAGATCTGCTTCGTCAATTCGGTCTTGACATACTCGACAACCCAGTTGTAGGGGCCGTCTGTTGTATCGAGTAGTTAGCACTGGATCCTTTTCGAGTATGCGGGGAAGTCAACTGAGAATGACAGCGGTTGGCAGGCCACCTACTTGGATCATCCGGAGTCAGAGAGCCGATATAAGTCCAGCGGCCGAGAAGTCGCTCGTAAAGGTCGGTGTTTGAGCTGATTTGGTCGTCAGGCTTCCAGACGTATTCGTTGATGAACTTTTGCGGCAGAACGTAGATTTTACGAAAAGGGAGGTGCAGCAGATATATCGAATCTCGCATCTATCGCCTCGCAGACTCCGTTAGAGAGGGCCTCATGCGGCTCACCATGGCAGAAGAAAAGCCAAGACACATTATGTGGGTGCATACCTGAGACCATTGCTTTATGACAACATTTTGTAGAGCTTCGGCACTCTCGCCGCCGCGCTCGGGAAATTTAGAGCTGGAGGGGCGGTTCCAAAACACGGCTCCAGCGATGACAACGAGCCAAACTGTGACGCCCAACGACAACACAAACCGCTCCATGACGGCATCAATCAACGCTTGGCTCATTTTGTCGGCCTTTCGAATTCGTTCTTGCTCAGTGGACTAATTTAATTCTGACGGTAGACTGTGCGGCAAGTACAGAGCTTATTCGAACACAAGTTTATTGTAAATAGGTTATCTGTTCTACTTGTAGCAATATATTCTCTTCGATTGTGTATAATAGCATCTTGCCAAATCCAGTATTTTCGCGTCAAGCACTTATCAGGCTTATGGACCCATGCTGAGAGCCTTACTCGGCATCTTTCATGCAGCGCACTAGCGGAAGTTTTATACGTGACTCCCGGGCGCCCGCCTCCATGCGGCCCCGCGAACTAGCGGACACACTCCGCTAGCTCGTTCTTATGCTTTTGTCATGTGGAAGTTGCACGTTAGAAATTGACGAACGAGGCTAGGATCGCAGTGGCGTGGTTAATCAGCTCTCCGCAAGCGCTGTGGAGGGGTGTAGGGGCGGCGAGCTGTCCTCAAATGTGATAAGTACGCGGCGATTGGCTAACTCGTTTGTCCCTCAAGCTCGTTCAACTTCACTTTCAAGCGGGGAATGCTTTTGAACACCACACTACGCCCAACCACCAGCTCCTAACATATCCTTGCAACCGGGTGCGCCACGTTTCGTGTCCATTACCTTGCAGGCTTAGATCAATTCAAAGTCCAGACTGTCTTCTGATACTCTGCCTCAATCATCCGTTTTTCTTACACACCACTTCATCTAGACAGGATTCAAGCCCACTGTCATCATTACCGCACCCATGGCTGCCCGAATCAATTACAGCAGTGCGCTGGCTAATGCCCGAGTCCTCGTTCTTGGTGGTTCCTCGGGGATCGGCTTCTGTGTAGCTGAGCACGCCTTGTCCGTGGGCGCCATCGTCACCATCTCGTCTTCGCGTCAGGCCAAACTCGACAGCGCACTGGAGCGATTGAGGACCGCGGTGCCGAATTCGGCCACTCGTTTGGACGGACAGGTCTGCGACCTGTCAGATGTCGACACCATCCGCCCCAACCTCGAGACGCTCCTCAAGAATAGCACCCGTTCGCAGCTGCTAGACCACATCGTCTTCACTGCCGGTGATGGCATCAAGATTAGACCTGTCGCCGAGCTTGAGGTGTCGGAGATCAAGCGCATGGGCAATGTCCGCTTCTTCGGTCCCATGCTTCTCGGTGGACTCGCAAAGGATTACATGAAGCCCTCGAAGTCATCTTCCATCACCTTGACCAGCGGCGCAACGATCCAAAGGCCCAAGAAGGGATGGACTGCCGTTGCTGGCTATGGTTCCGGTACCGAAGGGATCGCCCGAGGCCTTTCCATTGACCTGGCCCCCATACGTGTCAACATTGTCAGTCCCGGAGCAGTGCACACCGAAATGTTCGATGAAATCCCGGAGGAAAGGCTGCCGGCGGTTCTATCCGACTTTCGCAAGCGGAGTTTGACGGATAGTGTGGGCACGCCTGAGGAGCTATCGGAGGCTTATATTTATTTGATGCGATGCTCGTTTGCGTCCGGCTCTATGGTTGAGGTGAATGGCGGATCTCTTTTGATTGGAGAATAAAGCGCTGTTGCTACTGTTTAGTAACCTCTTAAGGCTTGTTGCGTAGATAGCCAAATACTCAATACAATGATATAAAGCGTCATGCCTTTTGTTAGCTACTGTAAACGTGTGTGTTGTACATATACAGATCAAACCACTACTTCCGGCAACTACGCAAAATGACGGTTTTTAAGAGCCTACTTCTCGCGGCATACAATGCGGTGCGCTAGAGATCTCTCAGCCGACGACTACCCTGGATCTCAACTACAATTCTAACGCGTGACAATTGGGCATAAGGCGAGACATAATTAAATGATAGGCTACTGCTCGTCATTGATGCTAATTTCTGTTTAGTTTAGCGTAGCATTAGAGATCCGGTGTTGAACTGTTTGAGATGTATAAGGTGTGGTTCCCGCATTACCTGGTGCTGCAGGTCTCAGAAATGCTTGTCCGCACAACCAATACCCGGGTCTTTCCCAGTTTGCTCAAGAGTACAGATCCAGTGCTAAGTTAATCCAAAAGCCAAACAAACCGTTTCTGTCTCACACCATTTATTGTGTAAAGCAAAGGTAACAATAAGACGATACTAAACGCGTTAGACGAAAGTAGTTTACTATGACCTACTGCCTCCATAGTGGCCATTCCTCGAGCCCTACAATTAAGGGTTAATGATAGGGTTTTGCTGATTGACCATTAAGGACAATTACGCAACCATAGTAGGCCGCCACGTTGTGGTGAACAAAGCAAATATCCATTGTATAAAGCATGGAAGTGATGAACAGCGATAGTCACAGTTATCAGAGAGGCGATTTAAGACCCACGAAAAAAAAACTATTCATGATGCTATCGCGTGAAAGATGAAAAAAAGGTCATTACCGTGACCAAACAACTATTAATGCTATTTTATGCAGACTGCTCTGCCGAGCCGCCAAAGGTACCAAACGATGTTATCAACTGCAAGCCAGCCACTATGCACTGGAAAACAAACTGTAAAACTATTAGTGAGCCACTCGCCTACTAAGGCGCAGGTAAGTACGTACCAAGGTATTTTGATTAAATGGCGCCTTAAGCCCATTTGACAAGCCCCAAGACCACAACGCGCCAGCAAGAGCAGGACCGACGGCCCTGCTCGCGGAGATCGCGGCTTGTGCCAAAGATACGGTGACACCACGTTGATTGGGACGAGTAGATAGTGTGAGCTAGATAAAAGAGAGCTTGTTAGCAAGCAGGCACCATTTTTGGGTCTCGACAGACTAAACACTTACCAGAATCGCCACGCTGGTGTAGCCGATCACGACCGCCGTGATACGCAACCCCAGAAGCAGATAGAGGAGGGCCCACTGAGGGAAAGATCTGTTGGGCAGAACCATAACGAAGGGGAACACCATGTACACGACCAGGAAGATCATCGAAGATATTCTCCACAGGCTTGCATACGTTAGTCTTTTCGAGAGCCGAGGGTACCCCAAGAACTGAACGATTAAGACTACGGGGCTGAGAACGAGCAACGTCTGTGCAACTTCACTTGATGAGAAGCCCAGGCCAAGTGGTACCTTTGTCGCCGCTATGGCGGGGTACATCTCGTCGAATGCAATGGCGTGAAGAGCAATAGTGCTGATATCAAGTTAGCAACTACTTGGTAGTCAAAGGAAATGGGTGACTAACGCGTGACCAATGATCAATAGAACAAGGCTGCGAGTGCGATTGAACTCCGTCTTTGGCGTCGAAGCTTCGTCTTCCGGAACAATAAGTGGCGTCTCCTCATCCGCGTCCTCATTTTCGCGCTCATCTGTGTAGCTCCTGTCGTCTGTGTACTCCTCCGTGGGTTCGGCGCCTTCGGCTGAGAGCTTGGCATCACCAGTAGTGTCTATATTAGTCTCATCCATGAAAGGAAGACATAGCACGACCACGACGATGTTGTAGAATGCCCCGATCGCGCAGGGGAGTAAATACGGATAACGAACGAAAAGATCGCCCGGCCCCCTCAATCCGTACTTTTCTGCTGGTTGACAAAGGAAGCCGCCCACGAGCGGTCCCAGTAAAGTTCCCATAGCCGTGCAAAGACCGAAGACAGAGAATGCGCGGCCTTGGTGGATGCCATTGTTGGAGGCAAGCTCTCCGATTGACGTTCGCGAAACGCCAGCGTTGCCTAATTCGTTCAAAAATTGCGTCAGTCAGATCAAATCCCACATATCGGTTGACTCTGGTTGATTATATATACCATTGAAGAAGCCGCAAAGCGCTCGTGATATAACAGCCATGACCAAATTGCCAGAACAACCATATATGACGGTACATATGGCAGAGCCGAGTAGACCAAACAGAAGCACCGGCTTTCGTCCGATGCGATCACTGACAACGCCATAGATCGGTGCCGTGAATACCTGAGCTATGAAGAAGGCAGATGCTGTGGAAAAGAGAGTCAGCATCCAAAATGGATTAGTCTTGCCTCTCGCGTTGTTCGTTTCTTACTGATAACGCCGCACCAGAAAGCGACGTATCGCTCGTTAACATTTGGAAAGTCCTGTACCATGAAGACAACAAAAGAGAGAAGCATAGTGGCAGCCATGGGCTCGGCTAGCACCACCAAGCCAGTGAAAATGAGCGTACGCCTAACGGCGGGATCATCGTGGATGGCTGCCATATTGTTGGAGCTTGTTCCTGCATACAATGTAACACAACAGTACTACAACGTTTTGGCGATTGTAAATTTGGCAGAACAAAGGCACAGTGAGCTTATAAGACAGTGGCCGAGACATTATATTCGTGCGGAAAAAAAAAGGCATTGGCTATTTGGCTAATCCACTTAAAGCTGTGCTAGAAAATACCCTAGCGGTTGACAACACTCGAAATGAGAAGTTTCGTCGACGGCTTCTAGCTTGAACAGACAACGCCCGCGCCCAAAGAAGGCTTCTCTGTCCCTTGCACTAGCGGGGGGGCGTAGTGTGAGGCTCCAGCTTCGCGCCCCCAGCTTACCATGCGTAAAATGCCCACAAGGCTCTCGAGCCTCAACTAGGCTAGAACTAAACAATTGGTTACACTTCATCCATGTGCCAGTGAAACGATTGAGCTCGTTCCACGTAGACAGGGGTTGTCCCCAGCTTACGATGCGTCTACGAACACATTTGGGCGAATGGCTAGTGCTCTCGACTGTTGAGTTTATCCAAATTTCCTCGTTCAATATGACACGAGCTTATATTCGCCATGGCAGTAGCTAACTAGCTAGCCAATCATCTATGAGTCCAATCTATGAGTCCAATTCTATCCGTCTATGAGTCCAGTTTCTATCCATCCATCTGTGAGTCCAGTTTCTCCCCGAGATTCCGATCCTCTGCTGCCGGCATCTTACTCCAACCAGGGGAGCGAAAGAGGCTTCTGGCTGGTGCCAAACTTGGGGGCAGCATTGGACATCATAGAGGTTCCACAGATATCAGTGAGCTGGAACGGCAGCTCGATGCCGCGCGAAGCCTGGACGTGGCGAAGCATGCGCAGAGCCTTGCGGCACTCCTTCTCCTCGTTGTCATCGAAGCTCAGGGGGCGTGCAGTGCCAATCGCAAGAGCACCGCCCTCGCCGTCGAAGAAGCCCAAGTGGAAACGGCCAGCGTTATCCTCCAGCGCGTTGACAGTCTGGAAGACATAGTCCTCTTCAAAGAACGGCTTCTCGGGCTTCGGGACATTGTCCCAGTTCACCATATGGGCGCGGCACTTGGTGGTGGTGCACTCAATCTCGGAGAGGGTGTACTCGAACCAATCGAAGGACTGATGCGTATGTCAGTGACTGGGAATAGCTTAGAATGGTGCCACTGGCGGGGAAACATACCTCGTTATCGGGGTCGCAAACGGTAATGTCAGCATCAGCCGTGGCAGGGAGCCACCTGTGAGTGAGTGTTAGTCGGTGTCTGCTTGCACTGCTGGCACAACGGTGACGCCAGGAAGACACTAGTAGGAAAGTAGTAATAATGGTACTAACCATCCGAAGCTAATGTATCCAGTCTGGCCGAAGTAGGAATAGAAGTTAGCCGCGGTCGCCGTGTGATTGGCAGCCTCGTGGCCCTGGTAATCAGGACGCAGGATCAGCGAAGTTCCGTGGAACAGCATCTTCTGAGTCCAATCCTCGGCAGCAACGTGCTGGGCGAGAGCGGCAAGGGCAGTAAGAGTAATGAAGTGCATCTTGATTGTTGTTAGTTGTTAAACTGTTTTGTAAGTGTTGTAAGTGTTGTGAGTGTTGTGTGAGCTGTGATTGTTGTGATTGTTGTGATTGTTGTGAGTGTTGTGAGATATTCTGAGACCAGATTTCCTTCCGAAGCACTCGCTTTATGTAGCTGTCTTTTGCTTCAATTCAAGGACTTGACGGCGGAAGTCCGCACACAAAGATTCTTCACATAACGAACCGCACGCAAGGAGGCCGCACGCAAGGATGCCGCACGCAAGGACGCCGCACGCAACGATGCTGCACTCTTCGAGCCTGCACGCTTCGATCCCGCTCGCTGCGCGGCCGCATACTTTGAACCCGCACCTTACAAAGCCGGGCAATACCAGGTCGCACGCTTCAAGCCTGTACTCTTCGATCCCACGCTCATTGAGCCCGGGTCTTGCGAGGCCGCACACTCAGAGCGCATGCACTTGGATCCCACGAACTTGGATCCCGCGAGCTGAGAGCCCGCACCTTACAAAGACGGACACTGCAAGCCCGCGTACTTGGAGCCCGCATACTTGGAGCCCGCATACTTGGAGCCCGCATACTTGGAGTCCGCGTCTTGCGAGGCCGCACTCTTCGAGCCCGCGCACTTAGAGCCCATGCACTTAGATCCCACGCACTTGGATCCCACATACTTGGAGCCCGCACCTTGCAAAGCCGGACACTGCAAGATCGCATACTTGGAGCCCGCATACTTGGAGCCCGCATACTTGGAGCCCCCGTCTTGCGAGGCCGCTCTCTTCGAGCCCGTACACTTAGAGTCCGCACACTTAGAGCCCGCACACTTGGAGCCTATGCACTTGAGCCCACACACTTAGATCCCACATCCTTGGAGCCCGCACCTTGCAAAGCCGGACACTGCAAGACCGCAATCTTCGATCCCGCACCCTTCCATGCCGTAGTCTTCGATCTCGCACTCCTCTCCTCGAACTTGCACACCTCCACGCCGCACGCCTCCACGCCGCACGCCCCGACATCACAAATCCTTACGCCGCATAACCCCACACGGCGCAGGCTCCGCCGCCGCAGCTTCCGACGCCGCAAGCTACGACGCCGCAAGTGCCGCTGTCGTTTGCTTCAACGCCGCCTCCCCCAAACCTTACTACGGGTGATTACCTACTTAGGTAGCTGCCCATGCTTCCAGATCAACGTTTTACATATATTCGGCATGACTGCTTATTCTTACCACACTAGCGGGTCCTGCTGTCAGCACAGGGTCTACAAACGCTTGATAACCATACTGCATGGACGTATTATCCTTCCACGGCAACAAGGCGACCTTAGTGCCGGGTGGCGCAACACTATCACGACCCGCCCCAGCCCAGCCTCACTTGAGGCCGGCAAAGGCCATCCTAGATAGCTTCTATACGTAGTAATGAGCATGACACAGTAATCTACTTGACATAGTAAGTGGCCGAGTCTGCTGTATATATCGAGGCTACTTCGGCGTCTCCATTGGCATTGTGCTCAACAACTACCAACGAAATATCATCTTCCTCTTGTCATTGGAAGCTTCTTCAAGAAAACAACATCACACTCTCGTCTTTCTGTTTTCATTGGAAGCTTCTTCAACAACACGCCTACAAACCACTATTCTTTTGTTGTTGCCCACCATGACTCAATCAGGAGATATCGCCATCATCGGCACGTCGTGCCGCGTCGCCGGTGCCAACAGCCCGGCAGAGCTATTTGAGTCCTTAGTAGCAGGCGAGGAACATCAATCCGACACTAGCTCTCGATTTACTGGCTATTACGACAAGGTTAACGGCAAAACGAAAGGCCTGACCAATGTTCACCATGCATACCTAATGAAGGACGGCATCGACCGCTTCGACAACTCCTTTTTCGGCATCGCCCCAGTGGAAGCTGCGGCAATCGATCCTCAGCAAAGACTCCTCTTGGAGATCTGCTGGGAGGCATTTGAAAGTGCCGGTATCCCTTTGGACAAGCTCCGAGGGTCTGAGACAGCGGTCTTCGCTGGTCTCTTTACCAGCGATTATGGCACAAGCTTGCTGCGGGATATCGACACAACGCCCAAATATCATTCCACTGGTACCTCCAACTCCATCGCGGCCAACCGCATCAGTTATTTTTTCAACCTCCGTGGCCCATCCATGGTCATCGACACAGCATGTTCATCGACAGTGACGGCCCTGCATCAGGCTATCAACACCCTGAAAGCTGGTGAAGCCGAGCAAGCAGTGGTTTGTGGCGCAAACCTCATTCTGAACCCCGACATGTTCGTCACCATGAGCGAGCTCGGTTTCCTCAGTCCTCGTGGGCGTTGCCACTCCTTCGATGCTTCCGGAGACGGCTATGCACGCGGAGAAGGCGTCATGGCCATCGTCCTGAAGCCTCTGGAAAAGGCAATCGCAGACAACGACCCTATTAGGTCAGTCATCCGTGGCTCCAGACTGAACCAGGATGGCCGAACCAATGGCATCACTTTGCCGTCGGGAGAGGCTCAAGAGGAGAACATTCGCAAGCTGTACTCCGGCATGGGTATTTTACCGGATGACGTCGACTATCTGGAAGCCCACGGTACTGGCACGAAAGTCGGAGATCCCATTGAGATGGGTGCCATTGAAAGGATCTTTGCGAATGAGCAACGTAGCCAGAAGCTGATTGCTGGCTCGGTAAAATGCCACGTTGGTCATCTTGAAGCTTGCGCTGCTCTCATCGGAATCATCAAGACGATAGAGTGCTTAGAGCGCGGCTTTATCCCCGGCCAGCTGCACCTCCTGGAGAGGAACCCCAAGATCAACTTCAATGAGCTTCAAATTCCCACATCTACCATCCCATGGCCTGAGAAGAACGGCCGGCCCCGCATGGCAGGCATCAACTCTTTCGGCTTTGGTGGCGCGAACGGTCACGTTGTCCTTGAGCAATACTTGCGCACCTACGAATCCAACACTACAACTGGAGCAAGGCCGTTCCTGGTGAAGATCTCAGCAGATACAGAGGCTGCCCTCACTCGGAGCAGGAATGATCTCGTGTCTTATCTATCAAAGACATCGGGCGCACAAATCAGCGATATTTCGTATACATCACTATTGCGCAGGTCTCTCTTGCGCAAGTCTCAGTTCTTCGTGGCTTCATCGACTGCCGATCTGATCCAGAAACTGCGTGGAGAGGACGGTAACAAGCTGCCTGCTGTGATGTCATCCCAGGATGATGAGGGAACCAAGCGCATCGCCCTAGTATTGACGGGCCAGGGAGCACAGTGGGCACAGATGGGCAAAGATCTGTTTGATGTCTGCCCCATCTTCACTTCTGTTATCGATGAATGCGACACCATTCTATCCAAACTTCCCGACCCGCCATCTTGGACACTGCGCGAGGAGCTATGCCGCCCTACCGCCACGTCAAATGTCTACAGCTCTCGTTACTCTCAACCACTCTGCACCGCATTGCAGCTTGGTCTGATCAACTTCTGGCGCCGTCTTGGCCTCCGCGCTGTCGGATGCGTGGGACATTCCTCAGGCGAAGTCTCCGGCGCTTATGCCGCTGGTATCTTGACATTGAAAGATGCCATCACGGTAGCCTACTATCGCGGTGTTTGGATGAGTGCTGCTTCGACCAGCAAGCCGGGAGCCATGGCTGCTATCTCAATGAGCGCAGAGGAGTGTACTCGCATGCTGAGCGCCTACGACGGCAAGGTCGACCTCGCGGCTGTGAACTCGCCGTCGAGCTGCACAATCTCCGGAGATGCCAACTGCATTGACGAGATTGTGAAACGATTTACAGAAGAAGGTCTTTTCTGTCGCAAACTGCGGGTTGATACCGCTTTCCACTCGCACCACATGCTGCCTTTGGCTGAGCCTTACCGAAACGCTCTTGAAAAGGTGGGAGTGTCTCCTGTTCTGAATGCGAAGTCTGAAGGAACTATGACCATGTATTCATCTGTCTATGGAAGGGCGGTCGAGGCGTCAGAAGTGACTCCGGAGTATTGGGCCAAGAACATGACGCAAACAGTTCGCTTCTGCGATGCCATCTCTGCTTTGGCGAAGAGCGAGCAGGCAGACGCGTATGTGGAGGTCGGACCGCACCCAGCGTTGAAGGGCCCTGCTGTTGATAGCATCACCAATGCTGTTGGCCAAGAAAATACCCCTGAATATTTTGGAACTCTGAGCAGAGGAGTCGACAGCAACTTGGCACTGCTCTCATCGGTTGGCGCCTTGATATCAGCTCGGGTGCCTCTGAACCTCAACAGTGATGGTGTCACTGCACTCGGTCTTTCGCACAAGGCAAACCGGGTTATTCTTGATTATCCTTTCTATTCTTGGGATCATGGTGCCGTCCACTGGGCTGAAAGCAGAATCTCCAAGTCTCATCGCTTCAGACAACACCGACGCGACATTATCCTTGGATCCAGAGCTCCTCACGATACCCCTCTTTCCATGTGCTGGAGAAACGTCCTGAGAACAGACGAGCTGCAGTGGCTTAAAGACCGAGCCCCTACTGGAGAATCGTCGCTTTCACCGTCTTTCTTTCTCCAGATGGCAATTAGGGCAGGTATGCAAGCTGCAAGCGATCATTCGGACGGCACATCGCCTACTATCCAACTCACCGATGTTCACTTCCACGAGTCACTTGATCAAGCCACCATACTCTCAAGCCAAGAAATTGAGACCCAATTTCTGTTGATCCCTCAGACTCATCGTGCTCAATACACCTTCCGGCTGCTGATCCATGATGCTACCTCCAGTGGTAATTGGATTACGGCTTTCGAAGGGCACATGTCCTTTTCTCAGACCAGCCTTGTACTTTCCGACTCTGAGACTGCAACCGGTGAGGGAGATGAGTCCATGGTTTCTCGTATCGAAAATGACTTTTCTCCGCTTCCTGAAAGCATCACTGTCTCTTCGGCAGATGGCTCCAGCGTCTCGGGCGAAGTCACAGGTCATGTCAACTTTGAATCAATCGACATGGCCGACTTGGAACACTTTGATTGGGTCTTCGGCTTGCTTTACCGTCGCATGGGAGCTTCAGGTGATCTTTCAAAGTTTACTTTGACCGCTATCGACAAGCTCGCCATCAGTGTTAAAGCTTTTGAAGAATTTCCGATGCAGTTCAATATGAGAATACTGGATTGCTCGGGAGGTCGAGGACAGGCCAAGCTCACAATGGCATCTTCAGGCATCCCTAGCCTGGTTGTCGAAGGAGCAACGTCGATCGTGAAGGAGCAACAGAGGGCGAGACCACCAGCCAGTTCCCTGTTCTTAAAGCCAGCCTGGTTGCCCGATGTTACCGCAATGAAAGCTTCGAACACCCGTTCATCGACACTTGCACAGGTTATCGAGCTGGTCACCCATAAATGGCCTGCTTGTGATATCGGTATCGCGACAAATAGCGAAGAACTCCAAGCCTTGATTTTGAACCTGCTACCGGGTGCGAAATCATCTGATCGCCCAAGGTTCCGATCCGTAACTACGATGTTGGAACCTAAGGGACCAGCATGCGAACGAGCTTTCCACGACGAAGGATTTTCTGCGAAGGATCTTACACTCCTTTTCGCCGATGCTGCCGAGTTTGACGAGAGGCTCGAACAGGTTACTCCTAAGGGCTTCCTTTGTGCCCTGCAACCACTTACTGGCCCGACGATTGACGAGGGTAGCAACGTCGAGAAGCTCTGTGCGGTTGAGGTTGATTCATCAACTACAGCTGTTCTCTTCCGTCGCATAACTCCGGAAAGCACCACTACCAGCCAGTCTCAGCCTGCCTTGATGATCTCGACAGCATCAACGATAGCCTCGCTGCGCGATGTGCAGCCACTTCATGCAGCTGCGGAACAGCATAAGTCTGGAGAAGCCTTGGATCTTGTTGTCTTTGACAATGACGAGAAATCGCTTCTTTGCCTTATGCCACCCAAGGACTGGATTTCTAGCGTGCAAAAACTCGTAGCGGACGCCAGAAATCTGTTGTGGGTTACGACTGACAGAAATGAATTGCCTCACTGGGGAGCTGCGAGTGCTTTCCTTCGCACTCTGTCATCTGAACAACCCTTGCTGAGCGCTGCAACCCTGAACCTTCGCGCTGATTTAACTCAGAAAACCCTTGATTCAGTGATCGGGCCTGCGCTTGACAATCTCCGCAACGGGTCGAAGGAGAGTGAAATGCGTTTTGAAGACGGGCAGCTCAAGATTCTACGTTACCTTCCAGACGACGAACTGAATGCAACCTCTGGTGCTGGTCCGGCGCATCACGCTTTCGGACGGATCACCAGTGTCAACCATCTGGTTGGTCACGTTCAGCCTGGACAGATGATTGTGAATCCCGTCAGACATCTGGGCACAACTACAGCCCCTACAAAGGAGCTTATTGATCTCGACGTACAGCTCTCAGTTGTGGACGTTGTGGACGTTGAAGACGCTTTCTCTCACAAGGCTACAACCTATCACCCAGGACAATTCTTCCTCGGCAATACAGTGGACGGGAATCAGCTACGTGTTGGCTACTCGCCTGGATCTCATACCAAGAGACTACGGGTGCCCGTGGAACAAACTGTTGAAGTTCCGCCTTCCGCAGACCCTAAGAAGACCCTGTTGTCTCTCGCCGCTCATGCGATCGCCTACGCCATCATGACCCATGCTGCCAGAGCTAGAGCCGATGATATCGTCCGTGTGCTGTTCCGTAATAACAGCACAGGAGCTTTCGAGCACGTGGCTCGCTTCCTTGGATGCCATGTTGTTAACGATGGGGCTCAATCTGTTGACTTCGAGCTGGATTTCGCACCGGAAGTGGGCTATTCGCTGAATGGCAAGGTTATTGACGTGAAGTCCGCTCTCCGCAAGACCCAATTGTATGGCTCTCTCGGAAAGGCTTTGATCTCGATGGCAGACTACCGCGCAAGTCTACCGGAGTATGGCTTGGAGAATGTGCAGGGTGCTCTGCGCCATGCTTCCCAGACCGGTGATTTAATTGTCTTGAATCATGGCCATGAACTTGAAGTCCTGCAAGAGTTTAAACACATTGCTGCCGCTGAAATTTTCCGCAAAGATGCTTTCTACGTTCTGATCGGTGGTTTTGGTGGTCTCGGTGTCGTTCTTATGGAGTGGATGCTCAAGCATGGCGCTCGGAACTTCGCAGTCATCAGTAGGAGTGGTGCGTCGTCAGAACGCGCCCAGTCAGTGATGCAAACGATCGAGCTTCAGGGTGGAAGAATCGAAGCCATCAAAGCAGATGCAGGTGACGAAGAGGCTATGAAGACAGCGATTTCGACATTGCGTTCGACCATGCCGATTGGCGGATGCTTCAATATGGCTCTCATCCTCGACAACTCACCTTTCTCGACAATGACCCCAAAGCAGTGGGACCTTGGTATGCGCCACAAGGTCGATACCGCTGTCGCCCTGCATGAAGCAACTCTACAGGATGAGCTTGACTTCTTCATCATGTTCTCTTCCATCTCCTCTATCTCTGGTAACAGAGCACAAGCTGCCTATGCGTCTGGCAACGCTTTCCAGAACGCCATGGCCGAACACAGGCGATCACTCGGGCTTCCGGCTATTTCAATTGCCCTCGGTGCTATGGAGGGTGTTGGCACGCTTGCGGAAGACGCCGATACCCTTCGCACGTTGAGGAAGAGTGGCCTGCGTCTGCTGAACTCCAATGATTTCCTTCAAATTGTGGAGTCCGCTGTACACGAGTCCAAGCACCAAGACAGATACCTACTCGTTACTGGCTTGGAGATGTTCTCGGCAGACCAGACGGGTGCCAATGCGGAAGTCACCAAAGGGCAAGTCTTCTGGGAGGGATTCCCCGAGTTCAGCCATCTGTTCGAACACCAACCTAGAAGAGGCAATGATGCTGATGGCGACGTCCCGTTGAATGAAAGACTCACAACTGTTGATGAAGAGACTGCGCATGAGATACTCTGTGCGGCATTCTTGGACTTCCTGTCCGGGCTTCTCGGTTACCCTCTATCGAAGCTCGATCCCACGCAATCCATCGCCGCTTATGGTGTTGACTCTCTTAATGCCGTGGCCTGTCGATTCTGGATCTTCCAACAGCTCAGTCTTGACGTACCCATCTTCGATGTCTTGGGCTCGCGCTCCATAAACGCAATGATTTCAAAGTGTGTTGATCGCTTGAGACAGGCTGAGCAAGCCAACAACGTGCCAAAGCTTCCCGCTCCTAAGAGACACGGCGATGGTGATCTCACCGCACGGACGCTGTCGCACTCGCAGAGCCGCTTGTGGTTCTTGCACAACTTCCTCGACGACAAGACCCTGTACAACTTACTCCTCACTTGTCACATCCAAGGCATTGTCAATGCCGCGGTGTTCCGAAAGGCATGGGAGACTTTAGTCTTGAGGCACGAATCTCTGAGAACCTGTATCGTGGACTCCGCATCGGGGTGGCTGCAGGTTCCTGCAAAGCAATCTACGTTTGCATTGACAGAAGTCCACTGCTCAGCCTCCGACTTCCCCCGTCAGAACGAGAAGCTAACCGCTAAAGCACGCCGGCACATCTTTGATCCTTCAAAGGGTGTGCTCGTTTGCGGATGGCTCTTGGTGAGTCCCGCCGGTACTCGATTCTACATGGCGTCCCATCACCTTGCCTGGGATAGAGGCTCAGTCGCTACAATCTTCGAGGAGCTTCCCCAGATCTACAAGAACCTGATCGATGGAAAGCAGCCTGCAGAGACTTTGGAAGACGATCCTATGCAGTTCATCGATTATACAGTGTGGCAGAATACGATGCTTCAGACGAAGGAGCTTGTCGACCCACACGTTGACTACTGGAGAACTCAGTTGCAGGGGATCCCCGACTGCGTGTCACTGCTTCGCTTGAGTCGGGTTCCCGAGCGGCCGGTCGTTAAGCAGCAGGAAGCTTCGTCATCCAAGTCATTCTTGAATGCCGTTGATGCGAAGAGACTTAAGGACTTTTGTGCCACACACGCGGTTACGCCTTTCATGTTCACCACGTTTATTATGGGCGGCCTTGTCAATGGCCTTACCGGAGATGACGACATCGTGATTGGTATCGCAGATGGTGACCGTGGCCATACGGCTTTCGATCGCATGGTCGGTTTTACGGTGAACATGCTCCCCCTCAGGGTGAAGTTCTCGCAAGAGCGCACATGCGCCGCACTGCTCGAAGATCTTCGAAACGTTTGCCTGCAAGCATACGAGCATCGTGCTGTGCCTTTTGACTACCTTCTCAACGTGCTTGATGTGCCTAGAAACACCAGCCATAACCCGGTTTTCCAGATTGTTGTGAATTACCAGTCTCAGGGTGCTTTCCCTAAGCCAGACTTCGGTGATTTCCAATTCGTCGACTACAACCATTACAACGCTCGCACGCAGACTGACATAGCTCTTGAGGTCGAGGAATTGTCTGATGGATCAATGGAGTTCCATTTCGATTTCGATGCCGCCATGTACGGAACCGAGGTCGCTGAGACATTTGCCCAGATGTACAAATTCCAGCTGGAGCAGGTTATGCAGGGCGCAGAGAAGAAACTCAACCAGTTGACGCTCACTTCACCGGATGATCTCCAGATGATTGAACGACTCCTTCGTCCCGCGTTGCCTGAAGGTAAAAGCATTGAGGGCATGTCTCAAGCACTCTTCACTGATCTTTTCGAGCGCTGGGTGGCGACGAGCCCAGAGAAGGACGCTCTGGTTGATGGAAAGTCTACTATTTCATACAAAGAGCTGGATGAGCTCACGAAATCTCTTGCAGAGTCTCTTTTGAGCAGCGGCATTTCTGCACAGCAAAGTGTTGGTGTGTGCTGCGAGCCCGGTGTTGAGATGATCATTGCAGTCTATGGCATACTTCGCGCACGCTGCATTGTGGTGCCAGTCGACCCGGATTTCCCTGTGGATCGTATCATCAGCATTGCTGAGGACACAGGCCTATCTAAAGTGCTCGTGAATGAGTCCACGAAGGCAGTCAAGCAAAAGCTCATCACAGCTGGCATCATCGACATCCGCGAAGTGCGAAGCTTGACCAATGCACCTCGCACTAACAAGGCGGCTATGCCATTGGAGTCCACCCAGCCCGGAGATATTTTCTGTGCGCTTTTCACGAGTGGCTCAACTGGAAGGTGAGCTCTTATTTGCCGTGGAATGAGAATTGCTGTGGAGCAATTAACTAATTGATGTTTTAATAGACCGAAGGGAGTGCATATCGGACATGAGCAACTCCGGTACCAGGGCGAGCAGTATCACGAAACCCTCGGTACAAAGACGAGCGACCGAATCTTGCTTTCTTCGGCTCTTGTCTTTGACATGTCTTTACACGCGATCTTCGGAACCATTCTGCATGGCGCAACTCTCGTTGTTGCTACGAGAGAAGGTGAGATACAGATTTTTTACCGTTCTACTTGTTGCTTTTGAAACTAACTAGTACGACAGAGCGCTACTCGGCGGAGAAGATGAATGAGTTGGTGGTCCGCCAGAAAATCACCAACTGCATTTTCACACCCACGCAGTTGAAGCTGATGCTCCGTGCGTCGAACCAGACTCTGCTGACGGAGTGGAAGGACTTGTGTAGCCTCACTCTCGGCGGTGAGCCAGTACCTTCCTGGGTTCTGACAAATTTCCTGTCATTGAATCTGCCTTTCGCAAATCTGTTCAACGGTTACGCGCCTACTGAGACTACGATCATCAACTCGCTGCGCCGTTGCACGGTCCAGGATGCAACTGGAGACTTCTTGCCCCTCAGCCCTCCGCTCGCTCCCGCCTGCTTCTATATCCTCGACAACCTTGGCCGTACGGCTCCAGTAGGAGTACCTGGTGAGCTTTTTATCGGAGGACCAACTGTGAACAACGGCTACATCCAGCGTCCCGAGCTCACTGAGAGCTCGTTCCTACCGAATCACTTCGACAACAAGCAGAACGGCAAGCCTGGCAATGCTTCTCTACTGTACCGCACAGGTGACATGTTCTGCTTAGAGCCCAATGGTAACCTCAGAGCACTTGGACGCATTGCTGGTAACAGACAAGTCAAGATTCGAGGAATGCGTGTGGAACTGGACGAGGTTGAGAGTGTTCTATACGCTGCTCTGGCCCAGCTAGGCGAGGCTTCAGGCTTCAAGTCGGGTCTGACAGGCGTGGTATACTACCCGAAGGACGACCTCCATGGCTGGCTTGTGGCTTACATCGAATGCGCTGAAGACGACGAGATGCAAGCAGAGGTCGCTAACTTCCTGAAACTAAGACTGAAGGCATCTCTTGCAGTGCACATGATTCCGAACGATATCAAGTTCATTGCCGATCTTCCCAAGACCACCACGGGTAAATTGGACTACAAGACCTTGCTTTCCTGGGACATCAAGATGGCAGACGATCAGCCATCGACTGGGCGAGTGGAGCTGCAGAGTGACGAGGAAAGATCTCTCGCGCGCATCTGGGCTGAGGTGCTCGGTACCGACAGGGATATTTGGCGCGACACGGACTTCTTCAGCGCAGGTGGCTCTTCCATTCTACTTCTCAGGGTCCGTACTTCGATCTTTGCGATGCACGGCGTCGATGTTTCCCTGGCCGATATGTTCGCCTATCCAGACATTGAAGGCATGGCAACGCTGTTTACGCCTCAGAAGAAAGAAAGAACCCCCCGTGGTTGGGTCATGGTCGACGACAGCGACTCAGACGGCACGAAAACCCCCTCCTCGTCTCAGTTTGATGGCACCGGAACTTCTTCTTCGTCTCAAATTGACAGCCAAGAATTCGCCGAGAAGCCTCGAGCGCAATCGAAGGCTATTGACTGGGAGAAGGAAATCGCTCTTCCTGCCGACTACAACTGGGTCACTACAGAGAAGAAGACTACCAACAACTCCCGATCTGCAGTGGCGCTTACGGGAGCTACAAGTATGATTGGTGCCCACTTGTTGGTACACCTGTTGCATGAAAGCAGCGATGTGAAGATCCATTGTCTCGCGGTTCCTGGTTCTGGAAAGGAGGATAGCAAGTCTGAAATTCTATCCTCGCTTGCTACTTGGAAGCTAGACACCGGCCTAACTTCACAACAACTTGACCGCATCATCCCGTATACCGGTGATCTGGGACATCCTACCTTGGGACTAGAGGAGTCCGAGGTTCGTGCTCTCGACGCTGAGGTCTCGGATATCTGGCACCTGGAGTCTGATGTCTCGCTTCTTAAGGGCTACGATTCTCTCCGTCAAACTAACCTTGGCTCTCTGCGATTCCTGATTGAGTTCGCAGGCGGCAAGTCTGACAATGTCAAAGAGATTCACTACCTGTCAACTTGGGCTGTTCCACACCTCCAAGCGTGGAATGCCACGAAACGTTCTCCCGACTTTGTTTCTACCGAGCCGGTGCCTATGTCGCACATGCGGCCAGGCCAGACACAGAACCTTGGTTACCTGAAGATTCGCTGGGTAGCTGAGCAACTGCTGGCGGCCGCCGCGGAAAGAGGCATTCCGGCTTCCATCTTCCGTTCTTCCATGTGCGCACCGGCCCAAACTCTTGGCTGCCCGCTCCCCAGGACCGATATCAACCGTCGAATCCTTGCCGGTAGCTTGGCTACCGGTCTCGTTCCCGATTTCGGCAGTAATGCCGGTGGCGGTATGAGTTGGATTGATGCTTCTTTCCTCGTGCGATCGATGTGCGTTCTCGCAGGCGAGGCGAGAGAGCAGAAATCTTCTCCGGCCATTCACCATCTCACTTCCTCGCATCACTGGACCTACGCCGAGTTGGCCAATATGCTGGGCCCCGATGTTAGACTGGCTTCACCCGAAGAGTGGTTCGCAGCTCTGCGCGCGGACGGCAATCCAGAGATGTACCTACAGGCCGACGTCCTGGAGGAGTGGTGGCAGGCTGGTTGGAGGCCATTTGCCATTGATGGATCGGAGAGCCAGCGCAAAGCCAAGGATGCGCTGCAGATTACTCCGCCAAATGTGGATGCTCCGTTCCTTAAGCAGGTGGTTGGTGACCAACCATTCTGATCGGCACATTGATGATGATGATGATTTCGTCTTCACATACAAAAAAAAAAAAGTCATGTCATTGTAGAGCGGTGTTTTCTTTTGTACAGTTTATACTCATGTGTTTTGTTTTGTTTGTTCTGTTTTGCTCTGGGTACAGTTTTTAGACAGGAGTTTCTTTATGTACAGTTTTATATGACTTGGTCTTTGCATCAAAGCATTTGTTTTATATTTTATAGCATTTGTTTATAGCATTATAAATACAGCCATATTGATGGAAAATATAGTCTATTTAAAAAACCAATGTTTACAATCGTATGCATAGTGCGCCCGACTGTGCAATCATCTTGCATCGTATACTGTAGATAAAATAGTGGGGGGGAGGTGTTGGGGGACCCTCTGCTCGCAATTGAGGCTGTCGGATTCAAAATTTATCCAGATATCGGCGAAAATAAGACAGAAGCACAGCGTCACCCTCTTCTTCCCGACATATATTTGTCATATATTTCCGATGTGAAACATATCTTATTACATTGTCACGGTATGTAGGCTGTCATGTTGTATAATTGTAATTCTTCGGAGATGCAGCGCCTGTATGCATATCGCGAAATGCCATTCTATTGTTCTATGGTTCTATCTTTAACACGATGGGCTCGTAGCCAAAATCAGTAATAGCAAGCAAACTCTATAAAAACACACAAAATTACAGAGACATAAAGTCGGACAAGAGCTTCAAATAAAGCCGGTGGTATCACCCCTCCATGATAGCCAAGGCTTCGCGGATCTTTTCGGTCGTTTCATCCACCTAGGAACTGGTGAGCACATAAAAATGCAGCAAATCGAGGTGAATACTCACGAAATCCTTGGTGAACAAGTTGAAGTGATTGGCATTGCACTCCAAAGAGCGGGACACTAGACCGGGACAGGAGTGCTCCCAGCCTAGGGTTTCGCAATCTCGCGAAATGTCGACCCTAGCTATGCCTTTGTCTCCGGTGTTCAATCTATTCAAGCACCGAACCAAAACGACCGGAGGGCCGCGTTCGTGTGATTCTTGAATCGCCTCCTCCGAGGGCGTGGAGTATCCGGAGGCGGAACCAGAGCAGCATTCCGACTCATCCAGGTCCGACGCGGCACTGCTTTGCCACTTCGGCACCTGCCATTGCTCTGCCATGAGCGTCGAGTGCTTCATCATGTTCATCACCAGGAGCTTTGAGCTGAGACAGGCGGCGTACGCAGTCGACATGGCCTGGTAGTTGTTGCGAGCAGGCGAAAATTTCCACGCATCCGGACAGACGCTGTCGAGAAGCAAGACACCCTGTACTTCGATTGAGTACTCGTTTTTGAGTATGTTGACCATTTCCAGCGCGACGAGGCCGCCGAAGCTCCAGCCTGAACCAAGTTACACAGTCAGTGGAACGTTCAAGTCGAGTAAAGAAGGCCAACTTTGGGCAAACAAACCTCCCAACAACACGGTTCTCTGTCCCAGCTCTAGTTCGACCAAGGCACTATAGGCCCGTGCCATGGCACGGATGCCACCCGTCCAAGGCTTGCAGGCATGGAACAGAGGATTCTCGATGCCGTAGATGTCGCGGTCGATATTCTCCAGCGCGTGGTATGAGGCCGTTGTTCCGCCACCGTCGTGAATGAGCACGAGCGGATCTTTGCCCGAACTGCTTCTGCTGATGGACTCCATTTCTCGTTTACCCGTGGAAATTAGAAATTGGGCATCCTGCGGTTTAATAAACCGTTGCAACGTCCGCTCATGAGCCCCAGCCCCGAAGCTAGCGGTGGCTGCTCTGGAAAAGAGCATTACCTGCCTGCAAGCTTATGTTTGCGGATCTATTTACAAGCCATATATTTCGATCGTTGCAAGGCCACATAGAGGGGCCGCCTCGGACGGCCACTAAATGGGGTTTATGCGGAGGCAGCCCAAACCTCTTGTCCTGTTTGGGGAGGTGTTTATTGAGTCATATGCATTCACTTTATGATTACGGCCACTTTATAAGTACAGTCACTTTATAATTACAATCACTTCCCGTATCATCTCTCATTTCTGTCGGTTGTTCAACTTGGAGGTTGCCACGCTGCATAAGTGAACATGGGTGGGCATAAGTGAGCTGAACGCCAAGCCGTATCAAGGAGGCTTCATACTTTCCGAGGCACATGGACAGCCTGACCCCCCCCTCCTCGTTCCTTTCTCGTTTAGCTCGATCAATGTTCCTCGTTTAGCTCGATCCGTACCAGATCGCGTCTATTCGCTGTCAGAGACGAACCGACCTATAACAGACGCAGATCGAGTGGACACCGGCGGCCTGCCGCAAGGCCCTCCGCAATGCCGCCTGATGTGCCCAACTCGCCCGCAAGGAGGTGTCACCAGGTGACACAAAAAACGGGCGTTCGTCAAATTTTGATGCAGCGCTCGCTATTGCAGAAATCTACTCCAGAAAAAAAACAATAAATATTTTAAAAAATATGACAATTTTTTTGAACTCGTATTCCCTAGATAGATCCAGTTTTAGTACACTCATCATGGTATGTTGCTGAACAAAAGGCAGACTTTGTAAAGGACGTTCTCCTTTTTCGACTTGCCCAACTTGCCTATTTAGGCAGTCGGCCGAGTCTGAATAACGGTCTCCGCTAGCGTCCACTAGCCTCCGCTAGCGCCCGCTAGTCTTCCGCCACTGGTCCTCGTAAGATCTCAATCTCAGGAACATCGCGACCCTTACTTTGTAATCCATCCCGCTGGCCAGCTGCTAACACATGCGGGTCTGAGGCAAAAATGATGCGGCATCGCGTTCAGCATTCACGTCGACAGATATATTATGCTGAGCTTCCGCCCATGAATCCCACGGAATCTCCTCATCCTCAACACACCATCGATTCCTACAATCCCATCATCGCACAATGACCTCGCAAGATCGAGCACAGCTCCCAAGCATGGAGAAAAACTTCCGTGACTCGAGCAGCCTCGAGAACAAGGACCCTGCTATGGACAGCTCATCTGGCAAGACTGAAGAGGGCATCCGTACTCCGGTCTCTCTGGAAGGCCAGACTGAAGAGCCTCCCTCTCCTCGCGACGTCCATGGATTCAAATGGGTCCTCGCCGTCATCGCCGTCGTCTCCAGTATTCTTCTCTACGCCACAGATAACACTATTGTATGACCAACAACCAACAATGTTCCTTCCTCACTTGCGCCATATGTGCTAACATAACACAACACAGGTTGCAACTATCCAGCCTTCTATTGTTGACGATCTTGGGGGTGAGAGCCTTCTGCCTTGGGTGTCTGTTGGTTACATGATTGGTGGTCTCGTCTTCGCGCTTCCTTCTGGCAAGATTTATGGTCTTTTCGATACTAAAACACTCTACCTCGTGAGCGGCATCGTCTTCTGCGTCGGCACCGCGCTATGTGGTGCCGCCCCGAACATGGCTTGCATGATCGTTGGCCGAATCATCGCTGGTATTGGTGGCAACGGCATGTACGTCGGTGTGCTGACTTTGCTTGCCGTCACTACCACTGACAAGGAGCGCCCTGCCTATCTGAGTCTGATGTAGGTACACTCTTGCTTCGTTCAATATTGAACATATTGCTGACCAAGATATCAAATAGCGGCATGGCCTACGGTATTGGAAGTGTAAGTCTGACCAGTTCCATCGTGTGTAGTTAATCTCTTACTAACATCTGTGCCGCAGATCATTGGTCCTCTCATCGGTGGCGGCTTCGCCTCGAACGTCACCTGGCGCTGGGGTTTCTACATCAACCTCGTCGTCCTCGGAGCTTTCGCCCCTGTCTACTTCTTCATCATGCCGACTTTCCAGCCTCGTCCTGATCTGACCGTTCTGCAGAAGTTCAAGACGTATGACAATGTTGGAACTGTCCTCTCCGTTGCCGGTCTGTTTTGTGCCGTCATGGCCATCAACTTTGGAGGCACCCTTTACGCTTGGGGATCCGGCCAGATCATCGCTCTCCTGGTAGTCGCTGCTGTTCTTTTGATCGCATTCGGCTTCCAGCAGGCCTTCAACTTCATGACCAACTTCGAGAACCGTCTCCTGCCTGTCCAGCTCGTGACTCAGAAGGAACCCGTTCTCCTGTTCATTCTCATGGCTGCTAACAACTGCGCCAGCATGGTCGCCATGGTAAGTTTTTACTCCGCGAGTCTGATCTCATCGCAGTTCAGAAGCTGACCATTGCTAGTACTACATCCCTCTCATCTTCCAGTTTATCGGTGGTGCCGGTGCTCTGACCGCCGGTGTTAGACTGCTGCCTTTCATCATAGCCACCACCGTGTTCATTGCGCTGCAGGGTGCCTTGCTTCCTCACTACCCGCTTTACAAGCCCTGGTACGTTGTTGGCTCGGTCCTCATCCTCCTCGGCGGCGTCTTCTTTTACCGCGTCAACCCCTCGACAACCGATGCCTACCTGTACGGATTCCAGGTCCTCCTCGGTATTGGTGTCGGATTCTATCTGCAGATCGGTTTCGCTGTCATCCTGGGCGTTATTGAGATGAGTGACATGGCCTACGGTGTTACCTTCATGCTCTTCGCCCAGCTTCTCGGTATCACCACTGGTCTTTCTTTCAGTGGCGCTATCTTCACCAACACCGCCCTTGAGAGCCTTGCCAAGCTGCTTCCCGATGTCCCTGCTGAGAAGCTCGCCTCTGCTCTGACTGGAGCTGCTGGTGACTTCTTCAAGGAAATCGACGAACAGACCCGCAAGATCGTCCTTGGCGCCATTACGTCGTCCATCGACAAGTCGTAAGTTCTTGCCCTCCATCCTTTGCTGAGTCTTCATGGCATTTGCTGACACTTTTCTTAACAGTTTCGTCCTGGTCATTGTTGCTGGCGCTATCAGCTTGATCGCTTCCGTGTTCCTTCACGTAAGTTCTCCCCCGCCTGTGAATTGATCCCGGCTGTTCATGTAACTAATTGTATTACAGAACAAGAAGATGCGCACCTAAGCCTGTTGACATCTGGGCACTCATTTAATGATGCTGTTCAAGTCATAGGTTATGTTTTACAAAAAAATATCGATTTGGTTGAACTTATAGAGCGAGATACCCTGCCGAGGTATAGGATTTTTTTACTATTGCGAAAACAAGATTGATACTGCATTTGTTGTCTGGGTTCTAGCTACTGTTTTGGGGGGTGAGCAGATATGGGTCATTGGCTATTTCTAGGGATGGCCAGTTAATAGATAGAGAGGTAATGGAGTTTTTTTTTTAAAAAAACTCCCTATTCTGATGCGTATTTTGAACGTGAGTCGAATGACTGTAATGATAGCAAGTGTTAGAATTTCTATTAAATTCCAAGAAATCAGTCCTCTGAAAATGTCAAGGCTATGTATGTGCTGTTACCCTGGCTTCATCACCTTGCCATTCCATGTGCGTAATGAGAGCGTGAAAGCCCTCCGTTGCGACCAGAAATGTACGAGTTTTCAACTCGAGCGCCGTCTCAACCCGTCACGTTTGGAGGGAGTTAGTGCACTTCTTGCACTTGGCTTGGCCTCGGTCGCACTCTTTCCATAGATTGGCTGTTATTTTCTTTTTCTTCGGCGATTAATATGTCAAATCAGGTGCTTTTTTTATTCATATTTTTGTTTTATTTATTTATTGACTCAGGGTGCCATTGTTGAGCTGCAGAGTGATTTCTGTGGAGGTTTCTCCTACGTGTCACCGGATGTATTACCATGCATATGCAGCTTGAGTGTAAAACACAACATGTACGGTTACGGCAGCCCGGCAAATGGCAGCGATCTCGATCGCTGTCATCAGTCAGGTAGGTCTCAGAATAGCGCTTATGTTTCAATCGCGTAGCACGTGTTAACTTAGAAGCGGTGTTATTCGGTCATCAGAGAACGTCGTGAGAAGACGGTATGAAAAAGGCGCCCAAGTACAACCAAAATATATTGTTATCCGCATGAATACCTCCTCTATGGCATTGCCAGACTAAAAAAAAAAGACTATGTAAACAGACGCTAACTAGGGGAATTTCAGTGTTCGTAAAAATAGAGTTAGATAATCCAGAGAACAAGCAGTAATGACATTATACTTTTCGTTCCGAATTGGAGAGCATAGTCGTCTCAATCTCCTCTCGTGAGCTCTGCGATGGTCAGTCGTCTGCTCTATGTGAGTCAAACGAGCTGCGTATTATTTGCAGTCTCCTGGTTTTTTGTGCTGACCAACAGCAGTCTGCCACATACGTTGAATTATTCGCAATCCAATCCGATATAGCAGTTTGATGAATCCTCCCTAGCGCCGTGTTCAAACTCGTTGATCCTGCGGTTGATCGCTTCTTGAGCTTTCGACGCTGCGCCAGGGAATTTGATAGAAATGTAGTCCACCACGTTGAGAATTCCGTTTATAGCCCTCCGGGCATGCCCGCGGTCTATTTCGTGCATTTGGTTCCGCAGTATTGCCAGCATACGCACAGATGTGCACGCCATGGGCAACAAAAATGGGTTGTTCAACGCGAACAGTGTCTCGTTGAGCGCCTGGCTGAATGTGCCGGCAGCGCTCATGGCGGCCCTCACACATTGAGTGTCTGGCCTGTTCTGTGTGGTGCTTGACGGCGGAGAGTTCAAACAGTTACACAGGCCGAGCTCGCTCGGTCCGGGTGGGTGGAGGATTGAGATTTTCGAAGCTTGGGTCAACATCCTGAGCCAAAGCTGCATCAAAGATGCTTGCGGGCCAACTGCCTCTGTTGAGGCCGAGGCAGCATAGCTGAAAGTATTAAGGACACTTTCAAGAGTTCGGAGTTTTTCCAGGTATTGGTGGTGGGTTTCGTCGTGGTGAAGGCTGTTTTGTATGGCCAATGCGCGGCCCAGGATGACTGAGACTTTCAGCACATGGCCAAAAGACGGTTTGTTGGCCATTTCTGCTGTGCCATTGAGTAGGTCGAAAGCTTCTGAAGTGTAGCTTTCACGTAGAAATTCGAGGTCTTCGATCTGTTTGCGTCTGTCAGTATTTTTGATTCAATCCAACCATGGATAAATTTCGGTCGCAACTCACCGAATGTTGAGCATCCTGAAATTCTTTTTCGGGGAGTGGGAAGTTAACATGGAAGTATCGGTCATCTATAGACAATGCGAGGCCGTTTATTGAGACGATGACCCGGTCGAGAAGTGTAAGGCACCACATGCACCTGCGACGCTCTTCCAGCTCGATGTCGGAGCAAGACTTCAGATCCGCTCTCATCCTTGCTGTCTGGTGTTTGCTGTCGATGCGGTCCAGCCCAAGGACGCTCGTCAGTTGTGCAGTGCGGCCGAGGAGTAGCCACGCGTCTGTGACATCTCCTCTGCAGTAGGCGTCGAACACCATCCACACGGAAGCTTGCAACATATTGGTGGTATTGCTTCCCACGTACATTGTGCTCATGCGCTCGAGCTTTGCATGCGCCGTCTGCATCCAATTGCAGTATTGCGCCTGCATAGCGTCCGACTTGTCGCAAGAGCAGTATAGCGCGAGTATGACCCAAAGAAACGGACCGGAGCTCAGACCAGCCATGTCGTTGTTTAATTTTGCCAGGAACGACTCCCGATGTACTGACGGTAGTAGCTGGTGCTGAGCGGAGAAGAAGCTGTTGACCATTTCCAGCACACGTTCTTTGCTGGGGAGCTGAGCTTCGCCGAGGTCGCTCGGTACCGTTGATGAGCTCGCCGGCCCGGTAGGGCTCGGCTGCCAGCTGCCTGCGACGCTGATGCCAGGCTCCAAAAGATGCTCAAAGCCAGAAGCGCCCGGGTCGAATTTTGGTGTGGGCATGCCGAGCTGTCCGGGAGACTGCTGCATCCAGCCCATGTTACGTTGTTGTGCTAGGGGATCGGCGAGGCTCATGTCAGAGAGACTGCTCCCATCCGAAGACATGGGACCCATGGGAGCTAGCATGCCGCCAGGGGACATGTTTCTGTCCATTTCACCGGCGAGAAAACGGCTGAGATCATAGCTGCCCGGGGTAGACAGGTCGACCTCAGGAGTACCCTCCTCAGGGTGAGGGCCACCGAGTTCTGTGGGCGCTGAGTGAAACATGACGCCGAGGTCTTGTCCGTACGGACTCCGGATAGCGTATATGCAGCGCGAACCGGACTTTTGGCACAGGGAACATGAGGGTAATCGCCCCTGTTTGGAGTATGAGTTAGTATGAGAGAGGCTTTTTTTGGGGGTTGTGTGGTTCTGTATGCGTACATCGCAGCGCCGTTTACGAGACCGGCACATCTCACAGGCCGACTTTCTACCCCTGCCTGGGGCGCCATTTGAGGGCATAATGGACGACGGGTGGGCAGGCGTGCACACAGGCACGGGGACAGGTAGAGAAGTTGGCAGGTATGGGAGTTATTGTGCGCCGTCGATGTCGCCGTGCGTCGTCGACCTCACTGTGCGTCGTCGACCTCACTGTGCGCTTTCGTCCCGCTTCGCTGTCGTTCGTCGTCGTCGTTGATGTTTTCGTTATTATCGTCGGTGCTGCAGTTGGCTGTTGCTATTGCTGTTGCTTTTGCTGTTGCTTTTGCTTACGCTGTTGCTTACGCCGTCACATTCGTTTGGGTTGTTGCAAGTTGCCGTCGAGGAGCTCACGAGCTTTGGGAACCGGATGTTGGGTAGTGTTTATATGAATTCCTACCTCGCTAGCTCATTTACTCTCCCGCTCCACTCCGCTCTTACTCCCAAGGTTACGTGTGCGCCAAAAACGGCTGCGAAAATCGATGTTTTTTTTTTTCTCGGCGTTGGCACCATTGAATTGGGGGGGGCACTTCTGACTGCGCGGGGGCTTCCATGAATAGATCGTCGCCGCGCATCCTTCCGCAAGTTCCCACTTTTCGCAAAGAACAAAGTCTGTATTACAAAGAATTTAATATTAAAATAATAAAGGTATAAAAAATAAAGATAGATTGAAGTATAATATAAAAATACAATTTAAATGGATAGAAATTATTTTTAAAATTATATTTTACAATTTTTATTATTTAATATATTTATTAACTTACTAACTTAATAAAATAGTTAAAAAAATATTAAAAAAAATATAGTTATATAAAACTGCTTTTTCTGTAATTTATTATATTTTTTTTCTTTTTTATCCACATTTTATAAACGTATAAGCACTATGAAATAGAAGCCTTTGGAATGGTACAGAGCTCGGAGTAAAGTTCTGAAACTTCGCGATCGAGATGGCGCCTCTACTGTGCTCAGCCGTCAACAGTCGGCGCAATGAATACATGCCGGACGTAAGACGCTCGATATGCGCGTTCGTCTCTGGCGGACCAATATCGTGAGAGAATGCCTGTCGGTTGCGGGCGGACTGCGCTTTCTGGCGGAATTACCTTGCAGCAACCTAGCGGAGCCTGCCTTAACAACAGCACTGATGCTGGCCTCGCTCAGTGGAATTGTAGTAGAAACCTCACTGTGATGATCGATGTCTGCAGAAATAAGGCAGTCTGGGCCCTCATTAGGCTTCATGTGCGGATACTTGTAAGAACATTGTTCCTTTCACCACTTTTCCAATTAATCCCACTATGGCTTCGCCGCAAGACCGTCCATCACAACCGTCCGCAACCCGCAAGTATGCTTACTTTGTGACTATCCTTGGCCAGATGCAGAGTTTCCAAGAAAAAAGATCCCTCTATCATCCGTCTGACAAAATCTTCATACCTAGGGCTGCGTCTGAGGAGTCGGCAGACAGCACCGAGCCAGAACGCGGTACTGGGCTTTGATCGTGGAGCTGAATACCATGATCGAGTGATGCGGGACCTCTTCGCGAAACCTACTCCCTACTGGGTAAGACGCCGCCAACTCGACCCAAAAAATAGAATTCCCCCACTGACACGCGAGGAGGCGCCAAGCCAAGGGCTGCCTCGTCACTGGTAGCGAATGGAACAAGAATTTACTTGTAGGTTACTGTTCTGTAATCGATGACTACGTGTTTGAATGCGTTCTCGTTCTTGGGGAACGAGGTAGGCAACGCGGTTGGCCCATAGTTAGAGTCAGACCGGGGCAACGGATGGTATGCTCAAGCGGCACGCCTTTGCTACGTCTTTTGGTGGCGCAAGCTGTGTCGAGCCATTTGGCTCCTCTTTCACAAAGCCACTGCAAGCTCGGAGGAGGTAGCTCGGATAGGTTGCCTCTAAAAGTGGCTACTACAGCGTTGGACGGAACGCCCAGGTGCGGTTCAAAACCAATGTCAGACTGAAAAGGGGTGCATGAACGAGTATAAGAAGTAGCGGACTCAAATCCCCGCAAAAATCGCATGGAGACGAACAACTTCCTAGCGTCGGACAAGATTATTCGCGGTCTCGTTTGTAAAACAACTCGTTTGTAAAACAGCTCGTTTGTAAGAAGCTCGTTCGTAAGAAGCTCGTTCGTAAGAAGCTCGTTCGTAAGAAGCTCGTTTGTAAGAAGCTCGTTTTGTGAGAACAAACGAAATGTGCTTCTCCTGACTTGAAGTCGGCATCGCGATCTCGATCCATGTTTCACTCACGAACCACTGAGCAGATGTTCCGGTTGTTAAATTTATTGTCTCCATGTAGAACCCGCCGGTGAGTGGTCTTCCTAAGAGGAAATGTCGGGTCACATAAAAAACAGGGCTCAAAAGCTCGGCAGGCAACTGCTAGATTGTACAACAGCCCAGAGATCGGGTTAAAAAGTCAAATCGCGAAGATGTTGATCTGGTGTTTCGATGTTTTGGGGGCTACGAGGCGTCTCCCACGTCATTGCGATGATATCACAGCGCTGCGAGTTCCTCAACTAGTTAGTTAGCAGTCTTGTTGTCGCACATCCATCCAATTGGTAACTCGGTAACTAAGCAAATTATTTAGTAAGCCACCCGAGATTTCGGGACCATGATTCCCCGGTCTGGCCCTGTTGACCAACCACGCTCACTGCTTCGTTCCCACTAGAACGAGTACTCCGTAGAACGAGACACATTCAGGAAGCCTTATCATGAGCTGAGAAGTGGCAGTGTCTCTAAATCTCCCCACTACTGCAAGGTAAGCAAACTAGGCTTTGGACCCCGGCTGGTGCCTGCTAAAATGCCGCTAGAATGATGTTCAACTGCCAGTACTTAACCCGCCGACGGCGAAGCTCAAAGCTCATGGAATCCATGTTGATTCCATTAATTAGCGGCAAGGAATGTATCGCATGGGTATACTTGCCGTGAGCGCATTACCAACCACCATGCAAACCAGTTGAGGCAGCCAGAGGGCGCTGTGGACCACCATGATAACACAAAGCCCGTTAGCAACAAGAGGCTTCAGCCAAAGCCCCGACGAGGCGGCTGAAAGCGGGCCTCTATTGACCAGCAGGGAACTTGTAGCAGCTTCTGGAACATGGTGGCCTACTTCGCAATTTCATTTGGCCTGCAGGAGACGCTGCAAGAGACGGTGGCAGGCAGCGTAGGCTGACGGAGCTCATGCACAAACAACGCCACGCCCGTGGACGGTCGGTGGTTACTCCATCTATACGAGCGGGGCCTGCCCAGCCCGCTCGTGAATGGAGGATTGAGAATGCGAGGGAGACAACTGATGGGACTTATCGAGGCCTAATATGCGACCTCGACCGAAAAGTTCGCACATCGAGAATATTTCTCGCACCCAAATTATAACAAGGAAAGGGGGCGGCTACAGCAAGGGTTATGCGAGCGGTACAAGCTGCCGCTCCGTACTCCGTACACGCCCTCGCGATGTACGCCACAGCCCACGGTGAGGCATGAGATGAAAGATGAATGGCCCCCGGCGCCCCAATTTCTCTTCCCACAGCCCAGGATACGGTGTGGTGTTCCTGCGATGTGCCTGTGATGTGGCTCGGCCGACGCTCCTGTTTCGTCTTGCAGGATCGCGTGACTTCGTTCCAGGCAACGCAGAGCTTGTCGGGTTACAAAGCATGCACGCCGTCGTTGATCTTTCGTCTGTTTATGCCCGGCACGTTGTACGCGAGCAAGCACACCATTGGAGTCAATAGTTTGTGGCTTGCCACGCTCCAACTATGAGGCTTGCTTTCTGCTGGAGACAACGCATGGCATGCACACACGCCGTTCCGGATTGTTCGTCTATGTTGCTCGGACGTCGGCGGCGAGCGAACACACGAATATGAGTCAATAGGTTGTGGCTTACCCTCCAATACAGAGGACTGCTTGCGGCCGGAAACTCGATGGGAAACTGCAGTCGTCTCACGGTGATGTCGTGAATTACATCGCCCTAAAAAAAGAAGCTTCCAAGCCACTGAACGACGCCATTAGCCAATCATCATCCGTTCCTCGCTTATGACAGGCCTTCCTCGGCTTTAAGGAGAACGAGCTGCTGTATCACAGCGATTTGCTCCCATAAATTAAGGTAGCCTTGGCAGAGCGGCCTTAGTGGATCGGTCGCCGACTCGGCCAACGACGCATTTGGTAATGTTACAGTAGCATCGTGTCTAAACTGCCATTCAGCAGCCACCAGCGTGCAAGAAAGTTTGTCGTTTTCCGGATATGGACGACAGCATAGCGTTGGCTTTCAATTCGATTCTATCTTTGAGAGTTATTCAGGTGACAAGTTAAAGGCCCTGTTAAGCGCCAACTACCGGATAATTAACTGTGCTCCCTCCTTGTCTTGCAAGAGTAACACCGCGTCACCCACCACGGGCGCGGATTACAGATAGTCATGGTGCAATTTCCCATCTTTTGCTTCGTTATTCCGTAATTGCCGTCCATGCAGTTAAGGCACAAATGTCCCATTTCGAACGGTTTCAATATGACCCCAGAAGCGACCGTTGAAATCTGGGGGGAAAGTGGGACACATCCCGCATACAAGTGTCGCGGTGTAACCATAGTCTGCTCTATCAATCTTACCGAGAGAATACAATCATACAATTGTAGATGGAGTAGTCAAGCCGTTCGTGAAGCCCGTAAGGTGTTCATATTCATGTTGTTTTCTTTTCTCTTTGCTATTGTATCGTGCCCAGAAATCTCCGCGGATGCTAGCTACATGCACTCTCGTAATTCGGTCCAAGGCGATCATGAAGGCCGGGCATGGTTCAACTTTTCTCAATGCATTCAGTTGTGTCATGTTATATACAATCTAGTTTCTCAATATCTACTGCTGTGACGGCGTTGTAGCTTCAAGTGGCCGGCCAGGCACATGGTTGGCTACGTAGCGGGCATCAGCGGGCATCGACTGGAAGCAAAGCTCGCAATGTAGGGTAACATGATCATCCACCTACATATTTTTTATAGAAATGTTACTCTATTAATCTATTTTTGATGTATAGTCATTCTGTGCTATTGCTGTTCTTGCCCCAGGTCTATGCTTCATCTCGTCATATCCGCTTCATACCAGCATCTCCGTCAAGACTTACGACGCATTCGCTTTTGCAGCATCTTTCTTGGCCTGCTTCAACTCTGCGCGTTCCTTGACAGTGTCTGCCATCTTTGTTCCCATCTCTGTACCTAGTTTCTTAAAGCCGGTGATGACACCTGCGCGATCCCCATCACTCGACTCCTGGCTCATCTTGAACTTGCCTTCCAGTCTGTCAATCTTGATCTCGAGGCCTATAATGGCCTTTTTCAGAAGCGCGACATAGCTATCTGGCGCATCGGACACCTTCCAGCCTTTGGGTGCTGAGCCCTCTCCCGTATATCCCATGATGGCGCTCTCGCTCAGGTCGGTCAGGTCCGATATCTGCTGCCCCAGGAAGCTTCCCGTCGCCTCCGACTGGCTGTCATGGTATACCCTGATCTTGCCGTAGATCTGGGCCGCAGCATAGTTCCATGTTGGCACCACCTTGCCCGTGTCGGGCTTGGTCTCAGTATAGAACTTTGGCGTCACGTAGTGGTGGACAGGAAAGTTGAAGAGGATCATCACCTCCTGTTCCAGGAAGCCATCGGTTGACGACCCAGCAGCGGCCTGCGCCTGGGCGGCCTCAATGAGTGCCTTGCTGTGCGGATTTGCCCTCGCCATGTGGCCACGTAGGCGGCCATTTTCGGTTTCGCTGGCCTCATCTTCAACATCGAGAAGAAAGGGGATGTGCGTGCACTGAATCGTGGGGAAAGTGTCTGAAGGGATCGCCGTTGTAAAGATGCCCAGCGGGTTATCGCGGATAAGCTGGCGCAGCGTCGCCGTATCCGCATCGGCGTGGACTGCACGAAGATACATAATGACCGTACTGAATGTTTTATGAGGTACTCGAGATTGAAGTCTCCTTATCCAGCCACCAGTCTTAATTTTCACTTAATTCTTACGCCTTTTTGGCAGACAGCCTGTCAAGCTTGTCAGATTTGGTGGGGAACTGGAGATGTTGCGTAGGGCGTGGATAAGTCGTGGGCCGACGTCGGACCAATCTGAGGCGCTGAAATGGTCAACATTGAAGCTAAAAAAGCGCTTGTGACGCTGCTTGGCAGTGTGATTTATAATTGGCAATTTATAATCACAGGCAGAAGGGCTTTTCTGGAATCTTGGTCGCCCAAGCAACTTACGCTCATATCTCATCCGCTATATGCATGTCGCGATAAATCGTCCAACAGTAGTAGCCATTGTTGCAATTGACGTACCAGTTATATCTCCCATCGAGTCTAATATCGCTGCCGTAATATACTCGCATTGAAACCATCCGTTCAGGGTCTCGTGGATGTAGTTGAGGTTCTGCGGGAAGCCGTCGCGACGGCCCTCGCAGCTGCGAGGGTAACTCTTCTGGAGGCCACGGCCGCCCTTCATGTCCGTGGTATCGTTGGCCGTAAACCAGCCGTTGTACTGGTCGATGGCGCGGAGAGCGTTCTGGTTAGAACTATCGAGATTCGAGCGCAGCGTGTAGGCGCCGCAGTCGACTTTGTCCTGAACGGGATACTTGCAGTATCCCTTGCCGTTCTGGCAGTTGGCCGCGGCGCACTGCATTAGGCCAGGCATTTTGGTACCGGTGTTGACGACACACGACGATTATTGCATGGCGAGGAACGCCGGTATCGCGGGGTCGATGTTGTACTTCTTGCCGGTCCTCGTAAAGTACTGGTCGTACTGGTTGCGCCTGCCGCCGACACCGTTGTAACTAGTAGTCCTGGAGTCGGTGTGAGTAAGGTTATTGATGTCAAGGTTGGGAGGATTCCAGCTGTTACCCTCGAGACCGGTATTGAGCCATTCCTCGAAGCCGTTGGGGCGCAAGAATTCGCACCACCCTGGGTAGCGAAGCATGCACCATGGGCCTCGGCGTTGTTCTGGTCAGCGGTGACGATGCCTGTAGAAATAATGGTAAAAGAAGCAAAACTGGCCGTCTCCTTGGGCTGTTTTTCTTTTTCCTGTAATTTCTTCGTGATAGATTGATAGCAGATGTTGGCCAAATCTTCTAGTTCACATCGTTATATACTCTCGGGGCGTGTTTGAATGTGTTGTCATTCTTCGCTTTCTTCTGCGTGCTTCAGTTGGAACTTGTCTGGCAACAAGATTCAGATTTCAACTCATGATCATATCTAGCTTTCGCTCCATGCCTGTATGGGACATTGAGGAGCACTCTGTTTTAGCGAGGGTGCACTTGACGGTTCTTAGCTACTAGTCCAGTAAAATGAGATAGAGACAGCGACAGTCGTACACAACCCAGAAGCGGAGCTTACACTGCAAGGCAGGTTTTTTTTTTTTTTTTTTTTTTTTTTTTGGTCAATTTAAGCATACAACTTGTACTACCTACCGCTATCCGGAGAGTCCTTCCTCGTAAAGTCACATCGAACGGCGGCCTGATGTCGTCAAGACAATGCATGGATAAATTAGAGTCTGACAAGGCGATCACCAATCAAGCCATCGTCAGCGCCACACTTCCTGGTCACGGTTACCACTTTCGGTTGGAAAGTGCAATGCAGTGAGGCGACCAGCCCATCATGTAGCCGAAAAGGCGCCACTTCTCTCATTGTTATGACTTACGGGCCGGGTTTCTACCTCTGTGTCGCCCAGTGTTTGCCTACGGGTGGCTGCTGAAGCGGATTTCGACGCTGCAAGTCGACGGGGGGCGTATTTTGATGTTATATCATCTTCCTAATAGTGTTTGGCACACTGTTTCATTTACCTGCAGATATTGTTTTCTCTTTTCTGTTTCCTCGCGTCCTAAGATTTCTTCTCATGCCGGCATCTCCGCGCATTCCCTTGCATCAAACCTGCTCGAGCATGCATTGGGTGGCTTGGCAGTTGGACGAATGAACAGCCAGGCTGTTCTCTGTCTGCCGCAAAATCGCTCGTTTCCTGGTGCGTTGTCCTGCTCGTGAGACCTTCATCCCGCAGTGGCATCGGCCCGGCCGATACATCAGGTGCCTGTATCCGGCGAGCTCACGCCTCTCTTTCCACTCTATTCTGAGAGGATTACCACGTTGGTAGATTTGCTACAGCGCCTGCGTCTAATAACAGTTTTGTGAACCATATGCCGAGGCTTGGGACAGGAACCTCCCGCATGAGCGTTGTGTAACGTGAATTTCTGCCCGACCGGCTCCTGCTTAATACGCGGTCCTCCCACTCTTGCCAGCCGGAATACCAAGAAGGGCTATCTTAAAGCCATTTGAGCTGTAGAATTGAATCAGCCGCCACGTTGTCAAAGTAGCGGGGAAGCTGCAGGCGCGGGCCGGTCCCTTAGATCGGCTCAGTTGATAGGACTTCGTCTCACCGAGGTGGAACTGGCCTTGCCCAGAGCAAGAGTGCATGGCAAATTCGTCTTATGGACACAGTTTGTGGCACTCCATTACGGGCTTTTCTGCAGCTTGGATTGACCACTAATTATTTAGAATATAGTAGACCTCAACGACGTCATTTTCAGGCGCCCTTTGCCGCATCACGAAGTAGTCACAGGGATAGAAATCTTTCCTGAGCAGCATGCATGTAGCCCCCAGCTCTATCCTGTTGTATTTTCCAGACCCCAACATCACGCATACAATGACGCAAGCCACTTTTGTCCGTCAGCAATATATTGATGAGAATGTAACCTATCAACTGCAGCTATCGCTGCTTGCTGAAGTTTCGGCCAGAGACAAAGAATCCTCCAATCAGAAACGCCGTTCTTTGTAAGGGAATGAGACAGTTGCCAATGCAAGTGTGCGCGCTGAGAGTGCATTTTGACCGCCACTTTATAATATCCCGTCAGAGATATTGCCGAAACAGATCCTATATACGTTGTTTCTTTTAGCAGACGGCCCATACCTATACCATTGCGCATACGTGGCTCCATGCAGAGTAAATCGGCTAATATCAGACGCTTCAGCTACGACGGCTACCAGCATCTTCAAGTACAGGCGCCGAGAGAACAACTCATCCCTCTCCAGGGCTTGTCACACGACTGTAGCCTCTCTGGTATCTTGCGCCCCGGTTGGCAAGCCCAACCAATCAGGCTGGTTGCAGTTTTTTTTTTCTCAGTATGCCTCATTTTATTTATTTTCTCTGGGAGTGCAAGGGGCACTTTTGCAGAAGATGATCAGACTGTAGGTAGATATCGGCACGACGGACAACGAGGTTGCTCCCACCCTCAGATCTGTCAGCCTCAAGGCCGGTGGTCAGGCCGCAATTGCAGCTCCTTACGCGCATCTGGTTTCGTTTGTATACCCGTACCTGCGCTATCAGATCTCTCACTTACACAAATATTAAAGGTCCAGACATATTATTTAGTAGGCCTTACCCATGCGCATTCAGATTTCATTTTCTTTGGCACGGCTGACTTCATGAACTGTATG
This sequence comes from Lecanicillium sp. G3, assembly GCA_037575805.1. Taxonomy (NCBI): domain Eukaryota; kingdom Fungi; phylum Ascomycota; class Sordariomycetes; order Hypocreales; family Cordycipitaceae; genus Lecanicillium; species Lecanicillium sp. G3. The sequence continues at coordinate 72,730 of JAZHPD010000019.1, read as the reverse complement.
TATTCATCCAACCTATCGTTAAATAGTTTTGTTTTACTCACACCTCCCGAATATAAGCCACCTTAACAACGACATGTCCAACATCGAGCACCCATCTGTGGAGTGGTCAACGACAGGGCCAGTGGGCGAAAAGCAGCCAATAAGAGAAGGCACCAGCGTAACCAGCCGCGAGGTCGTCGTTGCACCACTCCCAAGCGCAAATCTCACGGCGGCCGATATCCAAGAATTCGCCATTAATGCCGCCCATCGAGGACAGAAGATAGACTGGGGACAATTTTCACTGGTATTTAACAGGTAATCTATCCTGCCGTTGCCAGGCGGTTAGTCGCCAAGGACAGCACAACTTACTTATTCTTCTGCAGAGATACGAACTCTTTGGAAGCTGATTTGACTCAAAAACAAGAAGTCGACGACTTTGTGGCGCAAATGGATCAGTTTGTTAAGGAACAGTTCTTGATTGATCCCAACAGCGAAGTGAGGGCGCTCCATTTCAAGGAGCTGGAAAAGATGACCGATACAAGCAGAGAGTTCCCCTGTCTATAGTTTCCATTGCTTGTTCTGTAGGTCCTTGGGATTGGGGGGGTTCTTTTCTTCTCGGCCGGCGTTTGGTGTCTTTTTATACCCGTATCATGATAGACAGGACGAAAGCGATTCACAGATGTACGACGTGGGTGAAGTATTAACGGCGTTCAATAGCTCATGAAATTATATAAACAATTGAATCGTTGATCGAGTATTTCGTTTCATTTACTATATCTTTTATTCCGTACATGTTGTACCAGCGCGAAAGTGTGAGTGCTCAGCCGCCGGTGATGGTGGGCCAAACGTCATCCTTTACAGGGCTCCATGGCAAGCATTTCCAAGATCACGGAGAGCAATTCTATACTGGAGTTCATCTCCGCGGCCTTTTTGCAGCGTTTACCAACTGTACGGCGGCCCAATAACGCCGCTCCTGCGCGAGTGCCCGAGAACAGTTCGGGCCGTGAGCTTCCCAAATAGGAAACTGGTGTTCGGTGGCCCACCCGACTCGCCGCCCTACGATAGTCATAACAGCGACCGTCAGTTGGTGGGCATGCTGGGCCCAACTCGCTAAAATCAGGGCAGCTCGGAGGCTAAACCTGGCAGCTGGCCAGCCAGAGAGGAGCTAGAGGTCAGCCGCTGTGGCGCACAGTCTTCGGATCACCGACTCTGTTGCAAGGAGATACGCAGAGCGCCGAGCCGTACGGGAGCGAAAACGGTGAGACGCCTCATGGGTGAATGGTCTATGTGGGAAATGGCATGGAGTAATACCAGGTTCGGAGACCTGTTGAATGGCCAATGTCGAGATGGAAGTCGCAAGTTACTTTGGCAAGGCACTATATAAAGACCCACCAGTCACCAGTCTGCCTCGCTGATTGTTGACTCACACCGGTCAAGTTATACAAGAAAGCTTTGGTGATCAGCTTTGTGTGCTTTAAATTTCCGCAAGACGCATCAGAAATCACATCGAATATGAAAATGAGACCCATAGAGCTCGATGGTACAACCGGCGAAGGTGGTGGACAGCTGGTGCGCGTTGCGGTCGGCTTGGCAGCGCTTACTTGCCAACCGGTTAAGATTACAAATATCAGAGGCAATCGAGAGGGCAACCGCGGTGGCGGTATGTTGAACAGGCGTTAGAAAATCGAGATTGCATTTACTGACTTCCACGTGCACAGGACTCAAGACTCAGCATTTCACATCCATCCGGTGGCTGGCAGAGGTCACCGAAGCAGAAGTCGAGGGTCTCAGCGTTGGATCAAAGACGCTCACATTTATCCCAAAGAAGAGACCAACGGATCTCGCCGGTCGCTCGTTTGAAATATCAGCAGAAACCGCAGTTGCAAGCACATTATTGATTCTGCAAGCCATATTCCCCTTTGTGCTGTTCGCCAGCAATGATGCGAATGAGCCACTTACACTCACCATCAACGGCGGAACCAACGTGCAGTGGTCCCTCAGCTACGAATACTTTGACCAGGTCTTGATGCCAACGCTTGAGGAGCGATTTGGCATCAAAATCGAGAGAGAGCTGAAAGTTCGGAGGTGGAGTCAAAGCAAATTGGGCAATGGCTCAATATTGCTCAAGATCCATCCAGTGCCCAAGGGCGGCAAGATCAGTTATTCGCCTCCGAAGGTGTACAGTTACCCTGCTTCGTACGAAGTTAAGACAGTCAACATCAACATCATCGCTCCATATCATTCACATGAGAAGCTGCAAAGCCAACTTTTCCAGAATTTGGGCGAGCTCTATCCAGATGCCGATATTCAGCTCAAGTTAGTCGAAGACTCTGGGTCTGACACCAAGTGGTCTATTCTCCTTGTCGCTGAGTCTCAAGACGGGATCCGCTGGGCAAAGGACGTCTTGAGCTCTCTTCCCAAGAAAGCAAAGTCGCCAGATACTTTCATTGAGCTTCTGGCGAAGAATGTATGCATGGAGCTTCACCACGAGATATCCCTGGGAGGCCAAGTCGACGAGCATCTCCAAGATCAGCTGGTCGCTATTCAGGCGTTGTGTGATGGATATTCATCTTTCCCAAGAGGCAATCATCCCGGAGATTCGACTCCAGAGGCAGCTCTCACAGGTGCCATGAATAACCTCATGTTGTCGGGAGAGAGAGTGCGCAAGGACAAGACTCATGAGCCGTTTGGGCACGGGTCAATGCATACACAGACGGCCAGATGGGTAGTCAGCCAGTTATTGCCACACTCCGAGTTTTACAACAAGGGGGATTTCGTAAGGGGAATTGGATATTCGGTGTAGTTGATTGATGATATATTAAGGCAGCCCAGCTCGCTCTTGTAATACTAGCAGTGTCTCAGCCCCGTAATTGACAGGTTCAGCACTAAACTTTAGCGCATTATTTTACTCTACAGTGCAATGGTTACAGGCATTTGCCTCACAAGCTACAGTGGGGTCCGGCGCTCGGAGAAACCCAGGTCCCACTGTGAGCCAGCCGGTTGCTGTGGCAGAATCACCGCCAAAGAAAATTAAAGCGACGCGAAGCAGCTCTACTTGCAACAGTAGCAAACCCGTTGATTGCGACCAGCGATTCAACCCTGTCCTTTGCATTGCGCTGTTTTTGGGCATCGGCTTCCTAAGTGTCTTCATAATGCCTTTGATTCTTCACAACGTTCCCGATGAGGAGCGCTACATTGGCGACGATGGCCAAACACGCCCGTATGCCATGATCTTTGGCCAGTATGAAAACCGAGCTTCCTTTACGGCCCTAAAGGCCAAGCTTCACAGTCGCTAACATGTTTTTATCATCAGAAACGAAGGCGGCCCCTCCACAGGAACCCGAGCGCGCAGAACGGTGGCAGAGACCGGCTCCTTTGGCAAATCGACGCGGCGGTCGCGGTCTCGAACCGGCACACCAGCTAGGGGCACCCGGGAGAACCCAACGCTCGCCGCCGCCGACAAGCTCTTCGGCGACTGGGTCACGAGCCAGAACACAAGCAGCAACAGCACAACCACGACGCGCAAGTCGACCGGCGTGAACCAGGAAGACCCCGCGCCCAAGCGGCCCGTCCAGTCGACGCCCGTCGAGCTCGTCCTTCGCGGCTACCGCTCCGCCACCCAGCAGTATGCCGCCCTCTCGCACTACGAGGAGCTCGCTGGCCTCATCCTCGAGGACTACCCGCGCGATCCCCCGACCACCCAGCGCCGCTACAAGTCGGACCTGCGCGACCCGGCCTACACCCGCCGCCGCAACCTCACCGCCGAGGAGCGCGCCCTCGTCAACCGCGCCGATGGCGGCGAGCATTGGGTCAAGGTCACCTTTGAGAGCTCTGATGCCGCCAACGCTGCCATGTACGCAAGCCCTCAGCGCATACTCGGCCACTTGGTCTACGCCGAACCGTACCGTGGTGTCCCGCCTGGTAGAGACGAGGCGTGTCCCGACGGCGGTGAATTGTTCATGGACGGCGTTGCGCCGGGTGTCGGCGGGCTTTCCAGATCTCATAGTGTTCCTGCTAACGTCGGTGATGCTGGTCCTCGACGCATGACGGGAGGTGGTCTGCCTCAGTCGTTTAGCAGCCGCTTGCTCGACCTCACTGCCCCCGATACACGACGATCCAGCGACACCCTTGACACGGCCACCCTCTCGCCTTCTCGAGCATCGACTGCCACCGCCATCGACCCCTTCACCGCGAGCACCAGCATCGACGCCTTCGCTACCACTCCCGACGCCGAACCCATCGAGATTCCCCAAGAGGATAGCATCTTCTGCCGCCGGATACCCACTGCGCGCCGAGCGCGCCTCTTGCCGGCCGACCAGGCGCTGCTTCCCCAGCAGTCCGTCATGCAGCGCTTCATCAGCGCCGTTCCGTTTGTTAGCTGGTTCGGCGGCAGCATGATAGGCAACGAGGTGCCGCGAACGGAGACGGGCGAGTTTGACTGGAACCGCGCAAGCCTGTACTGGAAGATAATCTGGTGGCTGGACGCGACCTTTGGCCTGTTCAAGGGTGACTTGTACAGCGTTGACAAGGACGAATAAGGACTTCGATAATTCACACGCTTGGGTCTTTATCCGTCCTTGCGTCTTTCAGCATATACATTTGTCTGGCGGCTAGTCCGTCTACAGGCTGCATTTAGGCCGGCACGAAGCGATGCCGACACGTCCTTGTACCTATTTTCCTCTTTAAATAAACGTGGCGGAACGGGACGGTTAATGATTTGGACTAACTCTTGGGGCGTTTTCGCGTTATTTTTTATTTTTGTTTAACATTCATAGACGTCGAGCAGGATTGTATCGGCGGTGTTTTTTACAGTTCCTTGGAATGGCGTCGAAAGAATTACGATATCTTTTTTTTTTTCATCTTTCTGCATGCTTGAAACAACATTCTCACATGATTATTCTTAATGGTGTAGTACAAAGTCTTAACTATACAAGAAAAAAAGAAGACTGTCATTCCCTGCAACCAAACCAGCGCAATGATATCAGTACAATATGAAATAAAAATCAGAACCAGGGCCAGCTATCGCAAAAAAGACTAAGATGATGCCAAATAAGAGTAAAAATAGAACAGGCGCACAAAAAAAAGCAGTACGCCGGACGGTTATCCCACTTGCGGAATGAACAATAAATGCGAGCAATGAAGGTGATAGCACCAGCACACCCGTGTAGCCCAACAACGAAGAGACATCCGCCTGTGGACACGCAGGGTCTTTACTTATGACCCCCAGCCTCCGCTCTCTTCTGGCAAAAAGTCGTGGTCTTCTCTCGGCGCTGGCGATTTCGACCATGAACGTCCGCGGTCGTCTTGGTCATCCTCCTCCTCTTGCTCTGGTGTATCCTCATGGTCGCCGTTCTTTTTTGTCTCGTCGTCATCTTTTGAATCTTGCCGTTGCTTCGCGCCTTCGTCGTCGTTGTTCTTATCGGCCGCATCTGCTCCGTTGCCGTCACCAAATGCCCCCAAGGAGTCCTCGGTAATCTCCATTGGCGTGCGCCGGATCGGTTGTGGCGAGAAAGGCCTGGCATTGCGCGGCTTATTGAAGTCTGCCGAGAATATACTCTCCGAGTCACCTCCACCTCCGGTGTTCGCCGGCCCTGCGCCTCCCGACCTGGAATCGGACGCCAGCGCCGTGAGGGACTGGTACCGCTCTGGGTCCGTTAGCAGGCTGTCGCTTCTAGCGTGGCCTGCTCGGGACGAGTCTGTGACGGTGTCTGGAAGAATGCTCTTTGGGGGCAGGATAGAGAACAGCTTTACGCCGTCGCCAGTGCTACCGCTGCCGCCACCGAGCACGCCACCGATTTGAGCGGCGTCGTCTGAGGCAAAGAGATCCTGGCCCTTTTCCAGCAGATCCTCCAGTCCGCCTCCCGTCCAGCCCTTTTTGGCCAAGCTCTCGAAAATATCCACCTCGGCGCGCACCAAGCTGCAGCTGGCGTCGACGATGCGCGCGCTCGTGTCCTGGCTCTCGCGTAGCATAGTTCGCGCGTGGTCGGCGTGCAGCGTCGACATGCCGTCCAACTTGCTCGTTAGCTCGACGAGGTGGGCGCGGAAGCGCGCCACGTCGCGCCGCTTCTGCTTGTGCAATTTCAACCCGTCCTTCTCCAGGCGCTTGACCTCCTTCGCCTGCGCCTTGATCTTGGCCTGGTACGTCTCCTCCTCATCGTCAATGACCGACTGCCACTTGTCAAGGTCGTGCAAAAGCGGCACCTCGAAGGAACGGTATACCGTCTCGGAGAGAATCTGCTGGTGGTTAGCGATGAGGTGGTGGACACCTGACGCCGACATGAGTGTGTCCGCGGTGCACGCGCCCTTCGTTGTGAAGCTCGCAGTCATGCTGGTGCCGGCAGCCGTGGTGCCTATGGGCTCCGCGCGCGCTTCCTTAAGGCGGGCGCAGGACTCGAGCGCGGTGCCAAAGGCGGAGGCGGCCGTCGATAGCGCCGCCAATGCCTGTCGGTAGGCCTTGGCCGAGCCGACGAGGTCCGTGTAGGCCTCCTGTGAGCGCTCCAGATCCGTCTTGGTCAGGACGGCATGCGCGGGCCGCCGCGGCGGCGGCAGCGGCAGGTTGAATTGTGATATGGGGTTGGCCGTTGAGGCTATGGAGTAGACGGGCGACGCGGGCACCGGCGGTAGCTGCGATGGCGACGGCGACACCGGCCGCGAATCTTGTGCCGACGGCATGGCGGGATTGGTTCCTCGTATGGTCCCCGGTATTGCGTCTTCTCAACGGGTCTTTTTCTCTTTTCTTCGTCTCGTCTCGTCTCGTTTCGTTTGATCGTCTGTCAGATTTCTCCCCTCCGGTTTCGTGAGTAGGCGTGGGGCCGAGAATCCTTTGGTCGACTCCTTGTTCTTTTTTTGTTTTGTTTGGTGGTTAGCCGAGTATAGAGCCAAGTTTTCGTGGAGGGGCCACAACGCGTCTTGGCTGCTGGCTCAGCAAGACGTCGGTTTTTTTTTTCCCTCAAAATCAGCTTGAATATCGAACAATGAAGCTTCGGCAAAGCCCTTGTCCAGAGTCCCAGGCGGTCAGAGGAAATACTCGGCGCTGTGGACGGGCTGCGGTGCGGCGGGTAGTATTCAGTCTCGCCGTTGCCATGCAGTCCCCCGTTCCTGCGGGTCTCTGCGCCGCGGCGTCACGTCACCTGGCAGCTATTACGGCATTAGCGGGGGGTTATGGACATTGCAGGTGACTTGCAGGCGAGACCAGCAGCAGCAAGCATGACGTTGAGTCGTAGTTTGTAAGAAAAATTGTTGAAACTATCTGTCTTTCAAGCTCTACTTATTCATTTTGGTGTTGACGTTGTTTTGGTTACTTTTTTTGGTCTTTTGTTTCTTGCCGGGCGCTGTTAACATTGGCCCCAAACCATCGCCAACCACGTACAAAAACCTTTATGGCTTATTTTGTAACTAGGCATGACGCAACAAGGCCGATCGGGAAATGCGAAATAAAATACAGAAAAATTAGAGAAAGATCTTACTCTGGATTTGAAGTAGTTAAAATTTGTCTTTCTGTCGTAGAATCGTGGTTACGTCTGCACCAAGTTCATGTACAGGGTAAGCCCGGAACTTTGCTGACATCTTCCCGCGCACCGCGCACACATACGGAAAAGCCGCAGCTCCATGAGTACATGTTCATATCCCATGTATTCAACTGCAAATCATGTGTAATGAGAGAAAGAGTTCCTGATGTTATTGTATATCGATGTATTAAATGCATTTGCCCCGACTACCAAGTATATGTCTCCGAGTCTAAATATCGTATGCATAATCGCTTCCAATGCCGTGTGTATATATAATAAAACAAGTTAAAAAGAAAAAAAAACCTAACCCTCTATGCTTCGAGGGGCTTGATATCAAAGTCCTTGCTCCAGCCCAGATCAAGCTTCTTCCCCATCGGACCACACTGCCACGAACAGGTACGGTGCAGGAACGGAAGTGCGATCTCATCAACAGCTTTGCTGAGAGGAATCAATCTCGCCGCAATGTGCCCCGCTTCAACTTCACGGCCACCGCCTGCTTGCAGCCAGTAGCATGTGCGCAGGTCGCGCCATTCCAGCCACTCAACTGCCGGTACCACCGTGAGCTTGCGGCATGTGCTGCAGTGGAGGCCGCCAGAGTGCTTCTGTGTCCCTGCACGGGTGACCAGCGTGCGAAGTTGATGAAGTTCGTCCGGAATATATTGCCCCAGGCTCTCTGGCCTAGCCATGCGATGGCAGGATCGGAGAGCTGCCTCAATCAAGCTCGGTACTCGGCTCTGCTTCACGGCCAAACCGTCCCCGCTGCCCTTAAGGACGACATCCCCGCCGCATTCCTGCCTAGCAAACTCTACAGGGAAATGCTTATTTTCAAAAGAGAGGCTGAATTTGGACGTAACGCGACCACGGGTCGTCGTGAGTTGCAGTGGCGTCTGGCCTAAGAACCTGCTCAGAACAGAGGGCCGAGTTGCACCGATGGGCAGGCTCACGACGTAGTCGAGTGCATCCATGTCACCTGCTTCTGAAACATCGCCAATCGCGCGGTCTGGCTGCGCAAATGGATTCGGGAACAGCATCAGCTTCTTCAAGCGGCCGGTGGGTCCGATGAGATCGAGCAGTTGTGGAGGCAAGGTTCGCAGCTTATTCTGAGCAATGTTGAGCTCTCGCAAATTCGTCAGCTTGGAAATTGATGTAGGGAGCTCCGAAAGCTTGTTGTCGCGTAGGCTGAGCACTGTAAGAAAGGTCAAGTCAAATAGGCTCCCTGGAAGTCGCCACAGCCTGTTTCTGGCGAGGTATATCTTGATCTCCGGGTCCCTTTGCTCAAACGCGACATCGCGCGTGACTTGCGGAATGCAAGATAATTGCTCCAAGGGTGTAATGGTTTCGTTTGAGATATCTTCCAATCCCATAGACCAAAAGTCGATTGATTCGTTGCCCTGCTCCAGACACTCGCGAATCTTTTCCTGCGCTAGGCGCTCCGATTCCGAGAACACGGGCACAGGCGGTCGCTCAATGCGCGCGAATTTGCTATGAATAGGGAGCTCCAGCGCTTCCGGAACGCTCTCGTTGTCGGTAGTGCCATCGCTCCCTAGAAATACACCACTGTCGAGTTGCCGGCGGAGGGCCCGCTTCGGCCGCGGCAATACCTGCTGGGCCGGCTCGCCAAAGGTTGAATCCGATGACGTTGGGAATTGCTGATACCATGAACCGACGTATTTTCGCTTGCGGCGACCGCCCACATAATTGTCCAGCCCGGGATCGTCGTCGCTGGAAAACACGGCAGGGTCACTCGAGTTGTATAGGCCCGGCGCCGTGGTACCTGTGTTCGGGTGCACCGGCCGGAGGCGCTTCCGTGAGCCCTTGGCGAATGTCTGCGACTTCTCGTTCCATGATACGGCAGGCAGAGCCGGCAGTGACGCCTCGTCGGACATGGTGTCGAGATTTTGCAGCTAAAAATTTACTTTGGGGAGGACAATGGATGCCTGCTGTCCCGTGTCAACGATATTGTATGTCACTGAGACGCGTCGAGACGCGGTGTTCAGTACCCGCACGTGACACTTTGTTTCTCCAACAGCCCCACCTCTCTACGATGCGGGGCGGCCAACGTCGCAGACCAATTTCAGGGTCTCCAAGTCCGGGGATTCGCGACGGTTGGCTGAGTTGCGAAGAAATTGGCACTTTCATGCACTCGGATCAGCTCGGCTGCATTCGGCTATTTGGGCGCCTCGGAAGACCGAAATACTTGCTGTCGGAGGGTATCTGTTCCAACATTGACAACGACACAAATCGGGCAATTCCATGTAGCTTGATGGGCAATGCTCGGCTGGACCAGCTGCGCTTGTGTTCAAATTCTTGTTCCATTTGTTTGCGCCGTCTATAATGCTTAATCCCAGTCATCATCGTCGTCATAGTCGTACTTGGATCGACCAGCGGTTCCCGTCTTGATCGATTTGCCAGCCATGCGTTCCTCCTCCGCGTCTTCGGCAGCCTGCCGCCTCTTGATGACGCGCATATCTGATTCCCGCACGGCGCCGACCTCGACCAAGATGTCGTCAATGTTGCGCATCGATGCTCGCACGCCACCGATGGTCATGAGCGTGACGACTTGTTTCACGATGTCGCCTTTGTTGTACACCAAGATGGTGGGACAGTTTCGGTCGGGATAGTTCTCGATAGCCTGGTTGGCGCGGATTTCGCAGAATTTGATGTCGCCATATTCCTGCGCAGCTTGCCGCCATAGCTCAGTGAGGACCCGCGACTCAACATTGGTGCCCATGCCGGAGGTGAGGTTGACAAACACGGGACCCTTCTCCGACGCTTCCGTGACTTCGCGCTGATAGTCAGGTTTTGAGATTGGATAGACGGATCCATGAATAGCCTTCTTTTGCAGGCTGTTGAGCTCTGCCATGCGCTTGTTGCGATATGCTTCGAGGAAAGCATCGTCCTCTTCGTCCTCGAGCTCGTCTAGTTCGTCCAGGTCCTTACCTTCTAACCTGTTCTCATGTGCAAGTCGTCGGCCTTCGAGAATGGCTTCCTCGATCATAGGAGTAGGACTAGGCGGCTTTTCCGGGATAACTCCATGTTTGCGAAGAATGTCGTTCCTGTTGCGTGTTAGACAAAGCTTGGAGCTATCATATCCTGCAGTGAGGGATCTTGCCATTCAGTGTCCGCATTGGGGTCGTCAATGGGCACAGCGATTCTTTGTTCTGTCGGGGCGGCCATTTTGGTGTTTGTAAATGCGCGAAGTAAGAGCGCGATAACTGCAACCTTTAAGATATCCGAACAACACCCCAACTGTATGCTGCAGCCTGGAGCAACACGTCATGGCGGCCCGCGAAAGCTCATCCCCTCGTAACAGCACAGGCCCCACCGTCTCGTGCCTCCAAGCAGTGCCTGGCACACAACTTGCACAAATGGCCCCACAATTGTTGGTACATAAAAATTTCCCAAGAGTCCGCCCCGATGAATAACCAGGGCGGCCAGCCCCAGCCAATCAGGTTCGTCAAAATTTTTATCACGTGTGCTTGGGCAGGAAAACCCTATGGCACTAATCTGTTTTTGACGAAATTTCGAGCTGGAGGTGAACCAGAAGCCCCCCCCGAGTCCACCGAAGTTTTCCTCGCTTAACTCCTCTCACCCATCTTGCGAGCCTCCAAATCGTCCTAGATTTTGTCAAGCATCTCGACTCTCGCAAGACACCGAAAACTTCTCGAGATAATCAGTCAAGATGGTAAGCGACACTTATGCGCCCGCGAATGATGGAACGTACCACCGGTCGGAAGGAATGGAACACACGGACAAAGGATGGACAATCGAAACGATGCCGACGACGGCGCTGTGCGCAAAAGTTTGAGCCATACCGACGAGTCGACGACCATACTCGACGCCGGGGGATACATGTTGCATTGATTCGCAGGGAAACTTTGCAAGGTTAGAGATGCTAACTGATGGCTGCCTAGGTTCTCGCCGTTGATCTCCTGAACCCTTCTGCGGCCACTGAGGCCAAGAAGCACAAGCTCAAGGTACGACGCATTCGACATACTCACCAACGACCATCGAACCCGACGAATTGGCTCCTAACGTACAATATAGACTCTTGTCCCCGCCCCCCGATCCTTCTTCATGGACGTCAAGTGCCCCGGCTGCTTCGTCATCACCACCGTCTTCTCGCACGCCCAGACCGTTGTCATCTGCCAGGGCTGCACCACCGTCCTCTGCCAGCCTACCGGTGGTAAGGCCAGACTCACTGAGGGTTGCTCTTTCCGAAGAAAGTAAACTGCTCGCACGGGGCATGTTTCTTTTCCTTGGGTAAATTGATGACTCTTATGGTTCAAAACAAAACACGGTGGTCCATCTCGGATCTGCAAAAACAACAATCACGCATTTTTACGGACGGTGGGCGATAGACTACCATACTGGCGAACATAATCAATCTCTTTGCGGATAGAAGATGGGACACCCAGAACAGGGGCGTTTGGGGTCTCCGGATATCTTGCATGGCACATCATTCTTCTCGTTTTTGCGATGTTAAAAAAAACAAGACCTTTTTTGTACCAAGGAAGTCGTTTCTTGAGGCAGGAACAATCAAAAGCACTGCATGGGTGGACAGCTGGAGAAAAAGCGTTTTTCACATTGAGTGTCTGGCGTCGGGGTTGGATGACGGCCCTGATACGAAGACGTGGTACTGCTGATTTTTGAGGATCGCTACATACCCGGGTTCAGTGTATTTGGTAGAAAGGCACTGTGCTTTGCGAAATTCAAAATGTTTCCACGATCAACTCTACGGACGCCATTTCTCTTTGTGATAGGGTGTATGCTTATTTCATTTGAGTGACTGTACGATTATGGACGAATGTTATAAACTATAGAGGGATTCCAGTACTGATTGAGTGCATGTCTTGACCTGATAATTGATCTTGCGACTAATTAGCACTTTGGCAGCGATGCAGGTTCGGGCAACCTCTCGTCATTTCCGCCGAAGCCGGGTGCTGTGGCGAATATGACGGCGACACACGGCTGCCTGCGCGATTGCGCCACACAACTTCTACTCCTGTGCGCTGGAACACGACTTTGACAGGCGGTGGCCCTTGTGTGACTTGAATTATCAGCGACGAGAAATGCCCGCGACGACACAGGATGCTTCTAGAAACGGCAGGGGGACAACATCCATCACGGTGCAAGTGGTCAGCCGCCCACTGTCACGTACCAGTACGCCCAACCCCCACTAACCCAATCTTCGCTCAACGACCAACTTCCATAAAACAAACGTAGTTTCAATTATTCAACGTTCTGGATTTCTTTGCGAGCAACATCGTTGGCAGAGTCCTTGGCCAGGGATTAATCTTACACCATGGTCAAGGTGCTACAGTGGCTGCGCAGAAGATCTTGCCGGGCTATCTTCCATACTGCACCACATTGACAGTCAAATCTAGAAATTACAAGTAAATGACAAATTCCAATTAACAAGTATTTCATTGGAAGAGAAAATTGGAAAACCGCCCCAATGTAATGGGCGGCCAAAGTTGTCCGGACATAGTTGGCCATTAGGGTTCGCACAGGTCTTCCCGTGTTAATCGTGATTACCTGCGAGTCGAGGAAATAACCATTAGATGTGCTGCTAGTAGGAGCTATTCGGTAGTAACAGGCCGCTTTGCGAAATATCTGTTTGCTAGCTCGTGTGGCGAGGAATGCTCCTCTGGGTTTGGTCCAGTACTAAAACTGCTCGCGATTTGCTAGATATGCTTCTGTGCAGCCCACCAGCGGCGGGGTATCGTCCAACCACAACGCTTGAGGCTGTGATTTCAGGAAAATAGAAGTCGATATTTTCCATGTCAGGCTAGATTAACAAAGTCATGGTCAAGCGGATAAGTGGCTGCAGGGTACGTATGTAGCCTAATGCAAGCGAGTTGCAGCGAGCTGTTTGGCTGCCACCCAGCCGGCATCATGTGTCTCGACGCTTAACTCCAGGCTTAAGTCCCCAAGTTTTATCCATTTGTATTAAACAAAGGAACGAAAGCTGCGTATTATTTTAGACGCTATACATGAATATTGTTAATAAAAGGCATAAACAGTCAGAATCGGTGTGTCGAGCTTTGATCTGCTACTATAAACTGCGAACTGTGGATGATCTCGCACCCGGATAGCGTGCGTAGTTACCGATGCCATACTACATGCAAGGATACTACTGCCAATTCAGTTTCGGATTCGAACTACCATCCTACATGCAAATATTGACTGGTAGCGGTTACGCTGGAGTGTACGTGTAGTATCCGCGATCTCTGTTTTAGTGCATTGGCTAGCTGAAGAGTACGATGGAGCGTCGCATATCAAAGTTCAGGGCTGCCAACTCGCATCCTCCGAGAGTCACTAGCCGGTGCGTCTCCCACCGACCCCACCGGCAAGTCGTGATCCAGCGTCACGTCGATGACTGGCACCCCATATCTTGATGCCGCACCATCACCCTTCTCTTCACAGCCTTCACCCTGACGTGGAACACCTCGTCGTCGTCAACGCGGACCCGCGACCACGTCAGCAGCTTCCACTGCCCGCCCGCTACTTCATAAACGTGCGTGTACCCGCTGGCATCCATGCCGACATACAGGCCGGCAATGTCGTTCATGCCGGCCCCGAATGAGCTGAACCCCCAAGACGAGGCCCGCGTTCGTGTCGGACCGGACCGGCAGCGACATGTCCGCCTCGATGGACACGTTCTGGAAGCGCGCGGTGCCCTCCACCATGACCTTGCCGCCGCCGGAGCTGTGTGTCAGCAGCGCCTTGGAGGGCCTCCAGCGTTTCGGCGATGCCAGGAACCTCCTCTCTTGCACAAGCTCCACTGCGACAACAGCTGCCCGACAGACACGATCCAGATTGCTCGGCACAACGAATTCTACGTTCCTGGATCGTCGCTCGGTACTTGCTGCCAAGGCGAAATCGGAAACAGGGAGAAAGATTGATTATGGCCGTGGCATCGCCGATGCCCAGGCTCAAGAGCTCAAGTTCTACCTCGACCGCATGAACCCGCAATGTCCGGCAGGTATCTCACTGTTGCAGAGGCGAGCACTGGCCTACCGACGGGAGATGAGCAAGATGGACTTCTCGATGCTGGTACTCATCCTTGTGAAGGTCTTCAGCACTCCCCAAATCAGACAGGGCATGCAGGGCATGCTGCACCCGTACTCCTTCAGGCGCGACATTGAGCTTGTACGCCATGCAAGACGCAGCTTTTGGCGGAGATGGGTTTTGGTTTCATCCCCTTGAGCACTAAATTACGTAGGATGTTTCGCAGAGTAGTGGCTTAATATAGCAGTAGTGTTGAAGGGCTTATTAATTGGAGTTTAATGGGGAGTATAGGGAAGGAAGCGGTGTGTAGTGCCTGCTGATAACATTGTGGTAAGGGTAGATAGATGGGTTTGGTCTTATAGTTAGAAGTCTATAAAGTGATAAACGTCAAAAGTGGAATTGTTTGCCTAAAGAAGAAGGCGGTGAAAGGGGTAGTGAATTTGCCATAAAGTACTTTATGCGAAAAGACGCGACACAGACGCGTCTGCACCTGCTGAAAGAGGCCCACTATTTCTCACCACAGCAACCCAGTCCGCCCTTGGCCGCAGCCGAATTTGCCAGTCAGCCTAAAACTGAACCCTCGTCGACCCTGTTTCGCTTGCATTCCCAGGCCAGGCCCTGCATCTGTGACGCAACAACCCCCGTCTCCCCTCTCTCGCTTACGATCCTCTCCACTCTCATTGCTTTTACCGTTACTTTACTTTTTCTGCATCATCGTTGCGATACCCGACTTCATCGTCAGAGAAGCAATCATTCGAGCATCTACGCATCTACTCCGCAGGCCGCGTCCGGGACCGAAAAGCTTAATTGACCTATATTCTCCCTCGATACGACGCTCAAGTCGCATTCTGCTTGCTGCTGCTGGTCAGCTAAGACGACAGATTCATCGTCAGCACATCCCCGCTTTGCATCAATCAGCACACAGCGTCAACCAGCTTTCTCAAGGCCAACCGTCATCATGTCCAGCGCCGCCCGAGTCAAGCGTCAGTTCGCCGGCGCCTCCGCAGACCCCTCGCAGCGCCAGATCACCTCGTTCTTCAGCGCCCAGGGTGCCATTGACGGCACCGCCACCGATGCCGTTGCCCGCCAGCAGCCCATCCTGCCCGCCACCGTCCAGTCCAACCTACTGAGCGTCGGCATGCGTGTCCGCAAGTCCGTCCCTGAGGGCTACAAGACCGAGGGCCCCAGCGCCTTCAAGCTCTGGACCGACAAAACCGTCCCCAACGCCCCCAAGGTCCGCACCGACACCAGGGTTACTTCCAGGGAGCTGCTCCCCTTCTGCGGCATCAACAAGGTCGGCGGCCTCGAGTCGCAGCCCGCCTTCGTCCACGACGACGTCCCTGACGAAGATGAGGTCCCCGAGTTGACCATGTCGCAGGAGACTGTCGACAATGAGCCTGCTGCTCCCTCCCGCAAGCGCATCTTCGACGAGGATGACGCCCAGGAGCTGCACGGCGAGCTTAGCCCGGGAAGCCGCGGCAACGCGCGCCTGCTGGCCGTCCCGCATTCCAGGGTCAAGAAGGGCACTGTCTACAGAAACATGGGACAGGAGAATATCAAGGTCGATGGAGACTTTGAGGACGCCGAGTTCCTCGTCTTCGACGAGGAGCAGGACTCGAACATGGTCGTCTAGCGTGCCGATGGCTTCGGATGGAAAACTGATGTACGTTATGCGGAGGGAAGGGATGTATTATTGCGGATACTTGTTTTCTTCGTTTGGGATGGCGCACGGCGTTTGGGACTCGCGAATCCAGAAAGGCTGTAGATATCGTGGAGCGGCTATACCTTTTTGGCTTTCAACTTTCTTGTTCTTATTTATAAATATGCTGTGGCTCCTTGCCAGGGTATCTTAGTTTGTCCCGTAGAGTAATGTTGACAATGCGCTACTAAAGCAATGCAAATGCGTCCATATCGTACAAGTGATAGATTACATGCCCACAAACGGCTCCCGAAACTCCAGCAAGTCTCTCTGTCCATAAAACTCGCCCGCAACTGTCAGAATCATGTTGAGCGTTGCTCGCATGTTCATGCGTGACCGCTCCCTCACAGCGTTCTGTTCATCCTCTCCCTCGTCGTCATCGTCATCAGAGGCCTGCACCTTCAGCCGAGCGAGGAGAGCGGCTTTAGCGGACTCCAACGTGTTGGTTCCTGCAACTTTCTTCTTATCCGCGCTGTCAGGGATTTCGCCCTCGTCGGAGTCGGATTCCAGATCCATTGCAACATCCTCGCCCTCCTCGACCTCGCCCTCGCTAGCTTCTTCTCTCGCTTCCTCTTTTGCATCCTCCTTCACATCCTCCGTTGGCGTGCTTTTCGTAGTATCGGGCGCATCCTCGCTGGGAGTTGCCACGTCGGCCTGGGCTGTGGCTGGCTCATCTGCGACGACTTCTTCGTCGCTACTGCTAGCATCCACCGCATCATTCACCCCTAGGCCGCCCTCAGCAAGCTCTTCGCGCAGAGCGGCCATTTCCGACAGACTTCGCCCTAGCAGAACCGCTCTCCGACCGAGGTCTCTTATCCAGCCAATTTCCGAATAGTTCAACTCGCCCCGCTCAGGCAGTCTCGCCAAAAGTGCCCAAATCCAGCGGCTGGTACGTTCGGGGAGAGGGTAGCCTCGGCGAAGAAATTTGCCCCCCAGCATTATGCGCAGTATCCTGATGACAGTATCCTTGGACATGAGCGAAACCTGAAGCGGCGTTGGGTCTGTATTGCGCAGTAGCGGCGGCCATATCTTAATCGCATTCGATCCTGGGCCGAATGGAGCAGCGTACGTAGCCTGCGATGAGGGAAGGCGTTTGACGGCGTTTGGAGGGGGAACCTTGCTAAAAGCTGTACGCAGCTGCATATACTGGTGAAGTATAGCATCGTAATAGGCGTCTAAAACGGATTTTTCTGAAACCTGTCCGTCGTCGTCGTCCTCGTCGTCCCAATCGTCATTTTCCGCTTCGGCCCAATCCTCGTCTCGACCAATGTATGCGCCGTCTTCGTAGTATCCTCTGTTGTCGCTAACACCAGTGTTGTATATGCTCCTGTCGACTTGCTCCTCGTTATCATCCTCGACTTCGCCGCCTTCCGATTCTTCACGTTTGGTATAGTCGTTTGGGAGCTGTGGCCCTATGGGTATCTTCGGTGCGGCGAGGATGTGAGGTATACCGGATGCCTGGCTCCTCACAGACATGAGGTAAGCCATGGCGTCTGCATCGTCTTCGAATTCGGACTCTTCGCCAACGGGGATCGTCGTCGCATTATTGTAGTTGGCGAAAACATATTTCTGGCCAGAGTTCGGATCTACCGACGAGTATTGCTGCGAACGCGCCTTGCGAGCGCGCTTCGTCTCCGGCTCTGACGGCTCCGTGTCGTCCACATCTTCGTACTCGCGTTTCGAAGACATTACATGCGAGTTTATCAGGGCGCGCGACAGAGACAACCCTTTAGTTTTCGGCAGCACGACTCGCAAACGTCTGCTTGCTGCAGTGGTGAAGTTCTGGCTGTCTGCTGCCTAACGTGGAACCGTTGGCAGCGCAAAAAATGTCGAGCTACAGCGGTGGAGTTCCGCGCTGTGGCGGAACCACAGCTCTCTATTTTCAGTGGGAGCATCGGGAGCAGCATCTCTAACTTGATCAACCTTCAATGGACACAAGGCGACAATGACCCCAGCACTGGCGCGCGTCCTGGCGCAATTTCCTGCGCGGACAAAAACGCAATTAATAAGGAACTCGATAAAGGGCCATCGCGCTTTTACCTGCACCCAAGCCGTGCGCTTGAGCGCGTACAATCACTTCGTTTCGCGCAGTACGACATGGAGCTCCAGAGACCGATTGACTGTCGCTAACTACCGATACAGATGAGTCGCCAGCTGGTCGGACCGGTGCGGTTAACACATTTCGACTTGCTGTCAAAGACAATATCGCCACGGAAGGCCTACCGACACAATGCGCCTCCGGTATCCTCGAGGCACATGCGTCGCCTTTCGAAGCTACAATTGTGAAGCAACTACGAGCCCGCGGCGCCACTGTCGTCGGCAAGACAAACATGGACGAATTCGGAATGGGATCGCACTCACTGAACTCGATACATGGCGCTGTCTCGAATCCCCTTTCGAAGGACGAGCAACTATCGGCCGGTGGTAGTTCGGGAGGCAGCGCCGTCGCTGTTCAGCTAGGCGATGCAGATGTCGCGCTGGGTACAGACACAGGCGGATCGGTCAGGTTACCAGCTGCATATACGGGAGTTGTTGGCTACAAGCCCAGTTACGGCATGCTATCGCGGTTCGGAGTCGTGCCGTATGCCAACTCTCTGGACACTGTCGGCCTTCTATCCAAAGATGCATCGGCAGTGCATGACCTCGTCTTCAAAACTGGACTACATATGGAGTCTGATCCAAATGACCCAACCTCATTACAGGCTGAAAGCAGAGAACGATGCGCCAAAGCCACGTCTACCAATCTACCTCCGCTAAGCGACCTGACCATCGGTATACCCGCCGAATACAACATAGAAGAGCTTGAGCCCGCGGTCCGTGAGGCGTGGGCTGCGACGGCCGCAAAACTACAAGCGCAAGGTGCAAGAATAGTGGCAGTATCCCTCCCTTCGACAAAAGAGGCTCTGTGTGCCTACTACGTTCTTGCTCCTGCTGAGGCGTCCTCAAACCTCGCCAAATACGACGGCGTTCGCTATGGTGTGCGTGTGGGACATGGCGATGCCGCCGGCGACACGCTGTATTCTGAAACTCGCGGGTCAGGATTTGGAGCCGAAGTCAAGCGCCGTATTTTGCTCGGCACATATAGCTTGAGTTCAGAAGCCATCGACAACTACTTCATCCAGGCGCAAAAGGTGCGCCGCCGTGTCCAGCAGGACTTTGACAAAGTCTTCAGCTTGGAGAACCCTCTCTACGAACCCCGGCAGTTTGACCTCAGCAATATGGCGTCGGATACCGAGCTGCAGGACAAGCGTGGTCCTGCGCAGGTCGATTTTCTCATGTGTCCCACTGCGCCTTCGTTTGCACCCAGGCGTAAGGACCTCGAGACTAAGAGTAGCGTTGATGCGTATACGAATGATGTTTTTACTGTGCCAGCAAGCCTAGCTGGCCTACCGGCTGTCAGTGTGCCAGTGTGGCCCGAAGATAGCACTCTACCAGTTGGTATGCAGCTGATAGCACAGTACTGGGATGACCAAAGGTTATTGAACATGGCGAGCAAGCTGCAAGAGGTGGCAGGCTCTTAAATTCCTGTATATTATAGTGTATATATAATGAATCTATATTTCACCAAGTAGTCAACATGTCCCTTGAGTCAACACGATGATTTTTTTGTGTCATGTCCTGCCCACCAGCCGCATATTAGCGAGCTATACCACGATTAGCCATGGTTTGTGCACGCAGGTAGCGGCGTTGTGAGTGGTCCGGCGCCCATTGACCAGGTGTGGTAAGTCAATGACTTGGCGGTTGAGACTGTGTCTGCATTGCGACTAGACCCAGGCCTGGTATTCATAGAGAGCCGTGCCGGACGCGATTTTGGGGGTGAAGCTTTTGTCGCAAATGGCCGAAGCTTCAAGGACTGCGGCTGTCGCTTCTGCGTCGCTCGTCACGATCGACATCCATGTCATTCCGATCCGAGATCTCTCCAGATTCCTCGCGACCATTTCTCCCTCGGTCGGAATCTTCATCATCCTTTCCATCATCGCCCTCGCCTTCGCCTTCGTCTTCCTCCAGCAAATCCTCCAAGTCACCCAGAGGACTCACGCGCGGTTCCAGAACCTCCAAGTCCTCCAGAGTCTCGCGCTTCGGCATCTTCCACAGACTCGTCGCGCACACACGGTCCTTCGACAACAGGTCGTCCACAAACTCATCCATGTGCGTCAGCGAAGTACCGGCGCGGCCCTTGCGGCGCAACTTCCTTCGGTCCTCGAGGAACGGCTCCAGCGTTGTGTACACGTCCTTGGCCTGTCGCGTCAGACGCAAGTAGAAGCACGCTAGCGCACGCAAGTATTTAAAGTGCTCGCCGCCGTAGGCGAGGTATTCGGCGAGGATAGCGTCGGAGGGGGACAGCTCGAGCAGCTTGAATGCCAGGCACAGAAACGGGCTCGGCTTCTGGGTCATGCCGTGCGTACCGCCTATGAAGCGCACGTGCTCGACGACGCGGTCCACGATATCGGCCTCGTTGAGCGCGAAACACTGCTCCTTGTAGAAGTAGCTGTCGGTGATGCGGTCCTTAACGGCCTTTTCCATGATGTTGGCGGGGTTGAGGCCGTTGGGCGCGAGACCGACGTTGCTGCCGCGCTCGTCGAGGAAGCGCCGCGCGTCGGCCTGGACCGTATCCGATTTCGACATTTTATTCTTCGTGCTCTGGACTCGCTTCGGGCAGTTTTGGTTTTATTTTCGAACTCGAGAGTGCGCTGGGATTGGGCGTAATTGCGGTCGCGATGCAGAAAGCTGAGCTTGGAGCTTTGGCTTGGAAAAGTTGCGCCAGCGCGCGATAAGATTGTTGCTGGGCCAACGTTGCGCAGTGACGCCACTGAGCTTGAATCCGGGCAGTCCCCCAAGCCTCAACTTGGATGAAAAGCCGCATGAATCTAAGCATTTATGATTGAATGAGTTTTGAACATCTCTTTTGTCTATTTATTGAATATCTGATAATACACCCGAGTCCGAGAAGATGAAGCGCGTGCTTCTCACCTCGTCCCAAGTCTCCATAATCTTGACAGGCTTTGTCAGTGAGTCGCATTCCGCCTACCTGCATACCAAAGTGAAAAGGATGCCATTTATGGCAACATACGCGGCGGAAAGATTCATCGGTTACTAAATTTATAACTCTTCTCGCCAGTTTTTCTCTGCACTCTGGCGCTCTTCCTAAGCGGCTATGTCATACAGCAACGTACAGTAAAGGACTTGCGCGAGGCCATTCGCCCACGCCCCAGAGCTGTGAGGAAGCCTCACCTACCAGAGCGCTTCAAGGCGCGCATCACAGAGCTCGAAGACGGATCGATTGTATTTTACGAGAGCGAAGCCGAAGAAGAGGCGCGCACGCAGCGAGAGTACATCGAAGTCCGCGATTCGACAAACGAGGAGCCGCAGCCCGGGCCCGAAGAGACGTCACATATCAACCAGGAAGAGGAGCTGAGCAAGGCGACGCAGAAGCAGCGAAACATGCTTCTGGAGATCCAGAGCAAGGTAGCGCAGCAGTCGTGGGCCGTGGAAAACCCGGACCCGTGGGCCAAGAGCAAAGTGCCTGTTAACGCGGTGGAGCGCCGACAAATGATTAGAGATGAATTGAAGCGGCTCTCGGTCAGCGAAGGACCGGTACCATGGTCCAGGAGGATCTGGTAGAATACGGATTTTATGTACTTATGATAGGTGTCATGGACTAGTTTCAGGCTACACACGGTTTTGCTTCTCATGTCGTGTACGATACGTCATTATGGACTGGGAAATAGGGTAGATTACGATACGAATATCAAGTCAGTTACGATAAAGGCGTATTGTGACAACTCACGAATACTTGTGTTACTGGGATCAGTGGCACTCCGCTACGGCCACTGCTTGTAGCACAAACACGGCACTGCCTTCAACCCTGCGTCTGCATGTTTATCAACGCCGGCGATGGAGTATGCAATGCCAACTCGAAACTAGCACCGTATTGGGATCAAGTATTTTGTCAAAGATCAACGTCACGAGTTTCCTGGCGGGCCACGAACAGACAACAGCGGTAAGAGATGTGCATGATCTTCGTACCCCGCGAGAGCTAACACGGACCAGAAAGCTTGGCAAGACCGGGCAAACCTGTGGCCCTTCATTTGGATCGCCACCCGTCCGTCAGGCGGAACACATACCGCACCCGGGCTGCAGAATCTCCTTACCGTTTCGACCAGCCGAGACCTTTGGAGGATTGCAGTGGCGCCCCCGTCGGAAATTACTGTGTTGAGGTGATATATTTTCGGCGGCGGCGTTCTGGGCTACTGCCGAGAGGAAATTAAGCATGCAGCAAAATATGGCGTGGTTTCCAAATTATTCGAAATGTGGTGTTGCAGGCCCGTCTCTTCCTATTTGCCAATAACAGCCAGCCACATCACGCCTCCGGGCTTGCTGCAGACGGTTCCTCTCGGAAACATCGAGCTAGCCTCTCTTTTCTTCCTGCCCCCGGGATGTAATCCCAGCTTGGGGGTTCAGAAAGACTTGGCTCAACCTCGACATCTCCGCGGAGCTTGTAATAGGGCGCTCTCTATTGGCGTGCGGGCATGCAGGCCAGGAGCGAATTGTGTGCCGTGTATTATTTTTTCGCTGCATTAGGGGAGAGACAAGAGGCGCAGTCGACATGGGGTTTTTGCACGGCGGGAAGATCGTTCCCTGTTCCGCTAGCTCGTGCGCTAGAGTTAAGCATACGCATCAGCCGTAATGCTGTCGAGGTAGCACACTCACACCATTACCGGTCGGGTTCCATGAGCTGAAGACGCAGGATTCTAGTGGCTGGCGAGGGCAACAATGCATTCGGGAAGCCGAGGCTTGCTTGGCACAGGTTATTATATGGGTTCTGGAGCTTAGTCTTCCAATCGTCTGCGACCGCGCACCGTGCTCGTGTATAAGCTCTTGAAGGCATAACATATGGCTTGTGATGTCTGCCAAGACACCCGCAGCGCTGCAATTCGTGTGTAACTAGCCTCGACTCCCGGCACAGCTCCAAGGTCTTTCACCGTTCCCCAAAATAGACTATTACTGTTCATGTGGTCCCGTACTGGCTAGATGTGATGTTGGCGCATCCAAAATTGTGACTATGATGCAGCCAAGCACGAGTTGAGCCATACAGGTACCCATGTTCTTAACATGATGCAACTCTAGCCACACCAACTACACATTAGATGGCACAGTGGACAGGGATATAGGATGCACCTGCGTCGCAGCCGCCGGGTTGACGTATACGGTAGCCAAATTGTTTGCTGTCGAGGAGCTGTGACAGCTGGAAGGGATTGGCGTTACCCAGCTGCTGTCTTGCCAGGGGAGCTGCGCAATGGTCGTATAAAAAGAAGGCTTTTCCCTCCCAAGGTGTCGGAGGCGGCCTTGCGATGTACAAGGCGCAGCTTCATCAACCCAATTGAAACTTAGCAGACAGGACGGGCTCAAACAATGGTGCATTTCTCGACTCTCGCTGGTGTGCTATACGCCATCGGGGCTGCCAATGCGCAGTGCCCGTACTCTGGTAGTGCTCAGCTATATGCCAGAGATGAGAATAACTATGATGGGTCAAGAGGCCATATGAAAGGTTATGAGGTGGATGACTCCTCGGGTTACTTGACTTCGGACGTTGGCGGTCCGTTCAGCGACCAGGAGAGTCTGAAGGCCGGCGAGCGTGGTGCGACTCTGCTTGAAGACTTTATCTTTCGCCAGAAGATAACCCATTTCGATCATGAGCGTGTAAGCTGCTTCCAAAAACTGAACCCTTGCGCAGCAATTGACCGCGCATATAGGTCCCTGAACGAGCTGTCCACGCGCGCGGCACTGGTGCATACGGAACGTTTACAAGCTACGGCGACTTTAGCAACATCACTGCTGCTTCCTTCCTCGGAGCTAAGGACAAGAAGACGCCCATGTTTGTGCGCTTTTCCACCGTCCTGGGATCTCGAGGCAGCGCGGACACTGTGCGCGACATCCACGGCTTCGCTACTCGATTGTAAGTTCATTTCCTCTCCCAGTCCACGTTTCACCCTTCATTAACCGGATACATAGTTACACGGACGAGGGCAACTTTGATATTGTCGGCAACAATGCTCCTGTATTCTTCATCCAGGATGCGATCCAGTTCCCCGATCTCGTCCACTCGCTCAAGCCCGAGTCCAACAATGAGATTCCGCAGGCGTCGACCGCGCACAACACTGCATGGGACTTTTTCAGCCAGCAGACGTCCTCACTCCACTCCGTCTTTTGGGCGCTGTCTGGTCACGGTATCCCACGAAGCTTCCGTCACATGGTAATTACATTATAATATTGCCCACCGCTCGAAGTACACGATGCTAATGTGTACAAGGACGGCTTCGGTGTCCACACCTACCGGTTCGTCACCGACAAGGGCGAGTCGAAGCTCATCAAGTGGCACTGGCGAACGAAGCAAGGTCTCGCCTCTCTGTACCAGGAAGAGTCGCAGCACATTGCCGGCAAGGGCGCCGATTTTCACAGGCAGGATCTGTACGACGCCATCGAAGCCGGCAACTATCCCGAGTGGGAGCTGGCTGTCCAGATGGTGGACGAGGACAAGGCGCTTGCCTTTGGCTTTGATCTACTAGATCCCACCAAGATGCTACCCGAGGAGTTTGCACCTCTCCAGAAGCTCGGCGTCATGAGACTGGATGCTAACCCCGTCAACTACTTTTCCGAAACTGAGCAAGTCATGGTATGTACTCTACTGGACCATTCATATTATGAGTGCTAACGACTCCAGTTCCAACCGGGACACATTGTTCGCGGTGTCGACTTTACTGAGGACCCTCTGCTGCAGGGCCGCATCTTCTCGTACCTCGATACTCAGATCAACCGTCATGGCGGTCCCAACTTTGAACAGATTCCCATCAATCGACCAGTCGCCCGTGTCCGCAACAACAACCGCGACGGTGCCGGCCAGAGCTACATCCACAAGAACAAGGCCCCGTGTAAGTCGCTTTGCTTCTGTGGCCCTATCTGCGACTACTGACACAAAAGGCTTAGACTCGCCCAACACCTTGAACAAAGGATACCCCAAGCAAGCTGACCAGGAGAACGGCCGCGGCTTCTTCACGGCACCGGACCGCGAGGCCAATGGCCGCCTGTCCCGCAAGCGCTCCAAGACGTTCGCCGACCACTGGAGCCAGCCGCGCCTGTTCTACAACTCGATCAGCGAGACGGAGCAGCAGATGATGATTGACGTGCTGCGCTTCGAGATCAGCGTCCTGACCCCCGAGATCCAGAAGAACGTCCTCGCGCAGCTCAACAAGATCAGCCACGACATCGCCGTCCGCGTCGGGAAGGCCATCGACATGGAGCCGCCCGCAGCCGACGACACGTACTACCACAACAACAAGACGGTGCGCATGTCGACGTACGGCGTGAAGCTGCCGACCATTGCGTCGATGCGCGTGGGCGTGCTCGTCTCGAGCGCGTCCAACTCGTCGATCGCGCAGGGCAAGGCGGTCAAGGACGCGCTCAAGGACGCCAAGGTCTTTGTGAGCACGTTTGGCGACAAGACGGTGCCGGGCGTTGACAAGGCGCTCTCGGCGGTGGACGGCACCGTGTTCGACGCCGTCATCGTGGCGGACGGCACGGCGGCGCTGTTTGACGGCAAGACGAAGTCGACGTTTTACCCGCCCGGACGGCCGTCGCAGATTGTTACTGACAGCTTCCACTGGGGCAAACCGATCGGTTTCGTTGGCGAGGGCAGAGATGCCATCAATGCCACTGGTATCAAGACGGGGCCCGGCATCTACGAGGCCGACGACGTTGCTACGGTTGTGAAGGACATTAAAGATGGTCTTGCGGTGTTCAAGTTTATTGACCGTATTACGCTTGATGGAGATAAATGAAGCGAAGACTAACTAAAGACACCTTTTGATTCTTGGTTCTCTTTGGTGGCAATGGATGGACGAGTGTAAAAGTGCTCGTCAACCGACATCACCTGCCTACGAGCCATTCTGCCAGTTACTTTACCTATTTTGATGATTTTTGTGCGCACGCAGCTGTTTTAATTTTAGCTACTAGTAATATTGACGACGGTCATATGAAACGGGCGA
The DNA here is from genome assembly GCA_037575805.1 of Lecanicillium sp. G3. Lineage (NCBI taxonomy): Eukaryota > Fungi > Ascomycota > Sordariomycetes > Hypocreales > Cordycipitaceae > Lecanicillium > Lecanicillium sp. G3. The sequence goes on along the minus strand of JAZHPD010000019.1, from coordinate 46,487 downwards.
CGATGGCCTGACGCACCTCGCCGCCTTGCCGCTTATAAGATGTATAAGCCGCCAAAGAACGAGAATAATAATGACTACTATAGACGTAGGACGCGGTAGCACAATTCAGTTACGCAAACAGTATCACCCCCGATCAGATGCAATGGCATCTTGGCGGCGGATAGTGGACACTACGCTTTTGCAGAAAGGCCGAACAGGGCACGGCCGAGGCCGACGGCTTACAACACATTTCGGATGCGGTAGCGGCGCCGCCCCTTCCCTGGCGCGTTAAGTGACTCTGTGCCAAGGAAGGACAGCCAGGTGAGTACGACTCGCGTCATTATAGACAGGGACATGTGACTGGTATAGCTGTTCGCGGGCTCCCTTGCGTACGCACGAGTCGGGGCAATGATTAGGAAGATATGCAGAAGAGAGGGGGGTGGGGTGTTGGTGGTGTGAGCGAGTGAGTGAGTGTCAAGGACGTCGAATAGAGACAGTTGAGCAAAAAGATGAGGCACAATGACGTGGGCTGTTGGTGCAAGTCGCGATGCAGTGTCAGCATTAAGATCTCACTAGCCAAGGACGGGGGGGCTTTATCTGATCTCGGAACAAGCTGGCACGCCGGGCAGGAACTTGGGAGAGTGAGATGCGCAAGGAAGGGCGACAAAAGAAACCATGAGCCACCCGGACGACCCCTGTAGACGTCATGAGCTGTCAAGGACTGAAACAGGCAAGTCGGTCGAAGCCGAGTTTCCTGGAAGGAAGCGCACATGTGCCGTAAACATGCACTGTAAGCAGTACTGGCGCTGTTGGCCGCAGCGCGGGATGTATGGGCATGTACATCTTAAAGAGAGGGGGGGGGTGTTCGGAGGCGGCGCGACGCGGCCACGGACGAGAAACTTGTGTAAAAAGTCGGTGACAGGTTTAGGAGGACACCATTTGCAAAGAGTGAAGGCTAAAAAAAGCAAATCAGACAGGCCATAGAGAGGCAGCGAGAAAAAGAAAAAGGAAAAAAGCAAGTTGATATGCGGGAGCTGCCTCACGCGATCTTTGCGGGAATGGCTTCTTCCTGCACGCTTTGCTTTTTCCGTCGGTGTTGGTCCGACCATTCACGCCGTGAGCTTGCCGTGAAGGGTCCACATTCGCACAGCAGGAAAATAACCCCCTGAACTTGTACTTTGTTCGACTGTGAGACATTGTAGTTTTTCTAGCACTGGAATGCGTGAGAGGGAGGGGGCGTGAACACACTTGGCGAGCTCTATTCCTGGATTGGGGAGGAGGCGGCGGCTCACATGAGGACATTGTGCAGCAGCCTGTATGCAATGTACAGTCAGTCTCGCCATCATAACAATGCGAAAGGAAGGCGGAAGAAGAAAGAAAAAGAAAGTAAAGGCGGTATCGAAGATGTCGACTGCTTTGTTTGTTTTCGTTGCGGTCAACCCATCTCGATTGCTGCTCTTATTGCTTTTTTGCAAGTGACGTCGAAGGATCTGGCGCATTGCCATGGCAGCACAGCAGCGCAGCTTCAAGCATCGAGATTGAGCGACAGTGGGTTGGTATTGAGTTGAACCACGTGGAAAGCTGTTGGATACTAACTTTTTTTTTTTTTTTGTTTCGTTCTCATTTTTTTTTTCTCTGGCGTTGCTGCCGAGTACGAGCTTTCTGGTATTCACAGGGTTCGCTTTTCAGTAGGCCCTGTGAGTCTGACATGAGTCGTCTAGTGCAGGTAGAGAGCTGTTTAATTTTAGATTCTCGGCAGGCCGGAACGCGCGTGTCTTTTTTTATTTTTTGCAATGACAGAAAACTCAAGAGCGAGCTAGAAGGAAAATTTCGTTCTCGATGGATAGGTCCGTTAAAGGAAACTAACCGAAAGCGACGGAGCTCCATGGTCTAAGGCTTCAAGACTACAAGTACAGAATACGGAGTTTATAATTAACCTGTCAAGCTAGCAGGGGGGGAAGGAAAGACGAAACTTATCAGCCGAGAGTTGGGTTTGAGTTGGGTTGAGCTGAGTTGAGTCGGGTTGAGTGGACATAGAAACCGAGTTGGTCAGTTAGTCTGCTGTCACAAGTCATGACGTGTAAGGGAAGAAAGGCTTCCCTCCCTCGCGGCGCGCCGTTTCGAGTGCGCGAGAGCGAGATCCAGATTAGTCAGGGCAAGATATTATTAGCGCAAGGCAGAGCGAAAGCGAGACGGACGGAGAGAAAGGAAGGGGGAAAAAAAGCAAATAACGAGGCCACCGGAGAGAATGCGAGGGTGGACTTTTTTGGCGGACAAGGCGAGATTACACGGCTCCACTGGGGGCCCCCCTCTCAGCCGTGGCATGACAAGAGAGAGAGAGATGAAAAAAATTGGCAAGGCGATAATTGGTTGCTAAGATTATTGTTACCCGTTCCGACGTTGGCAAACTGTTGAGCAGTGACGGAGCACTGTGGCACTGTCAATGTTGTGCCTTGTACCCACCGTTGACAGGGTCTTTTCAGCTGAAGGGCGTTGGTTAGGCATAAAGGGCGGGCGGGCACGATTCATTTTTGCCGACAAGCGAGATTGCATAGAGAGAGATTTGATCGAGGTGAAAAAAAAAAAAAAGTACAATTCTTTGTAGGGCGCCTTGGGCGCTGGTATCCTGTGAGTCGGGGATGTCTTTACTTCCCGCTCCCGGTAAACTATGTAAAAGACAATTATAACAATAATCCTGAGGTTGACTGAACCCGATAATATCTGCAGTGTCCCAAAAAGTTCCGAATTCCCAATAAATAACAAGAGTGGTATTGTGATGCGCCAGTGTCGTTCCCATATATCCAAATCAATAAGTAAACTCCAAAAGTGAAGAAAAGAAAAGAAGAGAAGGGGTCGTAAAAGGATTGTCGTGGAGATTGTTTGTTTGTGTAAGAGACGAAATCAATTCGTGTCAGCCGGAGCAATGTTTTCCTGGTTGTCTAGCAACAGGGCCTTGCGCTTCCAGCCGCCACGCTTGACCAGCTGCTCGACGCTGTCCATGGCCTTCATGCGCGGGCGGGCAGGGACGGTGTTGTGCTTCCAGCTAAAGTTGGGAAGCATCATGCGAGCCTGCTCGACAGGGTCTTCCGTCTTGTCGGCGGGCGTGGCAATGTTGCTGGCGGCCGGTGTAAGCTGGGCCAGCGTCTGGATGGTCGACTCGGACCAGTGCGAGCGAGGCATGGGCGGGCGCTTGGCCAGCTGCATGAAGAAGTAGTCCTCGTCGTCGCTCTCGTCGTCGGCGTGGTCCATTGGGCTGCTCATGGGAGGCATGCTGTTGCTGTGCACCTGCTCAACGACCTCGGTGTCGTCCTCGTCGTCGACCTCGGTGTCGCTGTCGTCGTACTCGAAGATGCTGACACCATAGCCCGACCACTCGTCGCTGCCGGTGCTTCTGTCGCTGTAGAATGTGCGGGGTGTCGATTCGTTGCTGCGCTTCGGCGACACAATGTAGGGACGCTCGTGCAGGCGGGGAGGAGGCTGCACAATGGGGTGCAGGCGAAGAGGATCGTAGCTGGCGTCGGAGTCGGAGCGGCTGTGGCTGGGGCCGCGAGTCGTGGAAGTGGAAGAGGAAGAGTCGATGGAGCAGCCCGAGGAGAGAGAGCAGCCAGAGAAAGAGACCTTGCGGATGTGAAGCTCTCTGGGCTTGGGCGACTTGCGCCTTGTGCTGAAGCCGTTGAGAACGTGCATTGTGATGTGTTGTGTAAGTAGGAGATGGTGCTTGTAGAAGCTAGGTGCAGAAGCTCGCGTATATATACAAAAGAGTATATACACTGAGCTGCTGGGCGGAGAGACTGGATGTGGCGGATCAGTCGACAAAAGAGGTGCGACTGTATCCGGCTAGATAGTAAGTGTCTGGTATAGTGGCGCGAGTACACAGGAATGTGTGTAAGAATCTGTGTATATGGCGATGAGATAATGTCGTGGCAAGACGGCAATGCCAGGTATCTGCTAGGCAGTATATAAAAAAGCCGGTGATGGATGTATATAGTATGGACAGGGCAGAAGGGGAAGCTGTCGATGGATGAGGCGGGCAAGGACGATTACATATATGCGTCCGGGTCGGGTACGTGGTGTCTGTAACCAGCAGGCAGCATTACGAGGAGGGTGTGGGCAGGGTGTGTGGGCAGGTGCGGTGAGTGGAGATGGATGACGATGGTCGATGGGCAAGCTCGTGGCAGTGGGCAGTGGGCAGTGGCAGTGGCGGAGGGGCGGCAGAGAAGGCAAGAGCGGAACACTGGGCAGGAAGGAAAGCTGGGCGCCGTCTCTGGGCACGCCGTCTCTGGGCAGCGAGCGGTCAGGTCAGCAGGGCCACGAGTGCAGGCTGAGTGGAATCCGACGCTGCCGGGGGGTGTACAGGTAGTGCTGCTTTGGGGGGGGTGGGGTGTGCGTGTTTGCCAGCTGCCCGCCCGCCGCCTGGCCAGCTGTCCGCGTCCGCTGCGGCGTTTGCCAGTGCCAGGCACACTGCAGTTGTGTGTCTGGAGCTGGCTGGCAGCTAGCGGGCAGCTGGCAGAGAAAAAAAAAAAAAGCAAGCCAAACAAAAGAGTGGGGTCTCGTTGAGGGTGTGAGTGCAAAGTGTGGGAAGGTGGGGTATGACCACTCGTTTCTCTTGGCCCTCGTACTTGCCCGCTCTTGCCTCTTTTTTTGCCTCTGTTACAGTTCTCGCTCTCGCCTTGCCCTTTTCTCTCACAAGTCCAAATGATAAAACTGTGACACTAACAAATTAACTACTTGCAATCAAACTCATCCACCTCACCTTGTTCATGTACTTGTACTCTCACCCTGTTCGTTATTCTAATTATATCAGTATGCATGTGCGGAGTACTGTGACCCTCGCATTCTCACAGTCCCCGACTTCCTGCTTGCTTCTTCCGGCGCCGCTACTTTGTACTTGGCCCCACCCCGACAACACTTGTCTGACTCTTGTCTGTTCCTGACTTGTCTGCTGGTACCTGTGCCTGACGATGAGCGCCGCTTCGAGACCAAGACATTTCTCGCTGGCGCGCAAAGTAAATTAAAGTGGTTGCATTTTCTAAATGGAGAGAACGCGTCCCCGACTTGCCCCGCGCGACCCGTGAAGCGTTCATGTAAAGCGTGAAGGCTGGAGCGGAGCGGTCAGCAGGCCTGCGCCGTGTGAATGGCGCTCTCTTGACGCCGTCGCCTGATTCACACTCATCTATTCACGTAATTGACTCTGCACAGGTCTCGCCCCAGAATGCTTCACATCCCTAGCCTCGAGCTTCTGAATACTACTCTACTACTCTACTACTCTACTACTCTACTACCTGTACCTGCAGTTCCCTTCCCTCGCCTAGACGTTGACTAATAACGGACAATTCACTATACCCGTACGCAGCATCTCGACTATACGGCTTGGCCGACTGGCCAAGAGACGGCTCCGGAATTTAACACAGAGCACTTGGACAAAAAGTTGCAGACGGGCAATGTTGCGTGATTCCATTCTCGCAAGATTCACGCTAATCAATCCTCAAGTATACTACAGTATTGCCGTGGGAGCCTCCCGTCCATCGATTTCCCGATTGCCACTCCGACTTTCACGCCACTTCTAATCCCATTGTCCCCTATATGCATGTCTTTCGTCTCGGGTTTTTGGCTTTTTGGCCTTTCTCATGCTCAAAAGCAATTACAATGCATGCATGCGCCCCAACGGCCATCTGTGCCTCCCGCCTCCCGATGCGCCCGCCATTCTCCAGATGACAGCGCTGCAAAGGGATGAGGCATGTCAAGATGTATGACGCTGATCTGCACCAACGCAGACAATGCTCGCTTCCTACAGAAATACAGAAAGGCCGCCAGACTGCGCCGGTGGTGGTGTAAAGTAATCAGTTCCTATTTGTTTCATGTGGTCCGAAACCTGCCCATCTCTCTCCGATCCAGCTCAAGGGCCATTTGCCTTTTCGGAAACCAGCTTTGCCAGCCACAGCCTGCTCGCCCAAAGCCTCACAGCCACGCCTTCCGCTAGCGCACTCTTCCAGTCATCCGCTAACCTAGTGTGACGCACACGAACAGCTCTCTTGCGATCGCAGGGATGACCGGCCAGTCACAGCGAGTGGCTGACGAAGGCTGCGAGCCGGGTTTCTGAGCGAGCAGCCCAGCTCGCCCGTGCTAGCCGTTAACTAACTAACATAGTTATGGGCATACAAGTCTCTTACGAGCTGGCGGGGGTCGAAAGGGCTGGGCTTGGCTCGTATACGCTTTCTTGTTGCCGGGCTGAAGCCTGTCTCTGACAAAACCCCATCCACCGTCTTCCAAAAAAAGAACGCAAGATCCTCCAGCCATATGATACGAATAAGCCCAATATTGGCAAGAGCCAGTATTACTTGTTGCTGGGACTATTTTACGAGGTTCAAGGTAGAATGAGAAAGAAAGCCCCCATGCATTGCGCTCCGACTCCCACCAACATGGCAGTTTCAAAACATTTTGTGGGTGCTGAGTTTGGCAATCGCATGATGCCGCCCTTTTGCGCTCGAAGGCTCGAATCTTGTTACTGTGCGAAGCTCAAGCCGACGGCAAACCTTTCCAATATTTTTCAACCGGTACCTCTGTTGTTGTTAGAGAAACCGAATGCACGGCCCTAATTGCTTGTGTTAATGGCATTCTAGAATCACCACATCACCTGGTGAACTCGTGCGTGGTATCTAACTCGCGCAACTTTGCGGCAAAAGAGTCAAAACTAAATGTTTTTGATTTATATCGCGATGGTTTTTGTCTCGTTGAGGCCATCTCCCGTCAAACCACACGGCTGTGGTGGGGGGGCGTGTGTGTAAATCAAAGCACTAAGAGCGGTACAGCATAAACCAGTGTCGTCACTCTGAGCTCGTCACTGTCGCACCACCAACCCGCTACGTAGTACGTACATGGCTTTGGGCAGCCTTCTCTGTGGCTTTTCCTTGCCTTTCCTTTCCCGGGAGTTTATTGGGTTGCGCCAATGTTGCCCATGTGCCTACTAATAGAAACTAGCGGGCTCTCGCGTACGAATGGCCCCGGCTAATGGTGTGGAGGAATAGAAGAAAAGCCGGGCCTTGGGAAGTCTTGGAGTCTTGAGAGACTTGGTCAACTTGTTGATTTATTCCGCACCGAAACTGAAAATGAAGAGGAGCTGCCGCTGCTGCTCGCTCTGCAATACCCAGCCGGCCACGCTACGGTTACATCACCGCTGGGGTGACGGTGGGCGATCTACATTTTTTTTTTCTTTTTGCCGTCATCGTCCAGACTCAGGCTGTCAATTGTAAGACTTTTACAGTAAACTACCACTCTAACAATTGCCCACGAGGCAGAGTTGTCGAGTCACAGTGTCCCGTCAATTGTTTTGGACGCGGAAATTAACACACGACAAATCACCACCGCCGGGGGCCCTCGGGATCACAAAGCCAGGCACATGGACACTTGCGGCCTTGACACCGCCGCCACGCTCCGCCCGCTTTTTGGGGGAACCAGGATGCCGAAGCGTTGAAGCGGTTCCTGGCCCTGACATGATGGCGGTCCAGCTGACCTGACGTCGTTCCCCGCAAGACAGGGGAACGAGCGAAAGGATCCTGGCAAAAAGGCCGCCGCCTGCATTAGTTAGCTGCGGTTGCGGACGCCAGCGCGGAGCTATTTGATAGTCGGGCTTTTCTCGATACATCGTCAGTCGGAAATGAGCGTTGTACCGGGGTTCAGCCTCTCGAGAAAGAGTCACCGCATGACTGTTGTCTCGACTTGGCAACAAGGCTGCTGCTGTTCCCGCGAGACACAACTGAACAAGCCCGTCTTTTGGCTTTGCCCGTACTCAATGGTCTGCCTGCCTGTCTCTCCAAAGTAAGCCTGTCGCCTCGCCAGAGAGAGCACTACTCGCACAGCCGTGTTTCAACAGCAAAAGTCTATCTCGCCTCCGTAAACAACACGACACCACCATTAGACTTGTCGTGACAGAGAAACCAGGCGGTAACTACCATGTCGATCATCAAACAACCCAAATACATGCCCGCTTTCTTTTTCGACGTCTTCGTCCACAGTCTGCAAGCCTCCCCGCACCGCGCGCACGCCATTGCCGTGGCGGTGAGTGGGCTTGATTGCTTTTTTCAGCCGGACCAGGCAAGAGAGCGACTCCTCTTTCTCTCCGGTGCAACTGCAATCATATCATATCGTGTCCATATTTTTTTTGCTTTTCTTTTTTCACCATTTTCTGCTCTTCAACGGGCGGCAAGGGCCTTCTTCCACTGGTCACCGCCAGATTCACTTGCCAAGACAAAATCAATACCCCCTTGTTTGCTTTTTTCCTCTTCCTCATCTGTGTCCGGATGCTGCTTGTTCCTGATTGTTGTTCCTGGTGTTCCTGACGCTTGTCACCTTGTTACTTTCTTAGTGCATATAGTGCTTGCTTCTTCCTGTGGTCTTTACCGCCTCACGCAGTGTCTTGCATATCGAGACCTCTTCGATGTATTTCATGCCACTTCTCCACACATTAACTCTGCTCCTTTCGCTCTACACTGCTCCTCATTCGCGAATTAGATAGTACTTTTGGATCCTGTCAGGTGGACACTGCTCGTAATACAGCGACTGACAACTCAAGACACTAGCACCGAAGCCTATTTCTAACCCCGCGCTCAACGGTTTCGCCGCCATTGGAGCCGACAGTGAGTGTGTCTCTGCCTCTGCATAATGCATGGAACTCCTTGCCCTCTCCGCGGCCTTCCCCGCACTGCATCTAGCTAGGCACGCGAAGCTGCAAGTTGGGCTGCAAGTGAGAACAGCAAACAAATTACGTGCGTGTGCTCCGTAATCAGGCATCATGTAGCTCCAACAGGAAAAACGCCACATATGCCTATCATGTGTGCATCTCCAATATGCAGTTTGCCTGCTCCCTGTCTGCTCAGATAGGTCAGCAGGGCTCATCTGAGCCGCGGCGAGCTTCCAGACCCAACAGTCGCAATATGCAGGCGTCCGCTACGGCAATCTTCTTTGCTTCTGTGGCAACAATGTGCCGTCTTCTGGCTACTGCTGCTGTGAGCGGGATAACGCCACCAGCTTCTTGCCATCCAGCAGCTTACACACTGGTGTGTGCGCCACAGCAGAGAGAGATCCGCGAGGCTCTTTTTACTTTGCCGTCGCAGCACACCACACCCACCACGACACAACTCAATCGCTCGCCGACGCCGCGGTCCCTACACGGCCGATAGAATTCTAAAATTTTCCCTTCGTGCTTCTTGTCTCCCTAGCAACTTAAAATGAAAGGATTGATGGTGGACGTAAAACCGAAGAAAAAAAAAGACGACGAAGACGACGACTGACGACTAACAAGAGCCAGCTAGTATCAAGTACAAGCCATTGAGCCATTTTCCACTCTTTTCCATCAGCTACGACAAACTACCGGACGCCAATTGTGGCTGGTGTTGGCTGCGTTCAGCTCGGCTCTGCTTTGTCGATACAGCTTCCCCTCTTCCAACCCCTCCCCTCCTTCGTTCACTGCTCAGCATGGCCAAGCTTCCAAGGCCCAGTTCTGTCCTGTCCTGGACCTTGCACGTAACAATCGCCCATCGAGAATGGACATGTACATATCAGGTGGTGCCTTGCAGCGACACTCCCCCTCCCTCTCGCAATTAACGTGATTGGGGCTCTGCGCGCACGGCCTCTGGCGGTGTATTGGAGCGAGCAGCGACAAAGGCCATCTCCACCTCCAGTCCCCGAATGCGCAACTTCTTCAAACACCGCCAATGGACGGGCGTTCGCTCTCGCCGTGGCCGAGAAGAGCAGCTGGGCTGCTCTGGGCCGGGTGTGGCGCGAATGCGGCCGCCATGCAGCCGCCTCATGCAACAGCGGCTGCACGGCAGCAGCTTCGCATCACGAGAAAGGTAAAAACGGGAAGTATCCCCAGTTGCCAGTCAAATAAAATGAAACAGAGTATCGGGTCATCTCCGAGACCGTCCTGGCGGGTGGCCTCGAATGGTCTTTCTTTCAGCCAGCTCTGCATGTACTTGATGCCATCTGCGTCTTGGCCGGTAGCGACCAACATGGGTTACACAGGTTTACACAAACTTCAACTTGTTGTAATGGAAAGACTATTTCTGACTCGCACAATCGCTATTATCACGCCACCAGTCCAGGTACAGGCACATGGCAATCCGCAGACGGTAACGGCGACCAACTCGTTACTGTTTTCACTATCACCTTGTCATGCACACAGCTTCTACAGGTTTCTTTGTTAGCATCTTGAATTTCCAGGGTAGCGGTTATTCTCTAATCATGGCCGCGACTCCAGCTATCAGCTCGTTGAAACCTTAACTTTCATGCCCCCACGCTGGACGAAGCTAGCCTATCACGAGAGACATTTGAACTCTAAATTTTCCTTCGAATTTGTTGCTTTTCCATCCGAGGCATCTTTCTGGCCTCTCAGCCAACCCCGTTGCTGCCCGCACGAGTACCCGCTGGCCCAAGCCCCCATTCACTACCCGGATTGCATCACCTGCTCAGCCATCTGGCCCTGCCGGCGTTCCTCTCGCGTGGGCTTCTCTTTGTTCCGCAATCTTGCCCTCCGCGGTCCGCCTCCCCCGCTCGCAACTGACTGAAGGAGTGCCGCATTCCGGCCGGTCTTAAGGTCTCTACGTCCCAAGACGAGAAACGGTCATCCCGCGCGATGCGATGCCTTCGCGACCTAGACTAACTCACTTTTCCAACGAAACTGGAGTTTGATAACAGGGCAGGGCATTAAACAAAAAGTAAACCCACGTTTAAAAATACTTGACAGGCAGATGACTTGCTCGACTTCTCCAGGGACCCATGGGCACTTACAGACGCGGCGGCTGGGTGACCTGATCGGCTTACGACAGCAGAACCCTCCCTATCTTTCTGGCCGGATGACGTCTCGAGCGCCGGAAAACCGGAAAAATCTACGGCGTTCGAGTCTTGTGCCCGAAGGAGGCAGAATTATCTCAATCAATAGAAAAAGAGAGTTTTCTCGTGACCCCAAACACAATAGAAGAGAACAATAACCGTTGGCTGACTGAGCTCGCACGGCCAATGCACTAGCAAGCTCGACGTCACCTTTGTTAGCCGAGTTGCCGCTTGACCCTTCCTTCAAAGATCGCCGGCGTTTCGGATTTTTGTATATTGTCACCTACTCGGGTAGAAAATTCGGGACAGTGGCAATGCGTGAAAAGCTTGATTCGTAAACAAACGCGCGTTCCGTTCTACTGCCTTCCATAATCACCAATGGTTCGCCGTTGAGGTTGCGACGAAGACACCGCCTGGAGAAATTCATCAACTACCTGCGCTGACAGTCCCCGGATGGCTCAATAAATGGCAGTCGGAGAAAAAGGAAAGCATGTTGCTACTGCCATAATTGGAATTGAGCCCTCGTCATGAAACGAGCTGCCAGCATTTCATGCATGCACTATACCATCCTCTGGACTCTCATTGGTGGCATCGAGCTGGTTGCTCACATTATAGTATTCTATGCTCACATCTACCTACCACAATACCTCTGGCGCGGGAGGACGGGCGGATCGGCGAGCTCAAAAACATGATGTACAACCAGCCCAGTCCCAGGATTCATTGGGCGAAGGCCCGAAAAAAAAAAATCCACCCCCAGGACGTCGTACGTACGCGTGCTTCGACTGGCGTCATCGTTTGCTCATACACAATCGGCCCCAACACCCTGCTTTCATCTCAACAACCATGTCCCGTGTATTCTGCTTCGGGCTTGTTCCGTTGAAACTACGAGCCGTTTAAAGGATACCGGCAGAGAATCTACTTATTGTTCTGTTCGCTGTGATTGGGGCTACCTCGCGGGAGCGTTTCGACAAACACACCCACGGAGCCATGAAACGCGAACAGACTTGCCATGACGTACATAGACGACAGCAATACCCTAGTTTCAGCGCCAACAGCTTGTAAACAACGCGACGTGTTTCGGTCTGCACCGTAGCGTCGTGGTGATATTGTATTTTGGCACGAGAGAAGCTCCCCCGCGCTCTGTACCTTGCATCGTCTGCGCGCTCTGTGCCTGTCGCGTGTGCCTGCTCGTCTATCAACTCGCCTTTCCCCTGCGGGTAAGGCGATGCCAGCTGACGCGGGCCAAGAGAAACAACAAACGTGCTATGATCATGTCGCAAACTCCGCTGCAGGCACGGCATAATCTTCATCGCTGCTCGGACTAGCAATACTGCACGGCGTTCGTTCAGGTTGCGCTCGCGCATCTGCTGCATGATGAGGTCGACGAAGCAACACCAGAACCGTAATGGCATCATAACAATGAGGATTTGACCGTCGGATGTCTCTCACTGCCGTCGCTACCGCCGTGTTTCGGGGTATAGTGCTATGACCTGAAAACAAGACGCCTTCACGGTTGTCTTTTTACGCTGTGGTAAATGTGCTCAGTGTGTGCTGGCTACATGTCTCAACACGGATAAACCTCGATTCATCAGTGTACCATGTTCAGGGGACCTATTGCCCGGAAAAAAAAGTGATATGTCAACATTGATTGCAAATACGTCGCAATTTGTGACAACTTCATAGGCTGCCAGACACCACGACGGCCTTACATCACAATTGATTGGCGGATTATATCCACGTAAATGAAAACCATATGGCTACTTGTAGAACCTGACATGGATATTTTCTTAGGACAATACAGTTTATACACGCATAGAGAGCATGCAGAGAAAGGGCCTGCCGCGTACGCCTTACACGACACTTAAGCCGCATTGGCTGGCAAGGACTCATTTGCTGCCGAATAACCTTGCCGGCCCCGACTATTGGTTCCCAAGCGTTTAACGCCGCGTGCAACATCAAACTTTGAGAGGAACAAAACGTTTCGCATGTAGAAACTTCGACTGAGCTTGCCTCGTCTCGTCGACCACCGTGATCAATGCTGGCAGCCGTGGGACGCTTTGGGTAGCACTGACCGTTTTCATCGTTGCACTCGTGTCTTGTCGTCGCGTTCTATTCTACAGACTGGACCGTGAGGTTTCACCCGCGACGTTACACTGCAGCGTTGGACCGGACGAAGGACCGTGTTCCGACGGGATTGCCCTGACAATTGCTGCAACGTGCAGGTTTTCCATGTTGGGAAGGTCAGCGGGCGTCGAGGCCTTTTGGGACTCTGAATTGTATAGTTATACGAGAAGTTGGTGCTTTGTAAAGACACTTGGCGACGACGTTGTGCCCCCTGTGCGCACTGTGGCTGGAACATGATGGAGTGACGTCGCCGTAAGTAGGGAAGGGCGTGGCTTTTCCGCCATCTTCGATCTTAAATTATAGAAAAAATATAGCTAATACAAACTTGAAGTCCTAAATGAAATTTGAAGTGATACTGACATGTTCTTCGTAAACGCAAGAACCGCTCTACCAGCTACGGATGCGCATTCATATCGTACTGGACAAACTCATTGGACGAGTAGCAGATTTCATATCGTTCGCGACGTGCTTATAACATGAAGGCCACACATCAAATTTGGTATCATAAATCTAGTCAGTTCGTTGTTCTACATTGACGGTTTCCTCGGCACCGAAAGCGACGCCGGTGGTCTTCTCGAATAGGCAAATTGTCGCCCCGGTACGGCCCCACATCTCCGGCAAACTGTATGTCTTGGCCTCGGGGGCGTCCGAAACCACACAGAAGAAAAATGATGTGCTTCTGTGGAATGCGACCAAAGTATTTGACCATAATAAGCCGAGATTTTACGGGTTTTGTCCCTCGTATGCTTATTTTTACGTCAACACAGCCAGTCTACATGGTTGCATCAGCCGACGCCAATGGTTGCCTCAAAAGTCGCCGCCTCAGTCAGCCTTGCCGTTCGAAATCGCACATCTAACCATTCATGGCACAACCATACAAGGAATCTTCTTTGAATATTTAGTTGAGAATATGAATAAACCGATATGAACCGTCTGCAAACAAAATCGCCATCGTCACGGGCTCGTTCTCGGGTTTGAGCGGCGCCATAGCGATCTACTATGCAAAGCAGGGGCACAGCTCGTTTGTGCCGACCTACTAACGACGTCTCGGCCGGGCGTTGAAGCGGAAATCTGCTATCAATACGGCTGAGTAAATCAGACGTAAGGGTGGTCGAGCTATCTTTGTGCAGACAGGTGTGAGCAAAGGCACCTACACGGAGCAACTCATCAAAATGACTGTCGAGGACTGGATGTAAGTCCAATGCACCCACCACATATTCCAAAAGAAATTCGCGAAATATATTTGGCCAGAATCAGTCTTGTACCCTTGTTGTACTTTGATTTGCCTACCTGGGCCAAAAAAAAAAATGGTTGGTCAATAACGCCGGCGTCTTGCTTGAATCCTCTTACGGACGACGCGAAAAACACAAGATAGATGAAGAGGTTTGGGATACTGTTATGGCAGCCAGCAAAAAGTCTGTATCTTTGGGTTCCAAATATGCTACGGCGCAGATGCTCAAACAGGAGCTGCTTCCAATCGGCGACCGAGGCTGGATCATCAACATATCTTCAATCTACGGCATAGTTGCGGACCGCAGCGTTCATGAGTCTCTCTAAATTCCCAGAGTAGCATGCGATAAACCTAGCCAGTTTGGAAAATGACAGCATGCTACAGCGCCTCGAAGGGGGTATCGAACCTTACACGACAGGTTGCTCTTGACTACGCGGCAGATCGCATTCATTGCAATTCCGCATGTCCCGGTTGTAAGCCTGACGAACAGAATTCACGAAGTCTTATCAGTGAGCTAATGAACCGTGTGTTAAAATAGTCACCAATACTCGGTTGCTTGCGGACGTGTCAAGCGATACACACATGAGTCAAGACGTCGGCGCTGTTCACCACTGCGAGGCCTGGGCCAGCCAAATAATATTGTGGAAGCCGCAATTTGTCTTGCTTCAGACGAGCCACATCTATCACTGGCGTTTGTCTGGCTGTGGATGGCGGGTTCACTGCTCAGTAGGGAGAGGGCCTCAACAGCAGTCCTCAGACGGACGATGATGCCCATCAAGATACAGCTGCAACCTGAGTATCACATATATCTTTAGAGTGTCAAATGAGGCAGCTACATACGGACGGAATGCGTTTACCGTAGTTCTTATATGCTCTGAACGCGTTCGCCTCTGATGCGAGAAGCTAAGGCCCGAGGGTGCAGCTTCGCTCCTACCAATATGCAGACCATCGTTAAAAATCAAAACAATACACTGACAAACATAAATAGTAATCTGTATCCTTGGGTTAACCTGCTATGGCGCTTCCATTCCCTGCCCATGCCACCTCAGCTCAGAGCAGGAAGAATGTCGATTTGCTCGCCGGTGTTATCATACCTTTCTCCTTGAATAATAGACTCAAAGGAATATGAGGAGATTTTGCAAAAGACTGTCTCGATCTTACTGCAGGCGACTTGCTTCGCTGTTCTGGGGCTTCGAATAAAATTTGGGCGGCAGTATTCACTCGACTCGTGACGAGAGATCAATGTCACCGGGCAACATTCGGACGAACCTCGTCGGTTTTACTGGGTGATGACGAGGAATACAGCTAAACAATCACAATTACACGTATTTTAATGAGAACATACGACCAATCTCTAGCAGACAATTTGGGAGACGGCCGAACTCGGTCGTTTCGTTTGTGGGATGGCCCTCAGTCGTGACGCGGAAACATTGTGCTGGTAATTTAGAGACCTTTGCATTACTTGACGCCTTTTCTCTTCTATGCAGAGTAAGTCTTCAAGTCCATATTTATCAGCACCATGTGCGGATTATAATCTGCTGTGGTGCGCTGCAGAAATGAGAAGAAAGATGCCAAAGATACACATTTGGCAGCCAAGATTCCGGATCACAGATAGAATAGTAACAAAATAACCGAAATACTTTCTAATTCACCTGTAAGCCACGAAACGTCCCTCATCATGCAGCAGACTACTATGGACGTCTCCCAGCCACGAACCAACTGGCTTTACAGACTACAATATTTGACTCAGCGGCATCGTGTTCATGTTTGTTTTTATAATGATGGTGAGAGAAGTCTCACTCGCCAATCATTATCACGCTAAGTCCATTTCTACTTTAGATGTTGCACAGGTACGGCAGGCGCGGAGTTTAGAGATACGTTTCACCACATCGGCGAACAACTGGTGTAACCAGCCATCTGATCGAGGCACTTTTTTTTTTTTTTTTGGAGTCAATTTAACTCGTACGTCTGAATATACACTGCAGATAATTCTCCGCAGAGAGGGCCAGTCTCTTTTGCGGCATGCTTGACTGGTTCGCTTAATTGTATTCCGTCTCCCTGCTTATGAGCGAATCTTGTCAGACAGCGTGGCTGGCGGGAACAAGTGCTGGAGATATCTAGCAACCGAAAAAAAAAAATTATTCTCGATTACAGTACCACACAAGGAAATTCAGACATGCCGCTGACCGATGCGAATGGGAGCAGCGCCTAGAACACTCCGACGTAATACCTGTCGCCGCCAGAGCGCCGTCACGCAAGCAATCACACAGTCACTTCCTGACTTCTAATTTTTGTTCTGGTCAGAGTGGGAGTACCCGCCGTACAAAGAACGGCAAAGTTTAAGCCTTGCCAGAACCACCCCGCAACACGTGCGACACGGTGCTTTTTTTGCGCACGGAAGTTGAATTTCGTGGCTTTATGTGACTGTGGCCGTTTAATTCAACTTGTATTTTACTTTTAATTCGATCCCAAATCCCCTACACAAAATTTTGTTGCTCTCGTGCATATGAGTAGTTCTATAGACGCCAAACCACACGATCGGCTGCTCCGTTGTGGGTTCTTAGCTGAAGCTTGACTTAATAATAGCCTTACAGGCAAACAAAGGAGATGGCGCTGCCGAAGCGAAGGGCTCGGGCTGTTATGATTCGTTTCTTTTTGTGCCTTTGTGACAGAACTGTGGCTGACCGCCAAGCTATTCGGCATTTACGGAAAGATCGAATGCCTCCTCCTGCGTTAGCAGTAAACCCCATACCTTCGCTTTACAGTACTGCCTTCTTGTATTCCCTACTGGAGCACCACTTCATCTTACTGTGCTTTCCCGCAGGCATTCATCTTTTGCAACTCGGCTTTTCCCCCTTTCGCTTACTCCCTTCTTTGGCCAGAAATCTCAGACCGGTCGGTACAAGGCTTTCTGCTGTTGTTATGCATCGAGAACGACAAGTCAGACATGACAAATGAGAGCAGTAGGACCTCTTGCTAGGGCTGTCCCTATGTCCGTGCGCGCCCCCAAATCATCCGTTCGCGGGTGTTAGTGCCTTTTGGGGTCAACATCACTTTACAAGGACCAGGCACCATTTTTTTTTCCCTCCGCAGTGCAGCTCATGAGCGAGTAAGGGGGTACAAGGGTGATTGTCTGTTCGGCTGGGCGTGCTGCGACTCATGACAATGCAGCGCCCGCCCCATCCGGCCGAATTGAAAGTGTGACAAGTGAGAACAAGCTGGGGCCTTCTCCAGAATTTCCCAAGCAAAATATTGGGGTTACTGGATGGTGTTCCGTTTTGGCAACGGGAAGGCAATATAGGACGAACATCTGCACCCGAGAGTATGATTATGCTGCCGGCCTATGAGTGGTTTTTCTTTATTACTCATCTGTCTTCTTGCTGTTATAAAGAAAGAAAAATCTCCTTTCTGTGGTTAATACTGTTTCTTCAGCACGCGGCCCGTGCGAAATAAGTGCCGTGAAACTCGACCCCAGACCGGTGCAGGTTATACGTTGTTATTATGTCACACACTTTCTATATCAGCTCGCTCGCCGTAGCCCGGCCCAGCCCAGCCCAGCCCAGCGAGCATTTCCTTTTCTGTCCTAATACAGTAGACTTAGCTCGACATGGCAAACGAAAATCCGCTCTGACCTCCTCTTGCGGTTCCTCAACTACTTCCACAGCATTTGATCAGTTTCACCCCGCCAGTATGCTAATTGGCTCCGTGCGTCTCCTCTCTCTCGTACTAGGTACCATTAGCTCCGATTTGAAGGTTTCGCAACGTTTGCTCCGTTTTAGCAAATGACTATTTCAGACACGACTGTCGATGGCATGAATAGAACTACGTGTGTCTGTGCGTGGAGTGGTGTGGTATGGTGCGGCCCCCCGTTCTCTAATAATACCGTCCGTGGCAGCAGATCCTCCGAACATGGGACAGCAAGTAATAAAGCGACTGGGCGCTCGCCGTGACAGACTTGAGATTAACTCATTTTACATTCTTTCCGATCTCATCTCTTATCCCTTGTATGCTATCATCCAACATCGGACTGTAAAAAAGTCTGCGCACGTCGGTTCACCAAGAGCTCGCTCGAACAAGGCGTCTTCGCTTCGGGTTATTACACCTACACAAGCAAGATGAGGATTCTTTTCTTCTGTACAGCCTTCAACTCTTTATCGCAGCGTGTATATCTGGCACTTCTCGATGAGCACTATATCACGATCGAATATGCGCTGTCTGAGGAGGTTATGATTGAGGCAGCGGAGCTCGTCAAGCCTGACCTCATTATTTGCCCCTTCTTGACAACGCTGGTACCAGCTCAGGTTTTCAAGAAGTATTTGACACTCATCATCCACCCAGGACCGCCTGGAGATGCTGGTCCGAGTGCACTGGACTGGCTGCTTATGGGCGATGATGGCACGGAGCCAGACAGCAAGAAACTCTTACAAAAGTCCTCTCTTAGCGAACATGGCCGTCCGTATTGGGGTGTGACCGTTTTACAGGCGACTGGCGAATTCGACATGGGGCCCGTCTGGGCATTTGAACAGTTTGCTGTCGACATCGACCAGCCCAATATCACCAAGTCGAGCCTTTACAGAGGGCCAGTTACACGCGCAGCAGTAACCGCCGTTTTGAAAGCCGTCGACCGCATCACCATTGCTGCCGACATCAGCAATGCGAGCGACCGCGTCCCGCCATTACCGCCTAGTAGCTCAGGCAGAGACAGTTATGGCATCTCGAACGAATCATCAATTCACCCGGACCTACTCGCTAAACCAGTATTTGCGCAGCTGTCCGTCACTACGGGCGAGCCTTTCCAGGGAGGCAAGACACACCACCGACCTCTGCTCCGAGCCGCAGACCGCGCTTTTGACACCAGAATACATAACGCCATAGAGATTTCCCGAAGAATACGATGCGCCGACTCACAGCCCGGCTGCCTCAGCAGCCTCTTCGGACCTAAACTTTACCTGTATGGTGGCATCATCGACAACACGAGACAAGCCGTCGGCACTGTTCCTGGATCTGTTATTGCCGGTCGCGAGGATGCTGTCTGCTTCGCGACTTGTGATGGCAAGGGCATATGGGTTACTCATGTACGCCGGGTCAAGTCGAAGGCAGATGCGTCTTTGTGGCCCAAAGTTCCCGCCGTACAGGGCTTGACAGAGCTGTCTGAGCACAGCATGGGATACCCCATCTTGCAGCGAGCAGTGTCGATGCGCGGAAGGCAGATTTCAGCAGATGAAGAATGGTCGAGGTGCTCCAGCAGCACATTCCAGGATGTCTGGATCGACTTTGAACCTGCCGCTCACCACGAAGGTCAGATTGCCTACGTGTCCTTCGAGTTCTACAATGGTGCCATGAGTACCAAGCAGTGCCGCAGGCTCCTGAAAGCCCTGAAGTACATTATGACGGTTGCAGATGAGAGAATGATTATTGCAGTCGTGCTCATGGGCGGCTCTTATTTTAGCAACGGCATCCACCTGAACGTAATCGAATCTGCGACAGACCCGGCGCTTGAGTCATGGTTCAACATCAACGCTATCGACGACCTCGTTTACAGTATCCTCTATGACTTCCCCAAGCGAGGGATCAAAACTATTGCTGCGGTGAGAGGAAATGCAGCTGCAGGTGGTGTCGCCCTTGCCACTGCCTGCGACCATGTTCTCGCGGGCGAAGACGTTGTGTTCAACCCAGCGTACCGCGCCATGGGCCTCCACGGTTCTGAATTCCACAGTCTGACTTACAACGCTCGCTGCCGAGGAGAGAATGGCAAACGGGTCCTTCGAGACATGATGCCGCTCAGTGCCAGTGCCGCTGGCCGCCTCGGACTTGTTGACCATGTTCTGCCTGGTTGGGGCACAAGGCTCGACTCTGCAATCAAAGCCCAAGTGAAGACCCTGACATCTGTTCTCGGCAGTGTCAGGAGTGACAAACGTGGCATGTACCGCACAAAGCCTTCTCATGTCACGGAGTGGAAGCGTGACCTTGATCTCTCGAGCGAGGCTCTCGCACAGATCCGCGCGGAAGAGCTCGCTGAGATGGCCAAAGACTTTTGGAGCCCGCGCTCCCAGCGATACCACCCACGCCGGCATGACTTTGTACGGAAGATCAAGGCGGCTGCTACTCCGCGTCGCTTCGCGCTCCATCGCAAGTCGGATGGGCTAGTTGACGAAGAGGACGATGACCGGTTCGACTCGATTGAATGGTTTTTGATGAAGAGCGGCGCTGCACAGAACCACCCAGACTCGAGTG
The DNA here is from genome assembly GCA_037575805.1 of Lecanicillium sp. G3. Classification (NCBI taxonomy): domain Eukaryota; kingdom Fungi; phylum Ascomycota; class Sordariomycetes; order Hypocreales; family Cordycipitaceae; genus Lecanicillium; species Lecanicillium sp. G3. The sequence goes on along the minus strand of JAZHPD010000019.1, from coordinate 26,092 downwards.
AGGAGATGGTAATGCCACGAAGACCCGAAAAGGTGTATGCACGAAGCAAGGACGCGCAGTCTTCTAGCTATGATACTGCCGACGAAAAGAATTGGAATGAGCAGAACGGCCTTCGCAAGGCCAAGACGCGAGGAACCATCTTCTGCTGCTACTACGATGCCGACTAAAAGTTGTGTAAATACTCACATTTTTTTATTCTCCTTTTCATTTCAGTATTTTTCCATTCTTGTATCATATTCTTAAATATGGCTATTTAACTTCTGATATTAAACATACTAGCGGGTGTTTGGGGTTGGTCTCTCTTTCCTATAGTACAATAATATTCCCTACTGTTTTTTCGCGATATCTCTGTTGCCTCATTCCATTAGCCGCTACTCGTGTCTTTGTAAGCCGAGTGCTAAATACGTAATGTTCTACTGAGTTTCAGAAAACAGTCGTCGAATTGGCAAACGGAGACAAAATTGAGACGTGGCGCCAAATGCTAATGTTGAAGCGCATTAACTTGTTGCATTCCGCAACGTAAAGCACGACCAATCTGATAGCGACCGACATTGCCATCCAGCTTGGTGATCTCGCTCTTATCCATCGCTGGTTCGGCAATGCTCTGAAAGGGGTCGACAGCCCAAGCCAATCGTATGGGCGACCCGAAATGCGATCCAAGTCGTTTCCGTTACAGAAGAGTTCTGCTTGGCATATGTGCGGCCTTGCAGTGCTATTCGCCTACTTTTTGAATGTACTTGTGCATTGGTCATTGTCCCGAGTATGTGTCACACCATAGCGTAAATCCCGCTGCATATGCTCGTCGAAATGCACTGCCGCACTAAACGCTATGTCCCGAATCTGTCCGTCGTGATAGCGTAAAACTCGAGGCAATGTTCTGGGACTGGTAAGCTAATCGTGGCACGAAAGGGCGCCGAGATTTAATTAACAACTCGGCTCCTGTAAAAAGAACAATTTCTACTATTTTACAGAAGGAAAAGTTCGTGCTAGTAGACAAGACGCAGGAAGGGGAACCCCACGAACTCCCGTCGTGTATCGCCTAAACAACATCATTGCTAGTTTGCGGGAGCGAGATATACGCGCTGGACGGAGGTCCATTCACTCAAGACATTCTGTCGTAGCAGTCGCTTCGGGCTTACATGTGGCACGGTAGAAGTTTCGTTGTGCATTGCCAAGCCTTCGTTAGCTGTGAGCGAGGCGAGTGCTGTCTGCCAAGAGCGAATGGGATATGAGCGTGGCCACATCCAGCACGGAAGTGATAGATAACAGATTCGGACAATTGCCACTAGGAAAAAATGGAATGATTTTAAAATTCTTATACGAACTCAGAAGCTAACCCCGACTTAGGCCTGCCACGAGCCGTCCTGCAGCGACTTAAACACCGGATCGTAGCTGTCACTCATGTTCGAAACCGTCATTCCCATGCCCTGCGTGAAGTCTGGGCCGGGATCGTTAAACAAAGCCACGCTCCTCGTGGTTCCCTTTCCAATCTCCAAAATAGTCCCGCCAACCTTGTCCTCAGACTCGACACAAGATAGCATCGCCTCGGCGACCTCCTCACTGGTAACCCATTCGTCCCGCTCGCTGTCTACGAGGGCCATCATCTGCGGTGAGTCCGTCCAGAGGGGTGTGCGCACGACGCCCGGCGCGACGGCGTTGACGCGGATGCCGAGTTTGGGCTCCAACCTCGCGAGCGATCGCGTGAAGCCGATGAGGCCGTGCTTGGACGTATGGTAGAGAGGCTTACTGAACCCGGGCAAGTAGCCGCCGATGGAGGCAACGTGCACGATGCGCTTCGGCGTAGCCGTGGTCTGCGCCGCCGCGTTCTCGGGCTTTAGCCAGTGCTGCATAGCCAGCTGCGTTGCGCGGATCGGATGCAACAGGTTCACGTCCAGCGTCGTGTAGTGGTTGGCGTCAAGGAAATCTCGGCTCTCCTCCGTACCCGGCGGGCTCCAGAAGCTTGACCAGCTCGGTTCGTAGATGCCTGCACCGGGGCACACAATCTCGAAGCTGCCGAATTCGGCGACGGCCCGATCCAGCATGTTGCGGAGGTCCTCCCACGCCGTAACGTCCGTCTTGACGAATACGGCGCGCGCAGAGCCGTCCGAGCCGCTGTACTTGCTCAGCAGCGTCTCGGCCTCGGGGCGCAGGGCTAGGTCGGCAATGAGCACATTGCAACCCTTGCCGAGGAGAAGCCCTGCGAAATCTAGGCTGATGCCTGCGGCCTCGGCAGTAAGCGTACTGCAGTCATCGGGGCGTGTATGAGGCGCAGCTTACCTGACCCGGCACCGGTGATTACGGCAGTCTTGCCTTGCACGGAGAACGCTGACATTTTGAAATACCTGTATTATAGTATATTAGTCACGACAGTAATGTAAGTTCCAAGTTGTCGCCGGGGTATAACGAGGCTGCAGGCTCAGTAACTAGCGGCGGCATTTTTGGGTGAAACCTAGCTGGCGGATCTTAACTCCGCCGCTGTGGTTGCTTTCAAATACACGGCTCGCTCTTCTCACCGCTGGCATTTCATCACAAAAAATAAGTTTATATATCTCGCCTTAATAACATCTTTCTTTCTGATTTTCTGAAAACAAGTTTCATCGCAAAGATCGGATGCAAATGTGCATGGAAGAAGATTCGTTTTCTTTAGGATATGCCGTATTTCGTAAAGAAGCCAGATGCTTATATGTACATATAGTATACAGAATGCCCCCACGGGAGCTCTGCGACAAGAAAGTCCCTTGTCGTATTCGGTTTTGGTAAAATCTGACGCTGCCTGCAGCGTGGTACTGTGCCCGCGCGAGAGTATCCAGCATCCAGTCTCTCTTCGCCTTCGCCACCGTCTGATCTGTCGCCAATATCGGTCAGTGCAAGGCGTCGTCGGGGCCTCGGGTCTGTAAAGGGGGTGGTCGTTCCCCGGCGTGGCATTTATCGCAGGATACCGTCGCTTTCGCCGGGTAGTCGCTCGACTCGCTTTTGCTCCCAGTTATCCAAATCTCTGTTGCCAGCCAGTCTCTGCAAGCGCGAAAAGTCAATCATTAGCACAAGTTCCCAATCCAGCTCAAATAGAGTGTTCAATCCACCTGGGTCATCTCTCAGGCAATTGTGCCAACATACATAGTACTCTTCCCTCAAGTCCACCTTGCGCGCCGCACGTCGCACGTTGAGCTCCTCCTCCTTGGTCATCTGGCGCACGCGGCGGTCGTGTCGCTCGTATCGGACGGCGGTCGCTGGTGTGAGGACGAACGATCCTGCGATGATGACGGCTAGAAACGGCAACCCAAACATGAGGAACGGCCGCTTGCTCATCATGGCGCGGTACTTGACGCCGACGGTGTTCGTCTCGCCGGGGGCCCGGAATTTCTTACTCTGAAATGTCGGCATCTTCGATTATGTACTGTCTCGGTTCTGCGTATCGATTATGCAGCGGCTCTCGGGGTGCGTCGTCGGTATTCTAGCGCGCCGGACAGAAAGGTCTGAAGGAAAGATGATGCTCCATAGCCTGCCACCAATTCGGCCATGACCACATGTGGAGCCAAGCCAACCGCGCCAGAGTCTCACGCCACTTTGAGGGCACTCTGATTACATGATATAGAACAAACTTCACACGGCAATCTGGAATCTCGCATGTGAACAGCTTAGAAATAGTCAGAGATAGATACTCCTAGTGTATGTATTTACAGTGGCTTGCAAAGTGACGTCGCTAAATAACATGCCCTTGGTCGCTCTCTCAACTATGCAAAAACCCAACAAAAAATAAAGTACGCGCCAGCTTCCAGCTTCCAAACCAGATTGCCGCACCATCGTCTTCCAATTCCCTGGTCATAACAAAAAAGTAGTAGTATAACAACAATATTCGAGCTCATCATAAGTTCCGCGCCCCGCGGAATGCGCAAATTTCATGTTTGGCCCCAAAAAAAATGCAAGCTTCAGCAACTATACCAGTACAAAATAGGAAAGAAAAGAAAACCCGCTAAAGCTTGTACAGAGGAGATGTGTCGTGGGAGACGGCCACGGCCGTTGGATCTCGCAACTTGCTTGTTGTGCTGTTGCAAAAGCACATGCTGCACTCCTGGCGTACCAAAGCAGCTGTACAGTAGTCTCAAATCTATCTCTCGAGGCGCGAGGGGGGTGACTGCCATCCGTTTATTACTGCCATCATGCCCATTCCAATCAATACCACTCCCAGCATAGACGCATATGGTAGACCATTGTGTAACCTGTTGTCTGGTAGCGAGCCCCGTCTATGAGCGTTGAGAGGTGTGATGGTATTGGCTCTCGACAAAGTTGGGTTCTCTTCCAGTTGGGCAGACTCGTCAGCTTTGACATCCCCGGCCTTTGCTGTGCTATTCGGAGTAGCAGCCGTTGTGGCATTCTGCTCTTTCGCGGGGGCAGCGTGGCTTTCTTCCTCCTGTCGCTGGCGGGAGCGTGCGCGAGCTTTTTCCTGGGCCTCAACTTTAAGAGCCTCCTCCGCACGAAGCTTCGTTACCATCTCGGCCAGCGACTTTCGACCAGCATCACGTTCGGATTCCGCAGTTTCGCAGCGGGCCTTCCACTGCTCCATCTGACCCTTAAGCTCGTTTACCTGGGCCTCCATGGTGCTGATACGCGTTTGCAGTGAGCCCTCCTCTTCTGTTATGCCGTTGCTCTGAAGCATGCCCGGGTCAAGTAGCGGCTCAGGCACATTCTTTGCGCTGTCGATTGGCAATGTCGGTTCTATTACCCGCTCAGACTCCTCCGTAGTTGAGGCTTCAGCAGGAACGGGATGGCTCTTTGCTGACTCTTCCAGTCGCATTGCGAGCTCTTCGGCCAAGGCTCTCGCTTCTCGCTCCTTGTCTAGCATGGCCTCGAGTTCACGCATTCTCGCCGTTTGCGTGTCGATATCACGCTTTGCATTGTTCAGCGCCTCCGTCAGTTGGATAATCTGGCTGACGTTGTCTTGTCGCACAGGAGAAGAGACGGTCGGTCCAGACTTTGGTCGGTCTCCGGCTGCACGTTTCAAACTTGGTACATCGGGCTTCTCTGGTAATGGTTGTTGGGGTGGCGGGGCGGGGGGGTCAGAGAAGCGTGTTTTTGCATCAGTTCGATGCGCGATACCATTGCCGTTGACCATCGGGGCCGGTTTGGGAGCCTCTTGAGCCTCCGCTTTCTCCAAGTCCTTGAGGTCTTCTTTCGACAGCAGAGTTGTAACGAATTGGCTCGTCCTGCTCAAATCTTGAGCCTGGACCTTGGCATTCCGCATTTCCGAGGCGAGACGTTTCATAATTTGGTCTGTCGCTATGGGAGCCATGAAGAACGATCGCTGCTGCACCATGGCGTTCGGTTGCTGAGCTGCTGGAGCCCCGTTCGGCATCATGCGACCATTTGGGGCCATTCCATTATTACTGCCTTGCCGTCCTCGCATTTGCATCGCTCCAGGTGGCATCATCATCGAGCCATTGGCAGGGTCCAAGTCGCCGAAGCTCATATCCATGACATTATTTGACGCTGTAAGAAAACCGGCATGTTCGACCTTGGCGGCAACTTTATGGTGAACCACCGTTTTCTGATCTTCGCTAACGATATCAATTCCGAGTTCGAGGTGATCAGCCGTCTGTAGCTCGTGGGGCTCGGACTCTCGGTTTTCTTGGGAGAGACGTGTGCCATTGACAAAAGTGCCGTTCGAGGATTTGACATCGCGAATAAAGATTTTTCCATTCCGTTCGGCGAAAATCTCTGCGTGTTGCCTCGACAAGACCTTGCTGTCGAAGAATCCGTTCGTGGGCGTTGGAACAGTTTTTTGATTAGTTTGGCGACCTATTCGTAGGCCATCCGGGGTAAATGGCACGGCAATAGTTTTCCGTTCGAATGTGCCGTTTAATGAGAGCAGGTAGAGGACAGGCTGTCCGCCTGGCAGCTGCTCCGATCCCCCAGGCCGCATCATGCCCTGCTGTGTCATCTGTGACTGGCCACCCGGCTGCTGCATGGCACTGTGAGGCAGCATGCCGTTCGGTCGGCCGTTGGCCGTCCGAGAGAAGTCGGTCGGCATGTCGCCCTTGCCAGTGGGCCACGGGTTTTTTGGTTGCGGTCGTTTTCGCTGTGGACCATTGGCGGACCATTGGCTGATCTCGGATGTGCTGGACAAAGGCGTGCCGTTTGCCTGAGATCCGTTCGTGGCAATCGACGTACCAGACGAGTTCGATGATATCGACGATGATGAGCTGCTTCGCGCGATGTTCTTCCGGGGAGCGAACATGCCTCGCACTTCATCTGGGTTCATGGGGCTGTTTCCATTAATAGTACCCCATGATGAACGCGACACTTGTGGAAACGCTAGAGGATTGGCGACTGCAGTCATGAGGAAGGTTCGATGTTCGATAGAGGGCGCAGTCGAGGTCGTTGAAAGGAATTCGTGGTTCGTACCCGCCGAAACTCGCGGTGTGAGGCTCTAGGACCGGAGCCGACGAGGGACCATTCAGTCCGAGCCGCGACGGGCTTTTTAGACGTGTTTCTCAGTAGTTTTTCCACGATAAGGCGGCTCTGATGCAGATCGAGGCGAGAATCGACGCAGATGGATGTTCTGTGATGACCATTATCTGTCAGAATGCTTGCCAAATCGGTTGAAAGAGAGTGCGGCGCTTGAGAAAATTTCGGGCCGTGCTCAAAGTCAAGTTGTATGATAGAAAGCATCAAAAAGGCGTACTTTGCCAGGACTTACTCAGATATGCAGCGATTTCTGTTGTCCAGGAACTATGATGACGTTGATTAATGGCACGGGGGCTTTAGCCGGAGCAAAAGATAGTGTTGGACACCTCCCCCGACCGGCTAGAGCTGCTCCTGAAGGTCGCACAGTGGGCGAGCCGCCGTCTCCAGAGTGAGATGTGTCGCGCCACAGCTAGCGGCGCAGAGGCAGCTCGACTATTTTGTGTGACAAAATCAGTTGTACGAAAAAGAAATCCTTTTAAGGAATAATTTTCCCTTTTGACATGCGTCTATATGCATCTTTGGCTTCTCAACATCTATTCACGTGATAACACGATACAGTGTGTATTATCCATAGTCCGGGTCAGTAGCACTGTGAGGGGCGGCTAGCCGCCCGCAACAATGTTTATCCGCAAAGCTTCCGCTCTCCCAATCACGACGCGCGATGCAGAGGTGAGCTCCGCGAAACCTTGGTGCGAATAGTGCCATACATCAAATCACTGGGGACTATTTACAACGAGGATCACGGTATTCAACGTCGGTGAAAAAATTACACAGTGCAAAACAAAATGCCTCCTGTTGCCAACGTCCCCATGGGCGGCCAACATGGCCCATCCAACTTTGACAAGAGTAAGGAAATGCGCCATGCGCCCGCCATGCGCCTCTCTGCCAAAACCATGTACTAATTTGATGTGTTGTAGTGAAAATGGGCGCCATGATGGGTGGAAGTATGTGAACAATTGACGGAAGGTTTTCGATCCCAGAGATAACTAACAAGCGACAAGCTGTCGGCGTCATCATTGGCTTCATTTACGGTAGGTCAAGGTCTAGCTGCATGCGACGAGGACGAGACTGACAAGATGCAGGCACTGTCAGCATTTTCAGATACGGTGCTGGGTCTCAGGGTGTTTTCAGAACTTTGGGCCAGTTCATGGGTGCTTCGGGTGCTACTTTCGGGTTCGTATACCTGCTTCCCGTTTCAACGACGCAGCTAACCATGTCCAGATTCTTCATGTCCATCGGCAGTGTTATTCGATCCGACGCCGACCCGAAGTTCCGCGAAGCGTACATGCGCGCCCACCGACGACCGATTGTGATGATGGCCAGCCCTGCCTGGAAGAAGAGCTCATGAGCAGCCGTGTACGGCGCCGAGGGGCGCGGGCGTGACGTCAGCGTCTTGCTCCTGTAACAATGCGAAAACAAGAGATGGAAACATCTATGTACTATAGCGGAGGCCAATCTTCGCACAATTCGCCGCATAGGCGTGTATAGATTGATTCCTAATGAACGGATATATGCCCAGTGCATTGTGCCAATATTGTGAACTAAGCCTCATTTGAAACGAGACCGGGCGGCATAACGCTGCCAAGCTACTGCCGTGCGCACCAAATCTGAGAATTTAAGGAAGACTCGGCAGTTGCTATTCTGGTTTCAAGGCCGTTCGATTCGAAGCCCATATGTCAGGCAGGTCATACATAGGGTCGACATGCGGAGAGCGCCCGGACTTGCATGAACACTCCAACACTTTCAGCTGACTATTAATCGAATAAAAATTATGTACCAGTTCGTCTAAAACGGGACGCATTGGATGCGCCTTGTACTGTAGCTCTCACCCAAATCTGATAATGTTACACGGTCCTCACCCCCTTGACTTCAAGCGGGTGTGCCCGAGGCGTCAAAGATACGAGCGGCAGCGCCCGTCGCGCCCAACAACTTGTCGAACCAATAATACACACCATTCAGCGCCGACGCGGCGCTCTTCATGCTGGTTCAGACTACCTCACACAAGTTGTGCCGTCCCAACAAGGACGTGCCAGCTTTGGACTCACAGGTTACCTGTCAATGCTGTCACCGAGGCGGCGGAAGACCTGCTGGATGTTGGCATAAGATGGAGCTACAGGGCGGTCACTGGTAGCGGGGTTACGTTATGGTACATGAACAACGTGAGCTTCCGTGACGACTACAATAGCCCGACTCTGCTTCTCACCAAAGTTGACAACTACTCTTTCGAACCAGAGTGGAACGTGGTAACTGCGGGAACTCCAGTATTGTTACCGTTGTCATCAATAACCCTACAAATGTTGTGTAAGTGTAATCTCACGCCGCCTTTTCTCTCTCCCCTCGCAGGATAAGCTCCCCTGACATGCCATAACAAAAAGGGCATCCCATGCATCTCCATGGCTTCAACATGTATGCCATTTTTGTCGGTAACGGGACATGGGATGGCTCAATCGTTTGAGCCTCGAACCCGCAGCGATGAGATGTGACAATGATGCCGGCCAATGGCTATATAGTGTTTCAGTTCGACGCGGGCAGAAACCCAGGTCAGCACTGTCCTCTCCGACGTGCTTGTTGCACTGTGCTAATTCTACAATAGGGGTATAGCTGTTCTAGTGCCATATAGCGTGGCATGTGTCTGCCGGTTTCGTTGTCAACTTTCTGACGAAATCAGATCAGGCAGGAGCAGCTGGAGATACCGTTTGTCGTCGCCGAAACGTGCTGGCAATGGGGTGCTTAGACGAAGACCGTCATTGTCACAGCAGCCTGTAATTCTTTTGTCGTATTTTCTCACTGCACATATTTTTGCATGCATCAGTGCGCGACAATCCGCTGCTAATGGGCGGAATATTATTATCTTCATCATCTTTGTTCATATCCGGCGTTATATAAATAGTATAATGGCAATCAAATCCTGACGGCTCCCTCTTTTACTCCTTTTGATATGCTGTATGATTTTCTATTCCTCATCTTTCGCGGCGGGTTTGCTGGATTCCCCGCCGCCGTTGTCAGCGGCCTTGGGCTTCGCTGCGGCGTCGCTTGCTTCCTCGGGACTCGGGGCAGAGCGCGTAGCCTCCGTGCGGGCCGTGGCTTCCGCATCGCCGGGCGTGGACTCGCTATCCGGTGGAGCGTCGTCGGCACCGCCGGCAGGCTTGCCGACGGGGTCCGTCTCTTCCGACTGCCGGGACTTGGACGCCACGGCCTCGTTGCTGCCGGCATCATCATGAATACGCAGCGCCGTCGCGACGTCGTCGGTGATCTTCTGTATCTCGTTCTCGACCTCCTCGTCGCGCTCCCTGCGCCCGCGCAGCTGCCTTTCGGCCTCATCGTCGCCCACGGTCTCGCGCCAGAGCGCGTCGAGCTCCTCGGACCAGCCCAGTTCCTCGGCGAGCCGGCGGATGCCCGCGTCGCAAGGGCCCAGGGACAGCACGTCGTCGGGCCGGCTCCCGATCTGCCCGACCTTCTCCATGTTGAAGAGCACGCGCGGGACGGACTCGCGCACCATCTGCGGGAGCCCCGCGAAGGGGTACACCTGGAGGCTGGTGCCGATGACGAGGGCCAGGTCCGCCATGACGGCCGTGTGGCTCTGCTCGGAGAAGGCGCGCGGGAGCGCCTCGCCGAAGAAGACGATATCCGGCTTGACGAGGCCGTTGCACGAGCGATTGATGCAATGGGGCACACGTCCGTCGCGGACGTGCCACCTCATCTCGTCGTCGGGGAACTCTTCTTTGCACTCCACGCAGCGTTGCGTGGCGAAGCTACCATGGGCTTCTATGATCTTCTCCGGAGGGACGCCGGCGGCTCTCTCAAGGCAATCGATATTTTGTGTGAAAAGCATCTGTAGGAGACCCTTCTTGGCGAGCAAAGCGAGGAATACATGCGAGACCGTGGGGTGGAATTTGCCTGGGTATAGCTCCTTGGCGAGCACGTAAAACGGCTCCGGATTCTCCTTGAAGTACGAAATCTCAAATACGGCCTCGGCGTGCGGCAAGTTTAGCCGCGCGAGATTATTGTACAGTCCAGTCTTTGGCGATCTGAAATCCGGAACTGCAGGGTAGTGCTGTCAGCGATGTTGCTTTTTGGCCCCGGCGATGAGTGAGGGGTAGCTACTTACTGCCTGCGGCAGTGGAAATCCCGGCACCCGTCATGACGACCACGCGCTTCGCCTTGCCGCTCTTGATGTAGTCGGCGACGGCGGCGAGGTTGCGCTCCGTAAGAGTCTTGGGAGGAGTAGACTCGTCCAGCATGCTGGATTCTTCTTGACCCATTTTGGAGCGAGCCCAGCGCGGGACACGAGGACGCTGCGGGTGCTTCTCACGACGTCTCCGTCCTATTGTGGCGACTTGAATTGAGAGTTTCCAGATAGTATTTAAAGACTTGGGGGCTGTTTTGAGATGTCGAGGCTGAATGGAGAAGTTGTTGTCAGTGCTCTCTCATTGAGCACTATCGGGTTACATCATTTTTGCGTGGCTTATCGATAAGGATTTTGGCGTGCGACGAAACGAGTAGAATCGCCAGTATCATTTTGGAAATTGATAATATAGACATTTAATGATATCAAAATGATGATAAGGCCGCCGAGAAGCAATGAAAAGCAAGACATAAAGAAACCGGCAACGCGACGGCGCTGGCCCGCCTCACGTCTATGCATACACAGGGCGGATCTGCACCTGCATGCATCATCGGACATGCAGAATGTGAGGAGTGTCAAGGTGAAGTAGAATATTCAGATTAAATCGCCTCTATAAACGCCAGACAAATGTGTAAACCTAGATTGAACGCCATAAAAAAAGTGCCGAAAAGCAAATCAACCGTGTCGTTCCCTGGCTTGAGCAAACTGCTCCTCTTGGAGGCGAGCGAGCTCCTCCATGGACATGCCACTGTTTGCAAACTTGTCTGCCTTTTTCTCGCGTCCCTGTAGTGCGACGTTAGTTATATGTCACAAGGCGTTATGCGTCGCGCCAAGGGTCGGGCAAGGGGCTGGCGTACCTTTTGCACTTCCTTGTGCTCAGCGGCGGCCTCCATGACGGCAGGCACGTAGTCGGAGAAGCCGAGCTGTTCGAGAGCCTTTGTGATGTGGTCGCAGGCTATCGTCTTCTTGGCTTCCTTTTCGGAGATTTCGTTGGCCTCTGATGATACCAGGGTGATGAACTCGACGCAACATTCTATGAGCAGATCGCGACTCTCCCTGGCAAAGGCAACGCCTGCCGACGATGGCAGGATCTCGGTGACAATTTTCTGGACGGTGGCTGAGGGCATGTTAGCAAGATGGCAAAGGGGGCTGATGGTGCGGCGCGTGATGCGTGGGACAACGCGGCTGAGGGCGAACAGAAGACAGCGAGTCGCACAACGTCTGGGGTGCATGTCTTGTTTGCCGCGTTGCAAGTGTGGCAAACATACCTTTGGGAAGCGAGAGGTCATCGTTACCTTGAGGAATGTCAGTAAAAATGAAAAGTAAAACAGATGACGACAACCGAGCGATGAGATTCGACGCAAAAGCGTCTTGTCCGTGGTTGTTTATCGGGGGCACAAGGGCGCCTCACCTCCAAACTCGTGATCCGACATGATGGGTATGAGCGCGCGCCAGACCAGCCTCAGCCGCGGGACCAAACAAATCGAGCGATATTATCGCGCGACGAAGAAAAAAAGGCGAAGCAAAGAAGATCAAAGAAAAACAAGAGAAGCGCGTTGGCAGGGCAGAGAGAACGAGGCGTTATATCGGGCGGAAGCCGGCAGCCGGGAGAAGATGCGCACGAATGAGAACGAGCAGCGAGATCAGGACAAGCACAGGCAATTAAGCTGAAAGCCCTTTGACGGATGAGAGGAGACTCGGGCGCGAGCTTTGGGGGCTGTCCTTGGTGGGATGGTGGGGCAGAGGCGGGCAGCTGGCAGTTGAGAAATAGCAAGTCGCTCCTTCTTTATAAGTACCTTGCCAGCTGGCAGACGGGGCAGAACGGCGTTTGCTGTAGCTCCTGAGTCCTGGAATGCACTGAGCCCTGGGGGGGATTTTCTGATTTAGTAGGGGTGGATAGGGGGAGTTAAGTACCTGAACTGCGGCGGGGTGTCTTGGGGTATTGTGCTAGGAAAGCGCGTCTTGCCTAAATACCTCAGCCGTCCGTACAAGCCCATGCCAAGTTTGCTGGCGGGTGCAGCTTAACGGCAACCAGGTGGTACATTGTACTCTTGTATCTCCCCGGAGCCTCGCTCTGCTGCCAAATAACCACAGGCCAAAAAAAAAAAAAAAAAATAACGCCCCGCAAATAAAAGCTAAGTGCACGGACCAACTCCACGCTGTGCCTTTTCTACAGAAATTTTGGCCCTGAAATTTTCTTTGTTTCCTTTCTTCCTCTCATCACGGTTTTCTCCCATTCTGTACAACCAGCGCCCTTCTTCGCTGTCGATGTTTTGACGGCTCGACTAATTGCGGGAATGCCTGGGACTGGGATGCCGTGATTTGTTTCACAGGTAAGCTTCCGCCTCTCAAACCGAGCACTCTTTCCCCCCCGTCTGCGGTCTGGTCTTCTATGATGAGATATGTTGTCGCCCCAGGCTTAGGAGGTCCGACAAGCTTCCAATGCCGAATGACCAAGTCAAGCCAAATGACACGATGCTGAAAAAGACTACAACCGTAGTCGTGGCTATACCGCTCGCACTGCCGCGACCTTGTCAAGCAGAAGCTAACTCGCTGGTGTTCAGAAGCTCTTTTGTTCTCTGCTCGATCGATCAACATCTCGACACCCGACAACCACCACACATGCCCAAATGGTAAGGATCCACTCGCTGCTGCCGTGATACCTTGCTGTGATGATACAATCTTATATTCCATGCTAATACTGAATTACCATGTGGAGTAAAATAAGAGCTTTTCATCTTTCGACTGATTGCAAAAACCTTTCTTCATCTATTTGTACCGCATCTATATGATTGGAACATGAGCTAATGCCTCTTCTAATAGGCTCTTGAACTTTTATCGGCGACTGATTCTCTACTCCTGGAACGCGGCCAGGTCAGGTGAGTTCCAACTGTGAAGTAACGTTAGCTTAGATACTTGTGAGGCATATTACTCGTGCAACTTACGCCATGAACCCGCCGCTCAGGTTCTTGGGCGGTGAGGCGACAACTCGTGCGATAACGTTGCCCGGCTGCTCGGGCTTGAGCAGGTCGCCGGTCTCCTTGGCCTTGACGAAGCCATCGTAGACGGTCTTGTCCATGATGCCGTTGCCCGTGTTCCTGATGAGCTCCTGCATGCCCGTGTCGACCCGGCCAGGCTGGATGGCGATGCTCGTAATGTCCTTTTCCTCAGCGGCGAAGTGGCCGGAGATGGAGTTGATGGCCGCCTTGGAGGATCCGTAGGCCCCCCAGGCCTGGTAGTGCTTGGTGGCGGCGCCGGACGAGACCCAGACGATGCAGCCGTTCGACTTGCGCAGCTCGGGAAGTGAAGCTTGAGCCTATAATCATCATATCAGTAAAAGAAGACCCCAACGTCGGCGTAATCAAGATCTGACGCACCAAGGCGAGACAGCTAAAGACGTTGACCTCGTACACGTTCCTAAAGTCCTCGATGCTCATGTCCGCAATAGCCTTGTTCTCCAGCACCCCGTGGTTAATTACCACGCCGTCGATGCGGCCGTACGACTTGACAGCCAGGTCTGCGAGCTTTTTCACAACCTGCATCCGATCAATTAGCTTTCTCTTTGTCCCCTCATCACACACCAACTACCCCAAGAACAACAAAGCAAAAAAAAAAAAAGAAAGAAAAAAAAAAAAGGGAAAAAATTTCCGTACCGCAGAATCGGCCATGTCGCCAGCCACGTACTCGACCTGCCCCGGGTGCGACGCCTTCACACCCTCCAGCAGGTCCGCGGAGCGCGCGGTCAGGACGACACGGTGCTGCTGGGCGAGCAGGTGGCGCGTCACGGCGGCGCCGATGCCCTTGCTCGCGCCGCTGACGATGAAGACTTTGGACATTGAGGGCTGTGTGGTTGAGTGAGGTTGTATGTATGTCGTTGGGTGAGTTTTACCCCTCCAAGAATAGCTGTCCGTGAGCTATTTTGAAAATGTGGGGTGTTGTTGACGTAGAGGAGCGCTCGTCTTTGGGAGCAAAGCTTCACTATCAAGCAGATTGGAACGGGGATTAGGCATTTATTTTTATGTTCATTTGTACCTGGATGATTCCAATCTCGCTATACTACATCCCGCTACGCAACGCTTCTCGTGCTTTACAAAAAGGAAAAAAAGAAAAAGGCCTCATCATGAACAACAACTCGTGATAACAAACTACTCCCCGCCAACACCACAAACATCAAAACAACCCAAGATACCTTCTCTATCTCCTTTCAAACGCCAATCTTCGCGCGCGCATCACCATTACAAGAGCTCTTCCCGCAGAGAGGCAATATCCTCCGCGCTCGCCATGCAGCACCCGCCCACCACCACCGCCTCCCATTTCCCGCGCCGCACCGTCTTCCGCACCACATCAGCCAGCTGCTTCGCCCACGGCTCCCGCTTCCCTCCCGCCTCGTCCCCCCCCGCGACCCCCTCCTTCTCCTTCTCCCACGTCTGCGTCGCCGTGTTGTACACCTCCCCGTTCGTCCCGTCCGGATACAGCACCAGCGCCGGCCACCCCCCTCCCAGCAGCCCCTCGTCCACCATCCGCGCCACCGCGTTCTCGTACCTCGCCAGCAGCCCGTCCAGCTTGTGCACCTTTGTACAGTTCACGCCCACGCCCCACGGCACGGGCAACCCGTCGTCCCCTTCGCCCAGCATCGCGCGCACCGCCTCTTCCACCGTGGCCCCGTCCGGCAGCGTCCCCTCCTCCTCCCCGGGGAACAGGCAGCTCATCCAGAACGGGACGCCGCGCAGCGCCGCCACGCTTCCCAGCGCGGCGCGCATCGCGCGCACCTCGTCGACGCGGGGGATCGTCTCCAGCGCGACGTACGACACCCGCGACCCGATGTCCCTCACGGCGCCGAACAGCGCCATGCGCTCCTCGTGCCACGCGAGCAGCGCCCCGGGGGCGGCGACACTGTCGTCGTAGACGCCGCTGTACTCCTGGCTGGGCCGCATGCACGCCCCGTACGGGCCGATGCTCAGCGCGACCTTGCCCTTCCCGTGCCCGTGCCCGGCATCGGCGCCGCCTGCAGCCGCGGCCACCGCATCGGCCGCGATCCGCACCGCGTCGTCAATGTACCGCGGAATACACGCCTTGGCGATGCCCGCCCCGCCTGCCGCTGTCGCCGGGGCCTTTGTGTCCGCGAAGCCGCGGATGGAGACCTGGTACGTCGCCGTGAGGAGCACGTCGACGGGGACGCGGCCAAAGTCGGCCTGGCACGCGCGGAGCGTGTCCGGGTCGGAGACGAGCAGGTCGGAGGACCAGAGGGGCGTGCTGGGCGTGAACTTGCAGTTGTACTTTTGCTCGAGCGAGGTGCCGAGGCCGCCGTCGAGGATGAGTATTTGTGTCATTTTCCTGTGATGCTGTGGTGATGCGGTTGTGATGAATGACGTGAAACGTGTAGGAAGCTCACAGTGGCAGGTCGTCGTGTAAGTGAGAGACGCAGCCTTGGTGGGTTGCGTTGCGCGCCCTACTGTCTGTCTGTCGTTGCAGGGGCTCCAGTCTTATCAAGACGCCCGCCGTTGACTTGACCGGAACCAATTGCCGCCTTTTTTAAAAATTCGAAACCAAAGATGGTTATAAGGCGCTGCAGAGCAGAATAGCACGTATATTTTGACAGAATGAAGAGGTGTCTGAAAACTACTATTGTGGCAAAATACTGTTACAAGCCAAGCCCGCTGAGCGCTTTCTCTGCCCATCAGCAAAGCTAAAAAAAAAATCCCATACTCCAAAAGCCAGTACAGTACAAGTTCTCATCCAAAGCCACTTCTCTCTATAGTGAAAAAAAAAAGCGTAGCCATGAAGAGGGAGATACGAAGCCAATAGCAGGGGGAGACGAAGAAGGTAAAAGCAAAAACGAGGTAGAAAACATGGCAAGCCGATATCGGGTATAAGCGTGAAGAGAGCACTCTCGGCTGCATCGATATCATCTCTCAAACCCTGTATTCTCCTCTGAGCAAAACTTATACATGAAAGAAGAAGAAAACACTGATACAAATTCTCTATTTCTTTGCCACAGCAAAATGTCGTCGTTTCGTTCCGGAGCGCGGAGCAACACGTTTTTCTGTCGTAGCTGGGGGCGTTGTTGATTTTATTTCTTATCGGCTGGACGTCTTGGACGAGGTATATTTCGTGCCGGGAGGATGCTGCTCCTCGTCGAATTTACAATAGGGATGCGTGCAGACGCCATCTCTAATGCTCGGGCACTACACCATGGTTAGCATCAGATGACGGTGGCCTTGTGAGGTGCCGTGTCACTTACGTGGTGTCCGTATATACATTCCCAGTTCTCGCAGTCCTGGCCGTGTGTGCACGGATTTTGACGAGCAAGCACAGCAATGGCGTTAATCTCCTCGGGGTTGGGCTTGTAGTCGTGGACAAAGTTGCAGCCGTCGCCCTTGGCGCAGGGCCCGCGGAGGAAGTGGTTGTTGCAGAGCTTGTCCGAGTCCTTGCGCTTCTTGACGGCGTCCATAACAGCGACGTTGACGATAATCGGCTCGTCGAGGCCACGCTCGCCGGGGTTCCAGTCGGGCTGCTGCGGGGGAATCTTCTGGTACTGCGCGCCGGAGGCAGGGCCGCCGGAGGCGCCAGAGGCCTTGGACCGCGGGCTGGGCTTGTTGGGCGCGAGCGGGATGCTCATCGTCGGCGGCGGCGTGCCGTTGGTGATGGCGTTGGCGTAGGACACGGTCGACGAGTTGGCACCGCTCGAGGAGACGCTGCCAGCGGGGCTGGCGGTGCGGCCGATGGCAGTCGCGTAGGCTGAGGTGCGCTCAACGAGGCGGTCGCCGCCGGCGCGGAAGAGGTCCTTGTCCAGGCGCGTCGTGTTGGCGCCGGTGGCCTTGATGTCGGCGGCGAGGGGCGAGGGGCCCTCAATGACGCTCACGCGGTCGCGGGCGTCGGCGTCGGCGCGGAACAGGCCCTCGAGGAAGGGAGCGTACGCAGCATCGTGTGCGACACCGAGCAGGACCTGGCGGCAGTTGTGATTTCGCAGGTGCCAGCGGGTGTTGTCTGGTGCGGTTGTTAGCAGGCTATATACGGAGAAGCAGCGTGAAGAAGAACTTGCCGTGAATCTTGGACTCGGCGCGCTCCCTGGAGCTGCCGACGTCGACAAAGTCAAAGGCGGCGTTGGCCTGGGTGAAGCCGGTGGCGAACTCGCGGAAGTCGACATTGTTGAGGGCGCGGGAGAGGCCGGCAAAGTTGGCGACGACCTTGGCGATGATGTGGGTGTTCTCGCTCTTGTCGGTCCACTGCCTTGCGACGGAGGCGCGGAGGGCCTGGGCGGCTTTCTTGCCGCCGTCGACGCCCTGTCGTATCCAAGAGTCTTGAAACTGCGAAAACCGTCAGCATTCTGCCGGCATGTGTGGATATGCTCTGCTCGCGCAATTGCATGTTTTACGTACCAAGAGGCCGTCTCCGTCAATCAGGACTACCATGTATGGGTTTCGGGTCTGCGCGATACGGGCGTTAGAGCTACACAACTTCCCCCGCGGGTTTGAAGGTGCCGCGCGGCTCCCAAGTACCTTGTACGTATCGTTTTCCTCGTATAGCGAGTTCATCTCGGCTTCGGCGTGGTTCAGCTTCTGCTGGAGCTCGCGGCGTCCGGCGGTGGCGTCGGCGAGGTCGAGCTGGCAGTTGCGCAGCTCGCCGGAGAGACGATCGGTTTCTTGGTGGAGGGCGCGCTCGAGGCCCTGGCAGTATAATAGAATATCCTACAGCGGGAGGCTGTCAATGCGCCATTCTGCGACTGTCGTCTGTCTATCTGGTATTCTCCCCAGGAGCCTCTCGTCCTCTGCGTTGCTGCTCTCTCTCTTCTCCCCCAACGGCTGGGTCATACCTCAATAAGCTTATCGGTAGAATCTCGAACTACCATCAGGTCATTATAGCGATGGACAAAAGCCATGATATTGTCTTGGCTCGGGGCCGGTTTGGAAGGTATCGCTTTCGACATGGTTGCCGCCGCTCGGTGTGTGTGTGTGTGTGTGTTGGGTTGAATATTGATATATTGTAGAATGCTGCGGTTCGAGTGCTCGAGTCTTTATATATAGCGACCGTAAGGGAATGATTGTCGTGTGCGCGTATGCTGCGTTTGCGTTTTCTGTTCGCCGTTTTCTGTTCGCTGCGTTTCGGTTTGGGCACCAAGGAGGGATGCGAGAAGCTGAGCAGCAGGTGACTTTGCTCATGCAGGAGGGCAATTAATTAAAAGGAAGAAAAGGAGCGAAAGAGGAATCACAAAAAGCCCTAACAAAAGAACGAAACAATTGCTTCGCGTTTCCTTTAGGTTCTTTATGTGTATGGATAGGCAGGCGCCGTGGCTTTTTCCCGTCTTTCTCGAAGTTGGTTTTGTTTTAGATCACGAAGTTTTTTTTTTTTTTTTTCCCTTCTCCAGAATTGCCTTAGCAGAATCAATTTGTTAGCTAGCGCGCGCGCCGCACACCCCGAAGAAGAAAAAGAACAAGTCGGAGCCCCATTTCTCTTAAAGCGCCCCATCTTTTTTTTATTTTTTATTTTTTATTTATCGATTTTCTAAATTTATTTTTCATTTTTCTTCTGGCTTCCTCAAGTATAAGGTATACATTCTATTACTTGCTAACTAGTTACTGGACTTTACCTCTGACTCTTCGGTACATGCCCTATTCAGAGCAATTACCGCAATTATGCAATCACGAACGTATCTCACATCTCAATTTAATCACAAGCTAGCCCTTTTCAACTCCCCTCTCATTGGTCCGGGCGGAAAGCCTGGGGGCTTCCCCTGCCCTGCAAGCCGGAACCCTCTTAATTATGCTCGGCGCTAAGGTTGCACCACGGGCGTGGTTGTTTCGTCACTCCGCTGCTTCGTTCCAACGTCCGCGGCTGGTGCTCGATATGACATGTTTTTTGCGCTGCGAGTCAACACTGTGGCGTTCTCACCGAAAAAAAAAAAAAAAAAAAGAAACAATGACGATGGGGTAATTGAACGAGTTGTTGTTGCTGCTGTGGTGGTGGTGGCGATTGTGGTGGCGGTCTCACTCGACGCGCCCGCATCTCCAATCAGTCTCTCTGCCTCTTCAGCGGTTAAAATGAAATCAAAAGCCTCTTGTTCTCCTGCCACAGCGATCACCTCCGAGCCTCTTACCGTTATCCGTACGATGAAAAAGGAGAGCGGATGACAGCCTATGGTTCCTGGTGGCCGCCACCGACTGACACCCCCAGAGCCTCAGAAGCCAATGCCCAGCAGTCCGGAACAAGGGTTGGGTAGGGCTATGCAATGCGTCTTTCCGATCTTCTAAATATTCTGCTCCCCGTAAAGCCCCGAATAACCATTCTCGCGCTGCTTCATTTCTTCTGCCAAGCCATTGAGCTGATTCTCTCCGCCGTCGCACCACTCTATTCTCAGCTTGGCCGCCCGCCGCCTCCCTCCTCCGTGCAGTGACGCTCTAATAATAACTTCTCTTGGAAACTTTGTTCTTCATTTTTTTTTTGAAGTTCCAAATCCATCGTCAAAGCCCTCTTTTTGACATCAGAGTTTGGTTTGCTTTTCCGTGTTTCGCGAACATCAGCGTAGCCCTGTTTCCGCAGTTGACATGACATGGCAGCACCGCTCGCCCATTCACATGCTTTTCCCCCCCACAACCTCTGTTGAAAAGTAATATTCATCCATAAGCTCATTTACGAGCAACTCGTCAACGCCCAAAATATACAAGCCCCGAATGTTAATGCAAAGGACGACGCTTCGAACAATAGACAGACATCTTTTGAGTCAGTTCAGCACCATATCAATCACCGCCACGCCCAATGCTGCCTACGACGCCGTTTTATTGCACAAAGAAGCCTGTGCGGGTATTCCATTCTATGCATGCAAGACGCCTCCCTTGTACTACTTAATGCCCGTCTAGTCATGATTCGTTATATGCCACTGCGACTGCGACGGCGACTGCGACAGCCTCTGCCATCTCCACGTACATGTATATATACAGGTTTTTTTCTTCTTAATTTCTCAAACTGAGAAATTAGGGTTAAATTGGTTCATGAATTGCCAAAACGTATTGTCCGCCGTAAAATCTCCGTCAAACTGACACGCCATGCTCGCCCCGTCGGCGGGCAGCGCCTGGCCCGGCACCTGCGGCATCGCGCCGGCGCCGTCCAGCACCGGGTCACCGTACTTGGCGACCAAGTCGTTGAAGAAGAGGTCCGATGTTGGATATATCGGCGCCAGCGACGACAGGCTCTCGTCCGGCAGCGACCACCCGTTCATGCCCGTGGCGCAGCTGTTGCTCGCCCACGGCTCGGCCCCGCTGCTGCCGTCGCTCGGCGATATCCCGAGCGACAGCCCGGTCCTCGTCGTCGAGGCGCCGCTGCCGCTGCCTGCTGCCGTCTGCACATTGCCGCCCCCGTCGCTGCCGCTCTTTGCCGTCGGCGGGCCGCTTGCCCCCGACTGCTCCCCCGTTGTGTACGTGTCAGCTATCAGGGTAGCCCCGGACGCGCCGTCCTCCGGGTCTGGGCTCAGCTCGGGCGTGTCCTGCCCGACAGCCTTGATGAAGCGCGACTGGATCGCCGCGAGCACGCCCTGCGCCGCCCGCGCCACCGAGTTGTGCTCGCGGATGGCCTCAAACTTGGCAATGGTCCAGTGGAAGCGGCGCACCGCGCTGTCCCGCATCTCGGGGCTCTCCTGCGGGAACAGGATGAAGATGGACGCCACCACGACCACGGCGTCGAAGCTGCCGAAGAAGAGGTGGAAGCCGCGCCACTGCACCAGCGGCAAGCCGTCAAACGTCTGCCGCTGGATGCCCAGCATGTTGACGGCCGCCCGCAGCGCTGCCACGCGGCTCTTTTTGCGGTGGAAGATGTACGGCCGGTGCAGCGCCATGAGGCCAAAGTAGTGCAGCTGCTGCAGGTACAGCCGCGTGCCGTGAATCCAGCTGCTGCACTCTGGGTGGTCGTCCCACCGCCGGTCCGGGTTCTCGAGCCGGAAGGCGGCGGGTTTCGTGTCCTCGAGCGTCAGCATGAGCTGGTGCACGTGGTCGACCTTGGAAAAGTCCTTGGGGTGCGATCCGTCGGGCTCGAGATCGAGGACGTACCGCAGGGCGTCACCCACTCTGAACAGGAACAGCTGCCGCGTAATCAAGGTCGGGGGGTCGGTGGCCTCGTTACGTGACGAAATTGGCGTCTTGGACCAGTCTGACGGAGTTGGTGCGTCAATCGGTAAAGATGGCAGGCCCTGTGACATGACGACACTGCCGGGACGGCCGAGAAAGACGGCCATGTTTACGTCCCTGGAGTTGCTGTTAGTCTAGAGAGAATGCAAGAATGTACGGAAAAATGTTACGCACCAGGTTATCAACATCATGTACATCTTTCTTCGATGCAATATCCTCCACTGATTTCTCAGTATGCTCTCGACGCTCGAATCCTCTGGCTTGGGATCCAAGCTATCGCGATGCATGCCCAGCTCCTGAGCATCTCGTATCGCCGCAGCAATACCATGCCACTGCCAAGGGTCAGTCTCAAAAATCTCCAGCGCAGCTCGTTTCTGCGACTTACACATTCAATGACATGCGCCGTGTACTTTTGAAACAGCGCCCGTATAAACTGCGCCTGCACAGTCACCTCGTCAATGGCGCTCTTCCCGAGAAGATTCACAATCGCCGAGCCCGACTCGCTGTAGTCGGTCGCCAGGTTCTCAAACGTCATGCCGCCGGCGTACTTTAGCGGGTCGAAGACCGGGTCGGGCTTGCCCGGCGGCAGCAGCAGCAGGCTCGTCGCGAGGATCTGGAACAGCAAAGCGGGGAAGAAGCGCATGCCGGGACGCAGCGCCTCGGGCGTCGCGAGCAGCTGGAACGGCAGCCGGTTCCACTCGTCGAGCTGCGCGAAGAAGGTGCCCCGGTCGATGAAGTTGTACTGGTGGTGCAGGTCCTGGAAGTACATGGCCACCAGCCGGTCGATGTGCGTCTTGGAGGGCAGCTGCCGCACCAGGCCCTTGTACTTTTCGCGGATCGGCGGCGTGTCCAGGTCGTCGCGCCGCGGCTGCGGGCGCTGGGCGGTCGCGCCGCCGGCGCCGTCGCTCTTGTCGGCCGTCTCGATGGTGCGCAGGAGGCTCATGGTCGACGCGCCCGTCTGCGAGTAGCCCAGCGCGGCGGCCATGGAGGATAGCGTGGCGTCGTCGCCTCCGCCGGCTCGGCCGTTTTGTCGCTTCGTCGGGTGTAGAGTGCTGGAATCGGAGGATGCTTCCTTCTCCTTGGAGATTTTGGCAGTCGGGGCGCCGGCTTCGTAGGAGCAGCTCGATTCGCGGTTTCGGGCGACGCAGTTTCCGCAGGGTAGCTCTCTATCGCACTGTTGCACGGTTAGATATCGTAAAAGACCTATGAAAGGGGGCCTTGGTAAGCTAGTCATACCTTTTGCTTCCGCCGGTGGCATTCGAAGCAGGATATGACAATTCTTCTCCTCTTCCTCGCGGGCGGGCGCGACTCTTCCATGAGCTCAATCATGTCCGCCATGACGCGGATGTTCTCACGGCACGGAAGTGCCGCTGCGTATTTAGCTCCCAATCGTTTATATTGGTAATTGTTGTTCGCAGAGGGCGGGCGCGGCCTGGTCAGACGTAGAAAGATAATGGTCACCGGCGCGGAGGGGTATTCGTTTGCGGCGGCCGGGCGTCCAGCACTTCGCTCGTAGGGACGATGCTATGAGAATTTGTCTGCAGACCAGAGTAGGTCAATCTATGAATGAAGAAGGATGGTGTATTATCAAGGTCAGAAAAATACTGTGGTCGCCGAGCGTCCGTCCTTGGACATCGCAAGAGTTGATCTTGGCGCATCTCCCTCTACGCCCGTTAAGTCCGAACAGAGATAAGTGGGCGTCGAGTCTACGAACTGGCGTGGAGTTACAGCGGCGGTCTTGCCGTTACAGTGCTCTAGTTAAGCCTTTAGGCGCGTGAAGGTCCCTGCCTATTAATAATTCTCATACGACTCCGTAGACTGCCGAACTTAGTTTACCCGCTTTTTTTCTGTCCGACTGTCACTCAGTAACAGTTTATTTGGAAATAAGAAATGCTAATCAAATTTGAAGAGAATTTCCAATAAAATCTTCTATAGGCAACACTTTAGAAGCAAAGGCTCATCTACTATCAGGGTTCTGGCGGAGGGGCCCGTCGCTAAAATTATGGGCCCGTGGTCTACATATTGTATGGTTTTCCAGCCGCAAGTTGAAGCCTCTGCCTTGTCATAAGGAGGAGCGGTCCGGGGTTCGAAACCCCGCGAGTCCAGTCATTTTGTTCCTTTTTGCTTGTATAGCTAGGAGGTGAGGCATGCTAGCTTCTTCCCACTCTCCCCTTATATTCTTGTCCTCTTTCTACCCATCTGTCGCAGTTGAGAGCTCTTATACTTTTTACCGAATCGGGGCATGGCATCTTTTAGTTTCATCAGCCGCCGGTGAGGCATCCCGTCTTATACTTTTATCATAAGGGACAAGTCAAATAGCCAACTTGTAACGGAGATCGACGCCACTCGGCACCAGTTGCATGACTGAAAAAATGCCAGTCTTCTAGACGAGTCAATGAATGGAAAGAGCGAATTCCTCCGTCTCCTGGCCGTATTTCTCATTGGCCGTTGCTGGTACATGTGCAGGTGTCAACGCCTACTTATAGATCCCATAGAGATGATGAAACTGCGAAAATCAACACGCCACCAGTTACCGCTGATCATTTACCATACGTGTTAGTTGCAACTGACCTCCAGCAGTCCGTAACTGGAAGACCGCCGAGAGAGAGGTCGAACAACTTAGCCGTGTCTTGGGTGGGGCCGGATGAGCATCCGTATGTCTCGGCGGCATCAACCGGACTAGCCCTCCACGGCGCGGCCAACTTTGGGCGAGGCTGCCAGCTAGCTTCGATTCTCGGAGACTTGTGAGATTTAGGAAACGGGCAAGTGAACGGATAAATAGTTCCGTCGAGTATATTTTATCATGTTTAACTTGTTTTCTCGTTTCCATATCTTCACTAAATCATCATGCTTTTCCAAAAATCCCAACCCGATACCGGTTTGCCTCCGACCTTCACCATATACAAGTAGAAAAGAAAAAGGGGAATAAATCTCTCCGCCACGCTCCCCCTCGCACAGAATGGTTGATATAAGCAGAATGGCGAACAACAAAAATAAATCAAATCGACCCGAGCCAGATATATGCAAAATAAAGATAATGATGATGCTCATTAACGCACCCTCTCGGTGTATGCCTTCCACGCCGCAGATCTGTAGCGCTCGGCCTCCTCGAAGGGATCGTTGGCCTTGAGAATACCGCGGCCAACGATGGCAATGTCAGAACCGGCAATGCCGATAATATCTTGAGGCGTGTTGTACTGCTGACCCTTGCCATCACCCTTGAGAGAGCCGTTGACCTCACCTTGGGGAGGCAGCTGGCAGCCAGGAGTCATGTGCACAAAGGCATCGTCGTCTTGGGTGTTGAGAGCCTCTTGGGAGACAAAGCCCATGACAAAGTCCTTGTGCTCGCGAGCGGCTTCGACGCAGGCCTGGGTGTACTCCTTGTTCATAAAGTTGCCTTGGCTGGACATCTGGGCCAGAATGAGCAGGCCGCGCTCAAGGGGAGCCTCCTCGATGCCAGGGAACAGCGTTTCGTCGCCTTCGCTTATGCTCTTGTTGAGCCGCGGTGACATGGCCGACTCGTACTTTTGTGTGACGGTGGTGACGGAGACAATGCTTCCCTTGCGGCCGTCCTCTCTCGGCGATGCAGAGGGCAGCTCTTGGGTGGCGGGCGCAGCAGGCTCGGCGGCGACGTCCTCCTCTTGCTCAAACTGGTCTGTAGTGGGAGTTCCGACGGTGACAAGGGTGCGGACCTCGCAGGGATAGCGTTCGAGCCAGCGGGCGGCAGCGTTGGCCAGCGAGGCAACGGATGCCTTGCCAGGAACCATGTTGACATTGACGATGTGCGCCCACTCGATGATGCGAGCGGAGCCGCTGGTGTACTGGAGCTCTACCGTGTTGCCGATGTCGCCGAACTTGCGGTCTTCAAAGATGAGGAAGCCATGCCGGCGGGCCAGGGCAGCCAGCTTGGCACCAGTGCCAGTCTCGGGGTGGAAATCCCAGCCGGATACCATGTCGTGATGAGTCTTGAGGACAACAATGGCGGGACCAATCTTGTCGGCGAAGTATAGCAGCTCGCGTGCGGTAGCAACATCGGCACTCAGGCAGAGGTTAGAGGCCTTGAGGTCCATGAGCTTGAAGAGGTAAGCGTTGAGGGGGTGAGTGGCGGTGGCGGCCCTAGAGGCGAAGGTAGCCTTGAGCGTAGGATGAGGCGCCATGGCTGATGCGGGTCAATGAATCGCAGTACTGCTGGGAGTAAGAAGTGAGAATCGTTCCAATGGCCAAATCCAGTCGGACGCTCGGGGTGCAGGTGCAGAGCGGAATGAAGATGGGCGAGCCGCCGGGGGGGGGGGGGGGGGGGGGGGTTTTGGGGGGGGGGGGGGGGGGGCGGGGGGGAGGGGGGCGGGGGGGGGGGGGGGGCAAAATGTGAACGGCCGGCAGCGGCAGCGCG